>OZ024913.1:69499696-69839005 GCA_964017125.1 Flabesymbios commensalis
TATCCTAAAGTTTAAACACACACTCCGGTTCCAATAACAGTATTTTAGCATTATAGTAAGCAGATTACAAACGACTATAGTGCTAAGCGGTTTAAGGGTAATAGAAGCAAGTCTAACAACTCTCAAACAATCACACTATTTTTTATTTAATGATACTTTTTTAGGTTAAAAAGTCAATTTGAATCACAATCATGTCTTCTAATCAATGCGGGTTCAATGTTTGGCACGTCAGGTTTATCCTGCTGATCACGACTATTGTCGTTTTTAATTTGTTTTATTAGTCGCCAAAATCACTGTTATTGGGAGTGAAATGTGTGTCTAAACATCAATATTTGCAAATATTTAGCTCACTTGAAGATGTGGATCGCAGTAGCGAGAAATAATTTCAAGTGGTTAAAAATTTAATTAATTAATAACAGGATAAGTGTTAACACAACCCTCAGATTATTGTCTTACAATTGTAATACGTTTGTTTAAAGGCTACCTGATAGCCGCTTCCAGCATGCTTTCATGTGCTTTCTGTTTTCTTTTCACGGTACAGCACATTGGAATTATAAGTCTGTTCTCGTGATCTCATGAAGTTTTTTTTATCCCCAATTTAACTGTTACGTGGTGCAGCTATCATGTGTACAATGTGTTTTTGACAGAGGACACCTCATCTTCCTCTTGCTCAGCCGAGGACTCATACCGCTGTCTGGAGCCATTTGCTGCAGCTTTCATGGATAACTCCTGTGGCATGGAATTCGACGAGGATGAAGTTTGCGGGTGAGTCCTGTTCAAACACATTAAAACACACCCCTACCTTATTTTCTTTGTTCGACCACTACATGGAGAGTTATTGTTGACCAACCACACAGACCAATAATATGTCATATGGTATTATATTGAGTCAGGTGTGACCGAGCTGTTGATTATGAGGGATACTCATTTTTGTTGAATGTGTTTTAGATCAGTTTAAACCCTCCGATCTCTGCATTATTAGCTGTGAAAATACCTTCGTTTAATTGTACTACGTGCTCTGTCATCATGTTTATACCACTAGTTTTACATTCCTGTGATACACATCAATCTTGAGTCGAGTGCTCCTTAGGAGATGAAATCATTGTTTAACTGTTTAAGGTGCAATTAAACTAGACGACATGTCTCTTAAAAAGGTTAGCTTTCGCTCATTGCTTTCCATGGTCGCATGCACAATTTATGTTCTGTGGAGTATGACCAGATATATTATAACACTATAATATCTCTGACATCCACATTTGATATTCCCTTACTTATACTGCCATCGCTGCCCACAGGAGATGGGAGGTTGCCCAGGCGTGCGTGGAGGCATCTATGGCTAACTGTGGGGAACAGGTGAGGTACAACACATACCACCTGATGGCTCGCTGGGAGAAGACTATGGGTGTGGTCTGTGCCGGCTCCTCATGTTACCTCAGGAGGGCTGAGATGTGTCTGACTCAGCTGGAACACTGGCTGGGCGGATACGAAAACGACTGGGAAGTAAGTGAACACATTTTAAATAATAATGGTTTATTCAGTGTACATAGTACAGTAATTTCATAAAACAAATACAGTGATATTGCGTAAAATACAGTAGTTTGTATAAATAATAGTACACTTGGTTTGGGGCTGGTCAGATGTTATACATCTTTTTGTGACCCCCCACCAGTTGAAATTTTCGCTGGAGAACATGTTTAATACTTGTAACATTTACCATACAGAATCTGAACCGATGTTGGTCTAATGCTGGCCAGCGTCGTGGACGATGGGCCAACATAAGACCAGCATTGGGTCAATGTGTCGTGTTCGCTGGGTAAAGTAATCCAGCAATGAAAATATACTATGAAACACCAGCTCTCCCAATTAACAAATAAGCTAAAGCAAATTATTGGGTTATCATAGCAACCAGCTGGGATATGTATTATGCAATGTTTCCCACGTGCTGTGACATTGCATAATTTTATCCATAGTTTTGGATTGTGCAATGTCGTCCCACATGCGGTAAAATTGCATTTGTTAAGAGGCGAGAACATTACATATTATTGCAGAATTTTAGATAGTTTGTGGTTATGAATAATTTTGTCTCCAATATTGTGGTAACGATGGAAGAAAGTTGCTCGAGTCTAAGCTGTATGCTACCAGCAAACACGAGACGTTGAATCAATGCTTGGTCAATCCTTAACCCTTTAAGGCCTCGCGATGCATTAAAGCATACCTGAAAACATACTTAATTTTTTTTACAAGTAGGGGTTTTAGAACGAAAATTTCCATGAAACTGGTTCACCCATACATAGCATATTTTTTTTATTTTGCGCCTTGTGGACGAAGATGACAATGGTAAATTCCGGCTTGATAGGGTTAAACCGCCAAGCGCGAAAATAGTCGTTTTCAATCAGTTTTATTACACATTTAAATCACAGCTATTGGGAATTAAATGAGTGTTTGAAAATCATGATTTGCAAATGTTTGGTCTCTAATTATATACATAATTATGGGTATTATTGTCACCCACTTGAAGATCTACAAATGTTTGGTCTCAGATTGAACAAATTTGAGTAATGTACGCCCACTTCAAGGGGGTGAAAACTTATTGCATTCATTATACAAATTTAACGGGTTAATATTGCGTGGACAGATTGACTGGGGAGATGATAATGAAGATGATGGCTGGTGGATCTGGGAATCTGAAGATGACAGGGGTGGGTTCCCTCTGTTCTCCAACGAGGATGACATGGGCTTCCCTGACAGAGACGAAGACGACAGCTCAGACAGCTCTGACAGCTCTGATAGCTCTGATGAAGACGAAGACGATCACGGAGGCCATCAACAGGGCAGTGATGAAGACGATGATGACGAGGATGATCATGCTGGAGGGCGTAAAAGGAGGAGCAATAGCAATAGCAATAGCAATAGCAATAGCAATAGCAAGGCGACCGAGAGTAAGGGAACTAGCAGCAAATCTTCATCAAAGGAATCGACAAGCAAATCTTCATCAAAGGAAACGAAAAGCAAATCTCCATCAAAGGAAACGAAAAGCAAATCTCTATCAAAAGAAACGACAAGCAAATCTCCACCAAAAGAAACGACAAGCAAGTCTCCACCAAAAGAAACGACAAGCAAGTCTCCACCAAAAGAAACGACAAGCAAATCTCCACCAAAAGAAACGACAAGCAAGTCTCCACCAAAAGAAACGACAAGCAAATCTCCATCAAAGGAAACGAAAAGCAAATCTCCATCAAAGGAAACGAAAAGCAAATCTCCATCAAAGGAAACGAAAAGCAAATCTCCATCAAAGGAAACGAAAAGCAAATCTCCATCAAAGGAAACGAAAAGCAAATCTCCATCAAAGGAAACGAGTAAATCTAAGTCTAAGTCTGAATCTAAGTCTAAGTCTACACACGAGTCTCCCAGCAGCAGCAGCAGTAGTGAAGAAGATGATCACTGGATGCCTCGACCTCCTCATTACTGTCAGTAAGTATACTATTATTTATTAAATCATTTAAACGAAGATAATTTTTTTGTTTCAGACTCAAAACTGGCATCGTGACGTTCACTATAACGACAGATTACTATACTACAAAAGATACAACATAACTTTAGAAATTTAACAGCGATGGTAGGCCTATACCCGCAGTCAGATTAACTTGTATCGCATGTTTTTCGCCGATTTCCCAGTCAATTCTGAACCGATTCTGATGAAATTTGCAAGGACTATTTTTGCGTCACGCGGCGACTACCGTGAAATTTTCATCGGAAAATAATTGTATAGCTAAAAAGTTAGACCATCTGGGATGTAATACAATTCAAGGCTAAAACAAACTTTAATATAAATTGTTTAATGGGTTTATAGAGGGACTTCGTAATCACAAATTTACTACATGTCAAATGGTCTAACGTTTGAACTAGGCCTATATAATATTTTTTGATGAAAATTTCACGGTATCGCCGCGTGACGTAAAAAGATAGAAAATGAATACCATGATATATTGATTTCTTCGATTTAAGAATTCAATCTTTTTTACCTAAATATTATACTCAACGATCTTTAGAACGATTTTAACAATTGATGAAAAACAAAAATGCAGATGTCGTATGTAAATTAGCAGCGCTTGTACCCCATGTATTGCACAGATAGTTAGCATCTGAATTTGATTTTTATCATTAGGCAAGAGGCCTTTATTGCACTAATAAATTGGCCCATCAATCAAGACCGTAATCATCATTTTTAATTTGCACTTAAAATAATATCTTGCTAAGGAGAAACATGTCTTCAAGCCGATATAAAAATAATTAAACTCATTTTCAAAAATCTCTAAAATTTTCTTTCACTAGAAACTGTTGATATCATTAGCATGAATTTAAATATTTAGCGTCAGTTGTAGCTGGAAATTGAGATGGCAAATGGTTAAAAATTTGTACATTTTGTTAATTTTTTTTGCACAGAGTGGTGCACAAGACCAAAATGTGTGTAAGCAAATAATTTTAAAAATCAAAATTATTAACATTTTAAAATTTATTTTCGCACAGAGTGGTGCACCAGGCTAAGATGTGTGTAAAGGAGAGTCTGCACTCTTGTCCTGTGAGCCACAAGGATCACTTTGAGATGGCCATTAAGAAGAAGATAATAAAGTACAAGGTGGATACGTACTGTTACGGAGCCTGTAGTCAGAGCCCCTGTGGTAAGAGGGGTGTGTGTGTCCAGCTAGGTCCACTCCCAGACGACTACCGCTGTGATTGTAAGCAGGGATTCATGGGACGTAACTGTGAAGACGGTAAGCTACCCTTCATCACTCAACTATTCAAAATAAATTGTCAGTCACTTGAAGCTGTGTCTCGCTGCCGCGATCCACAGCTTCAGGTGACTGACAATTTCGTGTATTTGTACAATTTAGGTCACATCATTTCTCAATGTCACGGATTTAAGACATATGTGACCCGCCACGCGAAAAGGGTCATAAAGTCTAAATTTTAAAAATTGATTTTCATAGTTTATATGATAGCCGTGTCCTTTCTGTTTCGATAACTGAAACTTGAACTTTTTGTTTTATGAGACTTTTAGTATTTTAAAATTAGTTATGTAATCTTTAAATTTAAATTTTTAAATGACGTAATAAATAATTTTATGAAAGCCGCGGGGATGTACCTTTTTGCATGGCGGGTCACATAAAATTATGTCACTTGTAGAATCTGGTTAGACCAGTATTAATATAAACACAGATAATGTCTACTGTGATCTACATCACAGTTCTAAGGGTTTACTAGGTTGATCTATAAAGATAATATCTATATTTATACAACCCATATCACATAAATCTTCAACCGCGACTCACAGCTTTACAGGAATTGAAATTACCCATATTTGGTTGACTTTTTGATCAAACAATTGCCGACCTTTCCAATTATGAAAACAATACATTCTCAACAATCTTTATATGACATGAGGAAAGCAAGCAAAATAACCCACAATATTAGTCCTAGGTTATTCGTTTCCTTAGATATGAAAGGGTGTATCTGCCACTTTGTAAAGTGGTAGATACACACTTGCATATCCAAGGGCATAAACTATGTTGTTTACATTACAGACATGTGTCAGACAACGGAAGCTAAGAAATCCATCATCAGCTTGGTGAAGGAAGTGGTACAAGTTTCCACGGATCCGCTGAATTTTGTATCATCAATGTGCACGTATGTCAAACTATTAACCCTATAGTACCAATCAAATTTATAAGAGCTTACCCATTAACCCTCACAACGCTGAAATATTTTTGTTATAAACCACAGAGACCAAAGGGTTTTTCACTTGAAATCATTATAAATGTCTCAGCTCGTTCTTTCCTGTTCATCTGAATACCTGGTATGGCCATTACAAATATGTTAATCCTGTCAGTTCAGGGATCTTCGTTATACGTCATAATCTGACGTCCACAGACGTCAGATTCTGACGTCTAAAGTCCATCCCGCGCTGTCAAAGTTAAAGTGCTGTAAATGTTGACGCTTTACTGGTACTTCAAATTAGCTAAATACTTTGAAAGAACTAAAACATTTTCTCAATAATGTTTTGGAAATAAACTACGCGTTGTTATATTTTTCAGTATAATTTTGATTACTTTGTTTATATTTACTTCTCCAAGCCACATGATAATATATCCAATATGTTGCTTAGATCCATGGCTACTGCAGTAGAAGATATACGTGTGAAGACCGAATCATGCCCATTCTACAAGAAAATAGGTATCAACGCTACAGCCACCCATATCATCAAGCCTCTGGGAGACCTTTGTAGCGTGGGTGCGTACAACTTTACCAACCGAAAACACCATCTTATGTACGATAAGAACGTGCACCATTTATTATTTTGGCTGAACATTTGATTTATATAGAACATAACCCAAAATACCGAAAATAATCAAATATCACTGATATCCACTGAATTGACAGCTAGTATTGTTCTTTCATTTAAAACTGAACTTGCTGATGTAAATTGAAATTTTAAATGAAAAAAAAAGATTATTATCTTTGATAAATGTATTAAGTATTCTCGATGAATTGATTTACTAAGCATCTCCCTGCGTTTAGTTTCCTAATTTAAGTGACATTCGATCTGAATCTGTATTTGTATTTGCCAGCAGGACAGGTGTTTAACCATTTAACCGCCAAATTATTCAACTGGAATTTTCACTCACTTGAAGTTGTGGATCGCTGACGCGATCCACAACTTCAAGTGAATGAAAATTATTAAGATTTGTCAGAATGGAGGTCAACGATTCAGAAATTGTCCTGATTGATGTCAAGTTTTAGCTTTAAGATGTTTAAAAGCTGATATGTGATGTGATAATAGAAAATGTAAAAAACGAATATTATCGTTTTAATTCCAAAACTCTTTTAGATTCTGACCTTGATATCATGGACCTGACTGATTGTGGAGTATCAGCCTTACCCACACTTCTACAATGCTTCACTGATATTGATGACATCCTGACCAATGACCTACTTAATGTAGAACACATAATGGCTGAGGGATACATCTCATTCTGCGAGTAAGACAACTTACCAAATGTTTCCAGCAATACTTTTTGGGAATTATATGGGAATTATTATCTTCTCACCTGTCATCCATACATCATCATATATCTTGAAGCTTTAAAGGGATTAGGCGCCCACCTCCTACTTGAATTCATAGTTAGCTTGCCTGCTGCATATAATATTGCAATACAAGTTAAAATTAATTAACTTCAGATGATCCTGGGAAGGCTTGATATAATAACAAACCATGATTAACCTAGGTGGTGGGTTAGTCCGCCAGAATAAAGTAGGATTTCGATTCAATTATTTTCCTTATGTGGAAAGTTGGCTCTTCTGCAGTTGGAAACAGGTTCTTGGAAACAGGTTGTTTTGTCATCAAATTATAATAAAGAAGCCGTTACTGATGGTTTTGTCAATCAAGTAAAATAATTTACATATAGATGGATATAATATGTTCACTTTACAAATTCATGCATTACATTTTTATTATGTTGTGCTACCTTCGGCTACATAACATGGATTAACTAAACCCTTTACCCTTTGCAATTGTCACCCACTTGAAAATGTGTCTCGCTACCGCGACACACAACTTAATCTGAATGAAAAGCTAAATACTCACATTTGTTTAATTTGAAACAAAATATTTGCAAAATTGGTGTTTAAACAGGCATTTGGTTCGCGATAACGACAATTTGATCGGTTACGGTTAATGAAACTGATTAACTCTTTAAGTGCTTCATTACTACTTAACATTTTCCTTTCATTTGAAGTTGGCATTGCTCACGCAATTGCCAACTTCATATAAAAGGAAAATACCTCCTCACTTAAAAATTAAACCTGCTAAATTTCACAATGGGGGCTTTACTCAAGATTTATACATGCATATTTGTTCAATTATTGTCAAATTTTAGTTGTGGAAAAACAGTATGAATGCGCTTAAAAGCGTCGCCCGCACTCAAAGGGTTAAAAAAGACTAATGTCATAATCAGCGGGCAAAGGGTTAAACTGTTTTTTATGTGTTACCAGGACAATGACAGCACTGAATACCTGCCTGAGAGGAGTAATGGATCAGCAAGTATGTGCATCTGTGGCTAAGCATGTGTTAGCTCTCACTGAGTATATGTGTCCTGTACCAGGGTGCCACGTAATGCATGCCACGTCATGTATCACTGACATTAAGTACAAGCTGATGCACGAGGAGTACATCCCCACATGGCAGGATTGCCACTGGACGGAGTGGGATGATAAGAAGTGTGGGTGGCAGATGCGTTACCACAGGCTGCCTGTCTGGGCCCTGCCAGAGCTGGAGGGATTGAGGTACAGTGAGTGGGACTGGAGTATGGAGGACTTTGCATCTGGTGGACGTCACAGCCGGGGCGAAAGTCACAGCCACAGTCAAAGTCATAGCCACAGTCAGAGCCATGAGGTGGTCAAGAGGTCACCAGGAAAACATGACAGAAATCATGATGCAAGTTATGAAATGGGCCACAGACAGCAAGTAGGGTGTGTACACAAGTCTAAGCTCTAATTTGAATTTTCATATAATTGTGTATGTAAAATAATGGAAAATGAAAGGCTATACTGGATATTTAAAACTCTCACCCACTTGAAGTTGTGTCTTGCAACCGCGACCCACAATTACAAGAGTGTGAAAATCACTTGTATCTGTTATAATATAGTTGATAAACTTTTTTTACAATCTTGAATTCTCCAAACACAAATCCTATATTACCGTGTTTGAAAAGTTTTATTCAATATTCAATGTAAAAGATAATATTGACGATATACGCATTCAAAGGGCTTAGCAGCATATTTGACTGAAGATTATATTTTTCGTACCAGATCTTCGTTTGGAAGTTGGAGCATGGAGTCGTCTTGGGAGCCCAAGGTTTATCACTCCCTGAAGGACTACCCCTGGATGAAGCAGGGTCGCGTGATGGCAGACTTCTGTCAGAGTGTTGATGGAGCTAGGGTTTGTTACGCTGACTCCCTGGCTAACTGCTCCTCCAGCCACTGGCTGGACCTGGTGTCTGCTGCATACGATAAGGTCCTTGACATGAAGCTGGAGGACAAGTGTGACAATGCCTGTCAGTACATGCCCTGTATGAACGGTGGATCCTGCCGTACTGCTCCTGACAGCTATGGCTACACCTGTGATTGCCTACCTGGATTCACAGGAGAGACCTGCAGAGACGGTATGTAGTAACGGGAAGATTCACAATAACAATGAGATGATCTTGGCCTTAATTTTGTGAAACGTAGTTCGAAGATGCTTTGAAGTCTTCAGCATTTAACATGTTCAAAGGATTAACCTTTAACCCTCACGTTATTTAATCCATGCTATTTGTCATTTTTATGAGTTGAGTATTGAGTATATTGTGCATTTATATTGCGCCTTATCTCAATTGATTCTAAGACATTTTTACAGACTTAATTGGATTATTTGAGCACACTACTCATTTACACTGCCATCACCATTTAAAAATATATCGCAGATGTTATTTAAGAAAGTTATAATAATTATTGTCATTCGTAGAATGATGCCATCTTAGGCCTACAATCGGTTATATTTCATGCCATGCATGAAGAACAAACCATTTTTCATCTAATTTGATGATGAATACAAGTTATCATGTGTTGGAAAAATGACTTAAAGCAGTTATGATCAATGATCAATAATACTTTACATCGCGACTGACCCCACTTTTTGTAGCTTTGGCCCACTTTAATACGTCTCTATAGTTACACAGACTTAACAGGATATGTGTTTTACTATCATACCATGGTTCTTTTCGCTGTAGGAGGTGCCTGTGATATGACTCTTGCTACCAGCTGCTTAAAGGATGTGAACGACCTCCTAGCTTTGGCCAGCAATACGAGCGAGATTGAATGGCGTACAAACAACGTCTGCCAGTAAGTACTGAGTCAGCATTCATAACTCAAAAAAATTATACCCCTGCTACCGCGACCCACAATTCCAAGTCGGTGAAAATTACTGATACGTGTCTAATTTGAGACCAAACATTTATGTTTAAACACACATTTTATTACCAATAACAATTTAATTAGCTAATTAAAAAGATAGATTTAAACGAGTGAAGTTGTGCTTAACGCTTAACCCTTTCAACCCTCACGATAAATAAAAGCATCATTTTGCATATCTAATGAATGAGTCAAATTCTTAAATCCTAGAGGGTTTTAGAACAATTTTGTTATGGTAATGTTTAATAATAACAATATCTTTTTTTGATTTGCCACCCACTTCAAGTCATCTTCATCCACTACAAGTCGATAATTGCGACAGCAATTTGCGGCTTGTAGTGGATAAAGATGATAATGGTAAATTCAGGCTTGAAAGGGTTAAAAGGTTAAAAATAACGTGACGATGCTCTGTTCTAGGGATATTGATCGCAGTATAGAATGTTTGGCGACCAGTACCGTCCCCTGCCAGAAAATGCCTCGCCGTATGTTCGAGGTCTTCAACTCATTGCTGGATAGAATTCGTGGATATTGTGGCGACAGCGGTAAGATAGAAACAATAATTTAAATATGATGATTTTTAGTATCCATTAGCTAAATATTGGCGATTTAGGAAAATACGACCAAGTATGTAGTGTCAAAACCCCCTTTTAGTTTTTGATAAACTACCTATTTATTTTATATATATATATATATATATATATTATTTTTTTTATTGTCAGTTTTGGACAAAGTATATTATATATCATAATTTGGTGAGAGAATCATCTGCTATCACTGGTCTGAAACTATGTGCTGTTATGCAGGTCCTCCAACGTGGAACAAATGTCACTTCGATGCCACATTAAACTGTCAACCCCACTTTGGACTCAGTTTATATGATCACATGAAGGGGACAGAGAAGGGGACAGAGAAACTCGATTATGAACAGTGCTGTGGGTGAGTATTTTTTTTCAATACAATGATTATTACAAAACATGTAATATAAGTAAAAAAACATACATATAATGAAATTAAAATAAGCATATTTATATTATATATGTGGATGAGTAATTGTTATCTCTTCAAGAGGCGCTAGACAAGAAATATATGTACTCACCAATTTTTATTTCATCATTTGCCCCTAGAGAAACAGTGTACCAAATTTGATGTTTGTGTCCGCCTGGTAAATATAACACCAATTCTTTTGCTGGATTACGTGCAATATATGCACTAAATTGTATGCAATATCTTACTTCAGTACGCGTTATGTAATTGAATCCTGAATGACGCTAATCACTCTAGTTAAATGTAAAAATATGGAAAAAATATTAGATCAACTCTTACCTTGCTGACATGATTTTAATAATTGTCAGTCATTTGAAGCTGGAATGGCTAACGCAATGTCCAGCTTCAAATGAAGAAAAAATATTTCTATGTGTAGGCAGAAGACGTGTCTAGAAGTGAGTTATTTGATTAAGCAGCCTTCTAACAGAGACTAATTTTATTGTCGGTGGTATTTAACCCGTATAAAGACGATCCCCGTTAGTGTAAAAATATTTATAAAGGCCGTAGACCCATAACATAGGTATTTAAATGAACCTGAAAAAGCTAACTAAGACATTTGTGATGATTTCAAATTAAAAAAACCCTTTTGTCTACATGGTTTTTTAAAAATAATTCAGCGTTGTACGGGTTAACTCGGTAGGTAAATCACCTGATATATGCGGGCCTAGTAGCACAATTGTTTTTTTATTGTTGCAGATCGCTGCACTGGGGATACAGCTGTGTGCGTAATGCTACATTACAATGTCCAGGAGAAGATGAAGTGTCTCAATCGTGGCTGAAAATTTGTCAAAATGCCATTGAATTCAGCTGTCCATGGGAGAAGTGCAGATTACACGATGCTATGCAGTGCATGGCTGACCTACATGACAAGATCATGTGGTGTAAGGGAGAGCGTCCTGATATTGATAGTGGCAGCAGCAGCAGTGAATCCTGTGAGACTGACGAAGATACTGACGAAGATGACAAGAGCGAATCCAGCGAGTCGCCTGAGTCTGAATCCAAGTCCAAGTCCAAGTCAAAATCCAAGTCTAAGAGTACTGAGAGTACTAAGAGTACTGAGAGTACTAAGAGTACTGAGAGTACTAAGAGTACTGAGAGTACTAAGAGTACTGAGAGTACTAAGAGTACTGAGAGTACTAAGAGTACTGAGAGTACTAAGAGTACTGAGAGTACTAAGAGCTCTACCAAGTCTTCAAAGAGTTCCAAATCCAGCTCCACCAAGTCTTCAAAGGACAAGTCTAGTAAAGATAGTTCAGATTCTTCTGACGAGGATGATTCAGACACGCTAGATCGTAGACGACGTGATACATCTGAAAGCAAAACGAAGTCAGCGACTAAATCCAAGTCATCGACTAAATCATCAACTAAATCCAAGTCATCCACTAAATCATCTACTAAATCTACTAAAACATCAACTAAATCGACTAAATCAAAGGAAACCGAATCTAAATCTAAGAGCAAGGAAACTGAATCTAAGTCTAAGAGCAAAGAAACTGAATCTAAGTCTAAATCAAAGAGCAAAGAAACTGAATCTAAGTCTAAGAGCAAAGAAACTGAATCTAAGTCTAAATCAAAGAGCAAAGAAACTGAATCTAAGTCTAAGAGCAAAGAAACTGAATCTAAGTCTAAATCAAAGAGCAAAGAAACCGAATCTAAAAGCAAATCCAAATCTAAATCCAAGAGCAAGGAATCTCCCAGTAAACCAAGCAAGCCAAGCAGTGAATCCAGCGAGGAAATGTGCAGTCGTCCGGAGCTTTGCCAGTAAGTGGGCAATAACCCGGCAAACACGAGACGTTGAAACAATGTTGGGTTAATGTTGGGCCAGCGTAACAGACGTTGGGCCAACATTAACCCAACATTGGTTCAACTTTACGTATTTGCTGCCAATGTATTTATGTTATCATTATATACTTGATTTTTAGTTGTTTTGCTATCTCGTTAATTTTGATGATGTGTGTTGCTACATTTGTATATATGCGACATTGGAAACAGAGTAAATTTCCAGGAAGATGGACTAAAATTTGTCCTTATTACATTCTGAGCCTTGAAGTCGATTTTAACATACACCAGATGCATGTCATGTTTAATACCAAAATCTGTAAGAGTGTACAGTCTGTTCAAAAGTAAAAAAAATCGTAATTTAATAAAAATGACAATATATTATTATTCGGTTATTGTACTTAACACGGTATCGTTTATCATGTTTATTAGGATTTAACTTAAAAGAGCCGTATCTGTTATCCACATAAAATCAGATGTGCCAATTGTATAACAATATGCGGATCCTGTCGAAAATTGAAAGACGTTGGAACAATGTTGGTTAAATGTTGGTCCACCGTCTGCGACGCTGGCCCAACATAGAACCCCGAACCGCTACATTAGATAATTTAAATTTCCACCCATTTGAAGTTGTGTCTCGCTACCGCGACCCACAAGTTCAAGTGAGTGAAAATTACTTAAATTTTCTTTATTTGAGATCAAGAATTTCCATATTTTGATTTCTAATAACACTGATTTGATGGGTTAATAAAAAAAATTAAAAGCGACCCCTCTAAACTGCTGAATTGGAGAAAATGTCTTTGGAGAAAAATTATTTGCTTAATTTTAGATAAAACGTTTGCAAATATTTATGTTTGAACACACATATTGTTCCCAATTACTGAGATTTAAATGTGTAATAACACTGATTGAAAACGACTATATTGGCGCTTAGCGGTTTAATGATTAACAAAGCATTGGTTCAACGTCTCGTGTTTGCTGGCAACATCTAGCATGCATTTGAGCAACGCTCCACAATATTGAAGACAAAAAATTAAAAATTAAACATTGACCCCTTGCACCCACAGGATGGCCGCTGACACCTTTGAATGCCTAGTGGAGTCCACAGAGGAGTGTAGTGCTGGGATACAGGAGAATCTACACGGCCGTCTGGATCATATCGTGGAGTTCATGGACCAGTGCGATCCATGTAATCCCGATCCGTGTATTAACGGAGGCACCTGCCATGTGGATGAGGATTATGACTACCAGTGTCTGTGTCCAGACGGATACACCGGCGACCACTGCGAAACCGGTGAGCTAACCCTTGAAGCCCTGAATTTGTTTATGAAAACCTTGGGAGGCCAAAGGGTTTTTTCAATTTGAAATCATCATAATTGCCTCAGTCAGCTCTTTCCGCTTCATTTGAATACATATGTTATGGGTCTACGGCGGATAGAAATATTTTTTACTCTTACAGTGCGGGGATCGACTTTAGACGTCAGAATCTGACGTCTGTAGACGTCAGATTCTGACGCTTTGGAAATCCCATATAAAATTTACATTTAGTCAACTACAATGGATTTGAGTGATAATATTTTCCAATGATGCTATTTGTTTGATAATATTAAGTAATTGAACACGTACCGATATTTGTGTGTGTGTTTATGTTAACCTTTCGTTTGAACATGTTTTGCAGAAATTGGCTGTGATGTGGAGACAGTACGTAGATGTATGGTGGACATTGAACTGGACCTGGAGAAATTCCTGGTTGATCCATGCTACTGGGAATGGGGAGTGTGTGGGTAGGTACACCTTAAACTGCTAAATTCAATAATCTAAATTTTCACCCACTTGAAGTTGTGTCTCGCTACCGCGATCCACAACTTCAAATGGATGAAAATTGCCCATATTTATTTAATTTGAGAGCAAACATTGGCAAATTAAGATTTTTAAACACACATTTCGTTCCAAATAGCAGTGTTTTATTCGGGTAATTATAATACAACGCATTATTGACGACTATAGCCATGCTTAGAGTAAACCCTTACATCGCTAAGCACGACTACAGTAGTTTTTTTTTGTTTTAATTGCCGAGTAAAGCAATGTCAATGGGAATAAAATGAATATTTAAACAGCAAGATTTGCAAATATTTAGTGTCAGATTAAACAAATTCCTGTAGGTTTACGTTGCTAATAAAGAAAACTTTGAATCTAGTCTAAAATATGAACCCTTGTGTAATGTGAAAAAACGTTTGTGTTGTATTTATATAAGCGTCACTAACATGTCGAGGGTAATAAGAATTATTATTATTCTAATCATTGATGTTACAGAAACATTAACGTACACATAGAATGTCTGGAGATACACACAGAAACCTGTCAGGACGGACAACAGGATCGGGTGAAGAACTTTGTCACCGTCCTACTGGAACTGGAAAAAGAGTGTGAAAAATCCGACAAGATATGTAAGTAGACTGATTAAACTAAAAAGTGAATAATTTATGTAATAATTCATGTAATAATTCATGTAATAAAATTTTGTGAGCTACAGTAATTTAAACACGAAGCTATTCTCAAATCGAGCCGTTTCAGTTGTCTATTATTATTATTGTCGAACAAGATATAATACAAATATGTCAGCCTATAATGCCGGTACATTAGTTCGCTCATTTTACAATTAAAATCTGGTTTATTGAAGAAGCAGATAGATCTAAAAAAGTGTTCTAATTTGATGTTAAAATTTATGCTTTCACTTGAAGTAATCCTCGCTGTTTTTTTATTTTCAGTCCCCTCAATTGATCTGGATTGTAAGTATTACAAAATAATTTAATAATGACTTTAACTGTTAATAATTTGATGGCAGCAATAAAATATTCACCTGATTAAACTTTACAAGTAAATAATGATGCAAACAATCTAAAAACGAGTATAATAAATTAACTAACTAAACGTTAAACATTTTGTTAAACATGCTGTTTTTTTATATTGTCCTGTTGATGTTGACTTTATTATTTTTTTAATCTGTAGCAATAATTACAACAAATATTTTAATTTGAGAAAAAAAATTGTACATTCAATACCAGCTTTTGAACATGTTAAATATAAAACGTGACATCGATCAGCAATATTTTAAAATCCCTAGCCACCATTCATTCAAATCTGAATAATTTTACCAACTTAAAATTGTGGATTGCGTCAGAGAGACACAACTTCAAGTGGGTGAACATTTCAATTAGATAATTTGCGGTTAAAAAGGTTGAAGCAGGACAAGGGTTAGAAGCGATGATGAAGTATTGAATGCTTCACTCAATGTGTCCTCCTTTCAGCCAAGATGTCTTGCCATGCCTGTGACTGGACAGTATCAATTGATGAATGTAACGCCCAGCCCACTGTAGACTGTGACTGGTATGAGGTGAGAACAACTACATAATAACTTAGGATATTACCAGGAATATCAATGCCACTCTTAAATTATAGATGCACACAATTTATTCTAACTGTGCGCTTCTGAGCTCCGATCACCGAGGATATATGCGCTATATAAGTTTATTTTTATTAATAATTTCAATATTAATCAATCGTTTGTAATTATTCATAATTTTTCTTGTTTTGTTTTACTTTTTCACTTACACTTTTTATTCTAAAATGGAAATTGTTGAATTGTCTTTTGTGTAATCCTACTTAACCCTTTCATCGCGGGGATCGACTTTGTACGTCAAAATCTGACGTCAATAGACGTCAGATTCTGACGTCTAAAGTCGGTTCCCGCACTGTAAAAAAGATATAATGACAGTAGATCCGTAACATAGGTATTCAAATGAAGCGGCAAGAGCTAACTAAGACATTTATGATGATTTTAAATTGTAAAAAACCCTTCGAATTCCATGATTTATACAAAACATTTCAGGCTTGTAAGAGTTAATTGAACATTTTGATTGTCTTTTTTGTTCAGTCTTGCTACACTGAAGTGTGGAAGATCCCCTTTCTGCCGGCCTACTACCGCAAATCCTGCAGGAATAAGTACACGTGTCGTGAGGGTATGCTGAAGACTCTGCCCGACACCCGCGGATTCTGCTGTAAGGGACACCTGTGTAATAAGAACCCAGAGGTTGATGACGACTCAGCCTCCAGAAGCCTTGGCAGCAGCTCCTCCAGTAGTACTGGCAGTGACAGCAGCTGTGATACCTCCGAGGAGGAGAATCCAGAGGATATCTGTGGTGGGTGGAATATATCATAACTTAGAAAACATTGTATAATTAGTGTATATTTTAATTTATATTTCATATATATACATGTGCTTGCATGTAGACCTACATCATATGAATATACTGTTGTTTAATCATTCGCACCATTGAAATGGTTGACCTTTTGTATTAAAAAAACTCTACTTCTATTTTATGACCGGATACATAAGTTATATATAATTATTCATATTTTTGTAATTGTGTGATGAATATTATTTTGTAGTATTACAATTCGTTTTAATTTTTTAGAGTATAGGCCTATTATCTTTTATTTAAAGCATTACATGATTTGTATCAAGCAAAATATGCACAAATTGATAACATTGACTCAACTTCTATATCATTGCATAGCGGATTTTCATATCCTTATTTTACAAATATTATTGTAAATAGTACGTCTATTATCTGTCATAATTTGCAACTAATAATACATTGCTAATGTATGACATATACTTTATCAGCAAACAAAGAATTATGTTATCATAATGTATATATCACCCACAAGCTGAAATGTAATCTAATTATTATTGAGTTATGATGTTTATGAAGTAGCTGTATTATTTACAGTATGATTTAGAATAGTGAACTATAGCTACATGTACTTCTTTTGTAATTCAGTAATTGACAAGCCTCAGTGTGAGGTAGACTTCGTCTGGGAATGTATTCATCAGTTTACCACGGACTTCTTCTTCCAAGCTCCTGATGGATTTATCAATTATGCCCAGATATGTCTGTAAGTTAAAGCGTCTTGTCTAGCTTTATATACGTATAGTGCCTACACCTCGTAGACCACATAAACAATTTATCGAACATATAAACGTAGCGTATGATGAGATATTTCATATAAAAGTTAATATAAAATATAATGCTGCGTATCTGGTCACACGCGTTTTGAATCAATTGTGATATAAATATTTTATCAGTAATTGTAAAATCTGCGATATCGTTCACAAGCACGGCATTCAGTACTAATTTATAACACGAAATAAGAAATGATTTATTTAACTCTTAGATCAAAATTTAAAAATAAATTATGGCCTCGTGTAATACCACTTCTTACCCGCAATTACACTTCTTTTGCGGTAGAATATTACATATTTCTACACCATCTAGCAGCCGCCTACGTGCAAAAATATATAACTTTATGGCATAATTATAGTAACACGTTGTCTAATGAGTTTCTGTATCATTGTGTACACACAGGGACTGGGAGGCTGTACAGTTGTGTGTGGCAGAGAAAACCATATACTGTAAGGTTGGTAAGTTTGAGAAGCAGTTGGAGATTACCATGGGATGGCTGACACAGCTGACTGGTCAGATCTGTACAGGACCACCCTGCTACCTGGAGGTGGCTGAGGAATGTATGAGTCATTTAGAGATAGAGACAGCAGATATGATCTCACTCCCCAACATAGACAATGATTATCTGCATCTCTTCTGTGGGTGAGTGATTATCCATAATGTAAATATAGGGCATATTTAGCACAAAAACGTTGTTAAGTTATGGTCTATGTACAGATATAGTTATTAAAAAAGGCATATTTTGTCAAAATTGTCTAATTTTTAAGAAGAAATTTTATTTTTAGTACAATGTTTGGACATTGATTATATGAGTGTATACTTATGTTACTTAACAAAACCAAGCATCATTAATTTTGAAGTATGCAGTTGCTGCTGTTTGTCTATGGACGGCAGATATCAGCTACGCTTTTTTGCTTTTTGAATATATATAATCACCTTTTTTCCGAGACTGCCTTACAACTCGGACTTCACATCTTAACGATACAGAATTAAGGAACTTTAAAACAAACTCTCCTTTTAAAAACCTGCGTAACTCTGTTTAAAGGCCACTGTAAAGCCTGTTTAGTTTATATAAAATCACCAGGTGGGGTTCTTCCTTGCTATCTCTATAACGATCGGCGCTATGCTTTCTGGGTATACATTAACCCGTCTTAACAGTGGACCGTACCAGAAAACGTCATACTTTATTGAATCTACGTACATGTAGATGATGTATGTTTTCAGTAAGTTTGAGTACGTACAGCAATGTGTGTATGAGAACAGCCTACACTGTAGTCAGATAGAGAAGGACATTATCTACCAGCGGCTGAACGCTACCCTGGATGTGATTGGCGAGGTGTGCAGTGACGCGTGTCTGGAGTTGCCCTGTGAATATGGCACCTGCCATAATCTGGGTGACGGGGCTTTCACCTGTGACTGTGACGATGGATGGACCGGAGAGAACTGTGACGAACGTAAGTCAAGCATAGCTTATTGATTTATTAGGCTTTATATACACAACATTATATACAATTGCAATATGCAATTGTAATTCAAATTGTGTACATCAGGATGTCAAATACAGGTGACCAGCACCCTAATTGAGTTTTGACAAGTACACTGTAATTACACCTAAAAGTGTAAAAGATAGCATACACGATATACATATTTCCCGCGCCAAAACCAGCAATAAAATAAATGCATAATTTTATAAATAGTAGCAAAAACATTCTGCAACTACAATTAACTACAAATAAATACAAGTAAAAATCTTATAGTCACTTATAATTACCGTATGCCCAGAAAACAAGTCAATGATGGTAAAAAATGCTGGGCAAAATTCCCAGACGATGGGCCAACATTGAACCAACATTGTGTTAATTTCTTGAAAATTGAAAATGTGTATCTCGCAGTCTGAGAAGTGGAAGATACAAAATATCCATCACATAAATACTAATTACTTACAATCTGTAAATTAATATTTAGATATGAAAAATGTACATTTTCAAGCCATATATGTTATTTTGTATTTCTTTGAAAAAATGTTAATGACTTTGTTTTGAAATAACAGTTAAATGCTAATCTTAAAAACAAAGCCTTCACAGTGTACCACAGTAGATACGGAAGCGCTTGTTTTTTGAAAAAAACACCATTTATGTTAAAAGTGCATAATATTGCAGTAAACTGTGTATACCATTGATATGCTGATGCTGATTTATTCTGTCAGTATGTGAATGATGTGTAATATTTAAACGCTGATGTTGTTTGTTCTTGTCGTCAGGTGACTTGTGTGATGAGGATCAGCTGAAGGAATGCTTTGGGCAGGCCACATGGATCATCCTGGAAAGGCTACGTAATCCCTGCACCTGGGAGGATGCCGTCTGCGTGTAAGACACAATAATATAACATTAGCCCTTAAAGATTTAAAATAAATAATTTATTTTTTCAGTCAGTTGTGTCTTGCTACCGCGGCCCACAACTTCAAGTGGCTGAAAATTACTGATATTTGTTTAATTTGAGACCAAACATTTGTAAATCGTGATGTTTAAACACATATTTCCTTCCAATAAATTACACTTGAATGGATAATAAAATTGATTAAAGTCTACTATATTCGCTTCTATATATTTTGGTTTATATTAGTGTTTTGTATTTTCAACCATGTGAATCGTCTTAAATAATCACCAGTCATCATTGCGCTTTATTTTTTGTAATCTCAATCACCACGTCAATCGTTCAACATCACACCACGATATATCGACCCAATACTGGTTTAATGCTGGTCCACCGTCTGCGATGCTGGCCCAGCATTAAATCAACATTGGTTTGATGCCTATCGTTTGCCAGGCAAATGTGTATTCATTTCCATAATCTCGACTATGAAGAGCCGAGTTCAATGTAGCTGAATCAGAAGATCCAAGCCCAATGTCGCTGAAGTTATTAAATAAAATGATCACAAAACTGTATTAATTAAACAAAATGTATTTACAGAGGTGAAGAGATCAAGAATACTGTACAATGCCTGCGCCGTAACAGTAGGGATTGTGATGAGTCAGTGAGAGACCGAATCAGCAGAATCATACAAACACTGTCAAACATTGCAGATGAATGTGAAGAAGAAGATGGTAAGTTAGAATGTTTGTTAGCCTTTCAAGGGCTGAATTACTTTTTTACAAACCACTGAAACCAAAGGGATTTTTAAATTTAAAATCACCTTAAATGACTTAATCAGCTTTTTCCGATTCATTTGAATACCTATGTTAGGGGTCTGCGGCCATTAAAAATATGCTTGCTTCTTCAGTGACTTTATACACCTTATACGTCAGAATCTGACGTCTACATGCGTCAGATTCTGACGTATGAAAGAGTTAGGCAGAGGCCTCCGTAAAAATCCACAATAAAAACAACGTTCACATTGGTGAGTGGGTTGTTGATTGGCTCTTCGGCATTGATGCTTTGCAATTTTAGTAGCACATTCTATGTTATGTTAATTCTCCGTAAATAACAGTTTTAGACAAATGGAAATTCCTAATGATGTTCCAATAAATAATTAGTTAACTGATAAACTGATAGAATTAACGTTACATTTGAATATTTATTTTGTGGCCATTACTTCTATGTGTACAATTTTAAAACGTTTCTCTCTGATACTTTAATATATGTGGTATTACCACATGTAATAAAATGATGGTTGGATTCTTATGCTAAATTTAGATTTTATTATTTTCAACAGATTATGGTGGACACAATCCAACCTCTCGTAAGTATGAATTAAATATTTTCAAATATATAATCTGCTGTATGTTTATTTTTGATTATTTTTGTCTATTTCATCTACCCAGGCACATACAATATAAGTATATGTCCATGTTCTCGTCTTTCAGCTATTTGCTTCCAGTGTAATAGAGCGAGTACTGACGCTGAGTGTAACCAGAACGGAATAGTACAGTGTGAGATGGGACAGGTAGGTTGATAAGATCAATTTTAATACCCACGTAACTGTTATGCAAGACTAAAGCGAAATACCATCTGTAAAATGGGATATATGCCTATATACACTATAGCACACTTTTGCGAGCGCCGATTCTTTTTTTTCTTTTGTTTCTTCACGGATATTGCGTTGTAATGATGATTTGATATTTTAAATTGTGTCTAACTATCATACCCAAATTTCTAGTCCGAGCTTGACGTGAACAGCCTGGACAGCATAGCAAAAACGGTGGTTTTCTATACTGGTGGTCAATGTATAAGCCGAGACCAACAATATCATGCAAGATGTGAGGGTGGCCTTATTTAAATGATAAATTCACCTATAAAGACAGAGGTTTATATCCTTAAGGCATTATTCAAATGAGATGTAAATCTGTCATTATAGAATAATATAAAAATAATTGATTTAAACAATGACGCAGTAATCCATTGCGCAATCGATCGTCCGCGCACCGGATTTTTGAGGCACAGCTTTACAAATGGCGATGATTACAGACTCTGTATCGCACACAGAGTCTGTTATTACGGACTACAAATTTCAGACATAATATACTTAAAAGTTGAAGATGTAAAACAATTTTACTGATACCCTAAATAATACTTTTTTACTTTTGAACCAAACAACATGTAATCATGACATCTGTTAATGCTGTGATTTTCACATCAGATTAACAGAGCAGATTTCATCGTTATATAATATTCCTCACAGATTTGCCAAACGATCCTGAAGAAGGATGGTCGGGGTCGTCTGGAGTGGATCAGTAAGGGTTGTGAGGAGGAGGTGAGTTGTCGTCATGAGAGAGGTGGTTACTGCGGGAAGGAGAGCATCTGCTGCGGGGAGAACATGTGTAATCAGTTCCCACCTTACAACAGCAGCAACATCATCATCGTGGAGGAAGAGGAGGAGTGTGGTGAGTGGTCATGTATACAATACCAAGAATACATATCGACCCCTTGGAACTAGAAGGTGCTGAGCTGCCACTTCACAAAGTGGCAGCTCAGCACCTTCTAACTCCAAGGGGACAATGTATTATGTATTCTTGACAATATCCATATCCTCATAGCGTGAACTCAGATTTTAGATGGTCAACCCTTACGACGCTGAATTTTTTTTATATAAACCAAGAGAGGGAAGGTTTATGTTCAAATTTAAATCGTCAAAAATGTCTTAGTTAACTTTTTCGCTTCATTTGAATACTTATGTTATGGGTCTACGGCAATTATATTTTTGTAATTAGTTTAGTGCTGGGAGCGACTTTAGAATTGAATCTGACGTCTATCGACGCACTGAAAGTATATCGTGTGGGACTAAATCTAAAAATGGCATTTGTAAAACCGCAAATGCAAAAATCTGGCAAACTTTTAATAGGTTGACCGAAGTTAATAAACACAATTTTCATCTAGCTTTTTCATTTAAAGAGATATAATGTCGTTTTTGGTCACCATCTGACAAAATGTAACTCATTTTTTCTTTAGTATGGCGATGTGAGGGGGGGGGGGGGGTTATGACGGAGTGCTGTGTTGAGATTATGAAACTGGTTTAAAAATACATAAATTATTCAATAAAAAAAGTTTAAATATGAAATGATGGTTAGAAGATAGCTACGAGATAATAATTATAATTATTATGTTCAAGTTGTCGCAATTTGCATTTTTTTGCGAATTTAATGCCTAACTCATTTTTGCTACGTCAGTTTTTTAGACACCCCTGTTTAAGAGTTTAAGAGTCCCGCTTTTTCTGCAGATATCGACCCTATTTCGTGTGACTTCGATGACGTGACTGACTGTCACTGGCATAGCTGTTTTGACATGTTCTGGGAGTTCAGCCATATTGATCCTAACTTTGGTCGCATCTGCAGGTGAGATCTCTATAGCTTATAGAGTAAACACAAAACAATTGTATAACATTTATACAATGTTGGACCAACATACTCTGGGTCTAGATTATTATCTCAATTATATATCGTCCCAAGACGTACTGATATAAAGATTTCATTTTTTATGATTTTTTTATGTATATACTCCATAACATATATGACATGTGATGCATACATTTTATGTCGTTTTATATATGTGAAGATAACACATTAATCACTGTCAGGTGTATATTGGATTTTATAACCTAAACTAAGAAGTTAATAACTTCGACTTGGGCTTCATTCTACTGAAACTATTTAAATTGATATTTTCGTAACATACATACATTTTCATAGGAGCTATTAAAACTGACATTAACTTTTCGGATGGAAATCAGAGAATACTAAAATAATGTCAAACTTTTATTTTTTTTGTCAATAAACTAAAAATATTAAGATTGATTTCCTTCCAACCTTTTTTCTTTTTTTAGTAAATCAATCTTAAGTTTTTAATATGATACGCCCCTGAACTCAACAACCGAGGCTTAAATGTATCGCATCGCCAAAATACATTTTGTTTGAATTGTGTTTTAAGTGGGTATCATCTGAAAAATAAATTGTGAATCTTAATTAGAACAGGTGCATCAGTAAAAATATAATTATATATTAGACTTATTTTAAATGTATAGCGTACCTATCAAAAATAACTAAGTGATATACTATTGTGATCTCTGTATTAACTGTCTATTTCTCCAGAGAATGGGAGGCGTCGCTGGAGTGTACACGTACAAAGAGTATCACCTGTAGTGGACCTTATGGATACAGCCGTGAACAGGTGGAGAATCATGTGTGGTCCATGGCGGAACAGGAATGTAACCTACCAAGATGCTTCCCAGATTATGTAGACAGACGTCTGAACTCGCTCAGCACCATGTGGCAGACCATCACACCTTCATTACCACCACCTGGTGTCGTCACAGACCAACTCAGAGCATTCTGTCTGTGAGTAATATGAAATCATCATTTTTAAAAATAACAAAGCAATCAACCATTATTGAAAACAAAATCCTTAATAAAAAATATGTCAATCTATGGGAAGTTTTCTAGTTAACCCTTATACCACTAAGCGCGACAATATTCGTTTTAAATCCGTTTTATTAGCCGTTCAAATCACAGTTCTTGGGAATGAAATGTGTGTTTAAACATCAAGATTTGCAAATGTTTTGTCTCAAGTTAAAGACATATGGGTGATTTTCACTCACTTGAAGTTGTGGGTCGCGGTAGCGAGACACAACTTCAATGAGGTGAAAATGTAAATAATTTAATTTAGCGCCTTAAGGGTTAATGAGAGTAATTTCGCATAAAATGACACTGTCCATCGACACCAGGAAACTAGATTTTTATATATATATATATAATCAACTTTTTGTTATCCAGTTGGCTGGGGATTGCGATATGTCGGGCTGTTAAAAATAATGGTTAGAAAGAGATAAAACCATGTTGAGTCACTTTATGTGCCATCCACCATTAAGAAAAATAACCATTATAACATTTAATTTGCGTTTTGTTTTTAGAGAATTGGCTGATGTCAGGGAATGTGTCGACGACAACACCCACGACTGCGACGGAGCAGTGACACTTGGCCTCAGGGTGGCTTTCAATGTGACCTTGGGACTGGTGGGTGACCGCTGTCCAGATCCCTGTCTGAACAACCCGTGTGAACACGGAGGCGTCTGTGTCCAGGAGGATCTCTCCTTGGACTACGAGTGTCACTGTGCTGACGGCTGGATGGGAGACCTCTGTGAAAGAGGTATTAACTAGCATCACAATTCATTATTCAACCCTTGTGTTGCTGACTTGCTTTGCTTCTATTTTTCGTCATTTGCAGCTGGATTTACTAACGCAATTTCCAGCTGCAAATGACGAAGAATATGCTCATTTATGAAAAATAGACATCTGCAATATTAAATTATTGGATTGACTAAGCATCTACCAATTTTTTTTATAGAATTTAGTGATATTTCTATTGATCTGAAACATACTGTTAACAGTATGCATCTATATATTTATATATATATACAGTTCCAGCAGCACAAGAGTTAAACTCCCATGATCCACTTTGCATTCCCGACTTAATTAACTACACCTAAGAATTTATTGATTAAAATTTCAAGAAATTGTTCTAACAATATACATGATATGTGACAATAATCTCCAATTTGTCAACCACTTGAAGTACTCTTCATCCACTACATTGAAGTCAAGAATTGCGATAGCAATTCGCGGTTTGTAGTGGATGACGATTCTATTGATAAATTCAGGCTTCGAAGGGGTAAAAATGTTTAATTTTCATTCACCTGAAGATGTGTCTCGCGAACGCGATACACAGCTTGAAGTGTTTTTAAATGCATTTAAAAAATTCACTCACTTGAAAATGTAAAATTCAATTCAAAGTATGCGAAATGTAATTTATAAAGTACCAGTAAAACTACTTATCAACAATTATGTTGTTATTTACCTGGCGATGTGAATGATTACACCTAGAAGTTCTTAACAGTCTGTATAGTAGCTTAGGAGTAAAGAGTAATAATTGCCACTTTCAAATAATTACTTTAATTTTATGGATACGAAATAGCGAGCAATTAACCTAAGCTTGACATTAAGCAACAATTTATTATTAATAATAATTAGCATATTATTGGTACAATGAAACACACTGACGCAAACTCACAGTTTCGAGCTCACAACAAAATACCATTATGGTGCTATGTTTTATTCTAGTTGACATAATGTACCGGGATGGTGAGGATGATTATGGTGATATGTCGGTGTCCTTCCAACAAGGCTCTGGTGTGTCCGACATGATCCAGCTGAGACACGGACTCAAAATGTTTGGAGTGCGCTATAACTACCTATATGTGAGTTCACTCACTCGATAACTATAGTCACACAATTAAAAATGCCCACATCAAATAGATTCTGCAGGAGAATGACATTTTGTTCTGTTCATAAATAAACCTTCTATAAAACCAAGACAAAGACAAGTAATGGATAATAAATAGATAAGAATACCTAACATGATGTAGAACAGAGCAGGTGGTGTATGTTTATCGCATGCATAATATATGTGCATATAAACAGAGCAGGTGGTGTATGTTTATCGCATGTATAATATATGTGCATATAAACAGAGCAGGTGGTGTATGTTTATCGCATGTATAATATATGTGCATATAAACAGAGCAGGTGGTGTATGTTTATCGCATGTATAATATATGTGCATATAAACAGAGCAGGTGGTGTATGTTTATCGCATGTATAATATATGTGCATATAAACAGAGCAGGTGGTGTATGTTTATCGCATGTATAATATATGTGCATATAAACAGAGCAGGTGGTGTATGTTTATCGCATGCATAATATATGTGCATATAAACAGAGCAGGTGGTGTATGTTTATCGCATGTATAATATATGTGCATATAAACAGAGCAGGTGGTGTATGTTTATCGCATGTATAATATATGTGCATATAAACAGAGCAGGTGGTGTATGTTTATCGCATGTATAATATATGTGCATATAAACAGAGCAGGTGGTGTATGTTTATCGCATGTATAATATATGTGCATATAAACAGAGCAGGTTGGTGTATTTTTATCGCATGTATAATATATGTGCATATAAACAGAGCAGGTGGTGTATGTTTATCGCATGTATAATATATGTGCATATATAATCTTTTATCTATGTACTGGAGCTATGTGACAAACTAAAACAATGGTATTGCAATTTTATTAAAATTGTTCAGCAACATTTATTTATTTACTTCGAAACGTCAGTGTGAATAATCAACATGATTAAGGATGTATGTAGGCCTACTCGTGATACAATGTATGTTATGTTAATATGTTAATATCAGTTTGCACTCTGTTTTTTTCTAGGTGGGTGTGTCTGGTTACGTTTCCATGAAAGATAAGTTCGAGGCCTTCATGTTTACCAGTATTCCAGACAAGACTGTGCTTCTGGCTCCATACTTTGCCTTCCAGGATTACTCATGTGGTTCTGAGGTGTTCTACCATCAGTATGACTGTCACAGCCGCAGACCAATGGACCGTAAAATGTGCGCCCAGGCCAGACAAGATGTCCTGCTGAACGATGCGGATGTGAACCCAGCATTCAATCCTAAACAGGTGGTGGTGATCACCTGGCAAGATATGATGCCATTCCCATGTCAACTCATGCCCTTCATCAACCCAGACCTAGAGGTTAGTCTAACATGCACATTTCTGTATGTAATTATATATTGCGATTTCTGCTGTTTATGGTCAAGGTCTAAATAAAAATAAATATCCTGGCCCATCCCAGCATGCATGTGCACCCATTCATTCATTCATTCATTCATTCATTCATTCATTCATTCATTCATTCATTCATTCATTCATTCATTCATTCATTCATTCATTCATTCATTCATTCATTCATTCTTTCATTCATTCATTCATTCATTCATTCATTCATTCATTCATTCATGTATTCAATATTTTTTCATTCGTAATTATTCACTAATTCATTCATTTATTTATTTATTTATTCATTTATTTATTTATTCATTTATTCATTTATTCAATTATTCATTTATTCATTTATTCATTTATTCATTTATTCATTTATTTATTCCTTCATTCATTCATTCATTTAGTCATTTATCCATTCATTCATTCATTCATTTATTCATTCATTCATTCATTCATTCATTCATTCATTCATTCATTCATTCATCCATTCATTCATTCATTCATTCATTCATTCATTCATTCATTCATTCATTCATTCATTCATTCATTCATTCATTCATCAATCTATTCATTCATTCATTCATTCATTTATTCATTCATTCATTCATTCATTCACTCATTCATTCATTCATTCATTCATTCATTCATTCATTCATTCATTCATTCATTCATTCATTCATTCATTCATTCATTCATTCCTTAATTCAGCATTCATTCCTTAATTCAGCATTCATTCATTCATTCCTTATGAAAAAAACATTCTCATAATATCGTATATTACAGTTTTTAAATTACTTTATAGTAGTGCTTTGCAAATTAACATCAGTTGTCTGATACTACTTAATGTTTGTATTCACTAGCTGATAAATGTTTTTGGTTAAACTTACTATCATTAAGGAATTTGTGCCATTTTTCTTTTTAGAAATAGTACCAAAACAGCTGAATGCAATATTATAATTTACTCCACAGCCTGCATGATGTATTATGTTGTTATTACCAGGGCAGTACATACCAGCTGGTCCTGGTTGGAGATGACCTGCACACGTACGCCTGTAACAACTACCTGGATCTGGACATGCTAGATGCCTCTATCAATGAGATCTCTATCGGGTATAACTTCCCCAGCAGAAACTGGGAACATCCCGCCTCACGGACACAGCTGCTCAAAGGATTCCAGTTCGACCTGGATCCATCTGGCGAGTATTCCAGAACTAATTTATATTAACAAAACATTCAGAAAGGTTGAGCCTTGCCTGGCGAGCCCGGCCATTTTCATTTATAGCCGGGTCGAGGCCAAGGTTCTTAGTCACGTGACTTTCATGCCTGTCCTATTGAGGCCGGTGAATAATTTTCTGTGTTAAGTCATGAGAAATGCGTCAGAGGGGAAATACAATACTGTGAGCAACTCTTCATCCGTGGAAGTGACCTTTAAAAAATGCCTGAATTCGGGGATTACCCCATTTTCATCTAAAAATAGCAACTAGTCACAAACATTCGACACTGGGGCATACCAGAGGCTACATGAAGCTCTGGGAACCAGAGTAGGTTGAACTCACATGAAGCATGCGAAGGCGTATGTTTAATAATTTAAATATTGTAGTTTTAAAGTTATTTTTTTGTTTTCACCCACTTGAAGTTGTGTATCGCCACCGCGACCCACAACTTCAACTGGGTGAAAATTACTGATATTTGTTTAATTTGAGACCAAAAAGTTGCAAATGTTGAAACACACATTTTATTACCCGTTGTAGCGATTCATCGGCTGATAAAACATATTATAAACGATTATTTATTCATTATGCTTTTCATGTACAAGTACATGTGTAGACAATATTCGTGAATAAAACTGCACATATAGAGGCAAGTGGCGACAGGTGACCAGCACCCATACGAGGCCACTCCCCTTAATGTAAGAAACAAGTTGTTTATACACTGTTAACATGTCTAAACAACTCATGATTATAGTGGTACTCGGCGTTTACAGAGGTAAATTCCGGATTAGTATTGACCTTGTATAACGATGTTTACAGCCACCAAACCAGGTCGTCTGTGGTACGCATTGTTTGATGATGAGAAGGAGACGCCACCAGAGTTGACATCTGAAGATAAGTGTCTGATATGGGCCGACAAGACCATAGATCTCAGTGTTCATAACCTGCAGGCCTGTCCATGTAACTACATACACGCCGCTATTGACTACCGCTTTGGCATCCCCAGGTTTGACAGCCTCCTCAGAATCTGCTTCCAGTCCATGCAGAAAGTCTACATTGGTGAAGGAATCAAGGCAGTCCAGGTGAGTGACAAATTTGCAATGCTCTTTACTATGATAATGGGACAGGGGCCCTGGTGTGGTGGTTAAAGCTACCTGCTTGGAAATTCGGATATCGCGGGTTCGAACCCCACTTTGGTCGTCAAATTTCAAAGAAACAAAACGTTTCATCCCCGCTCACTCGTAATGATTCAATATTGTGCGGAGCCTCCGCGACCGAAAGGTAGCGTGCTCGGCCTCAGACCGCCAAGGCTCGAATTTCAAATCCTGTGTCTGGAAGACATGTCTGGAAGACAGTGTCATCTCATTCATCTCACCATCCTCAGGAGATTCTCCTGGCCCAGTTTTGCCTATATGTACACAAGGGTGGCCTAAAACTACATTCATTTCATGTCTTGCCTACAATAGTAGTTTTTTCTGTGTTTTTTATTAGCGCTTAAGTTATAGAATCATTTTTTAAGTGAATGTTGACTTATATATATGTGACACTGGATATAAGTTGTCACCTAAATTTAAAACATTATGTCATTTCCTGTCACTTTATTTATTTGTGAGGCTTTATATACACAAATATATACATTGATTGTACAAATATGCAATTGTAAATAAAATTGGGTACAACTTCGTTTTTTCTCCTTGAAATAATCTGTAGCTTTAACTCTTTTGCATTAGTAAAATTATAGTCGCAGGAGATAGCTGCTATATAAATAACATGTGATTTTACAAACCTAGCATGGCGACTTACTATTATTGCTTACAGGAGTGTTGTTATGACTCTGTGTCTGGAGCCCTCTACGATCGTAAACCAATGGCAGGAACTCCCTTCATCATGAACGGTGAGCTGATTGCAGACTACACTGACGCCGAGGCTCTCCAGTACTGCTGCTTTGACCACAGAGACTCCTGTGAGCTGTTCATGGACAGAAGACCTCCAGATACATGCAGTGACTACAACCCATTTCTGGCTGGTGAGACTCAAACTCTCAAAGTGCTTATCACATCTTTTTCCACTCTGGTACATTCTAGTTTCAAAGAAACAAAGTGGTTCTTCCCTGCTCATTCGTAAATATTCAGTATTGTGGTGAGCCTATGTGACCGAGAGGTAGGGTGCTCGACCTCAGACCGTCAAGGCTCGAATTTCAAATTCTGTGCCTGGAGGGCAGTCTCACCTTACCATCCTCAGGAGGTTCTCCTGGCCCAGTTTAGAATATGCACAAATGTGCCCTAAACCCCATTCATTTCATCAACATGTTTTTATATTCATTGCATGGTAAATATGTATCAGGTGGAAACAGTTCAAATTCCACGTAATCTTCGCACTTTATACTTGTTCGAGGTACACTAAGATTACAGGTCGGGTGCCCTAGGGTAGTGGTTAGCACCGCTGCCTTTCACGCCAGAGTTCGGGGTTCGGTTCCCGGTCTCGGCAGTTTGAAAGAAACAAAAATGTTTCTTCCCCATCCACGTGTGAAAGTCAGCATTGTGGGGAGCCTCCGTGACCGAGAGGTAGCGTGCTCGGCCTCAGACCGCCAGGGCTCGAATTTCGAATCCTGTGTCTGGACGACAGTGTCATCTCAATCATCTCACCATCCTCAGGAGGTTCTCCTGGCCAAGTTTAGCCTATATGTGCACAAATGTGGCCTAAAGCCCGATTCATTTCATTTTTACTGAGATTACAAAAACTCTTGTGTTCCAGAATGATTATTTTTTAAATTCGCAAGCTCTAACGGCTAATTATGTCTTGGAGTGAAATGCAAACTAACCTTGAAACCACTCTAATGAAAGATGTATTTTACACAGCTCTGCAGATGGGTGATCCCCATTTCTGGACACTGGACGGCAAACGTTACACTTTTAACGGGATCGGCGACTACCACATGGTCCAGACCACCGATGACCACTTCTCGCTACAAGCTCGTCTACAACAGATTTCACGAGCTGACGACTCTCTCGCCAAGGCCACAGAATTCAACGCCCTGGTGGCTAAGGAACAGGACGGCGATGTCATACAAGTCCAAGTTGGATACAATAAAGGTGTGTAGCCTACAATTTAGTAAAGTAACTCACGTCAGAATCTGACGTCTATAGACATCAGGCTCTGACGTCTAAAGACGGTGTTCGCGCTGAAAGAGTTCATAGTTAGTTGGGATAACTTACACATATAATCGTCAGATAATTCGCAGTTATCAGTCGTTACAGCAACATATCACATTTTTGTGTCACATTTACTTCAGAGCTGGAGCTCATCGTTGGAAACGTCTACCAGACTGGCTTCATGGAGGATGCGTCCCAGAACAGCATGGAGTTTGACAGTGGTAAATCTGTGGTGAATGTGATGAAAGTGGATGGCCAACTAAACATTGGATTCAGCACAGGTGAGGCGTAGTTTATAAGATTCCTCAAATCTGATAATTCATGTTGTTTATTAGCTTTACACAATAATATGAAGTGAATGCATTAATGTAAGTGATGGATATATATCTCAAATGGCGAGTGCTGTGTTCTCCCATTTCACTCTCAAATGGTGAGTGCTGTGTTTTCCCATCTCCCTCTAAAATGACGAGTGTTGTATTTTCCCATTTCACTTTCAAATGACGAGTGCTGTATTTCCCCATTTCACTTTCAAATGACGAGTGCTGTGTTTTCCCATCTCCCTCTGAAATGACGAAAGTTGTATTTTCCCATCACCCTCTCAAATGAAGAGTGCTGAGTTTTCTCATTTCACTCTCAAATGACGAGTGCTGTATTTTACCATTTCACTCTCAAATGACGAGTCTTGTATTTTCCCATCTCACTCTCAAACGACGAGTGTTGTGTTTTCCCATCCCACTCTCAAACGAGGAGTGTTGTGTTTTCCCATCCCACTCTCAAACGACGAGTCTTGTATTTTCCCATTTAACTCTCAAACGAGGAGTGTTGTGTTTTCCCATCCCACTCTCAAATGACGAGTGTTGTATTTTCCCATTTCACTTTCAAATGACGAGTGTTGTGTTTTCCCATCCCACTCTCAAACGACGAGTGTTGTGTTTCCCCATCTCACTCTAAAATGACGAAAGTTGTATTTTCCCATCTCCCTCTCAAATGAAGAGTGCTGTGTTTTCTCATTTCACTCTCAAATGACGAGTGCTGTACTTTACCATTTCACTCTCAAATGACGAGTCTTGTATTTTCCCATCTCACTCTCAAACGACGAGTGTTGTGTTTTCCCATCCCACTCTCAAACGAGGAGTGTTGTATTTCCCCATCTCACTCTCAAACGAGGAGTGTTGTGTTTTCTCATCTTACTCTCAAATGACGAGTGTTGTATATTTTTGGTACATATTTAAATTATAAAACTAAATGTTTCAAATAAGGGATAACACACATTATATAAGTTGACTTATCTTGTTGTTTGTTACAGGTTGGGTGTTGACAGCTCAGGTTGCTCAGGGTATGCTGGCCTTTGACGTGATTCCACCTCCAGCGGCTCATGATAAGACACGAGGTCTTCTGGGAATCTTTAACGCTGATCAGCTTGACGACCTCACACCACGTGATGGACAAGTCCTGGTCGTAGATGCTACATCATCAACCATCTTCAGAGACTTTGGTGTCACATGTAAGTGGTTTACTGCCAGGCTATAGCTCTCTGAATGATTTCAGCTGTCATCACTGTGGGTGGTAGATGGAACTCCAAATATCCCCAAGGTAACTTAGGGGTTATATGTAAGAGGTTTGGCAGATAGAACTATTCTACTGAATGATACAGATATCCCAGAGAATACGCATTGCTCCATCCATCCATCCATCCATCCATCCATCCATCCATCCATCCATCCATCCATCCATCCATCCATCCATCCATCCATCCATCCATCCATCCATCCATCCATCCATCCATCCATCCATCCATCCATCCATCCATCCATCCATCCATCCAACCATCCATCCATCCATCCACCCATCCATCCATTCATCCATCCATTCATCCATCCACCCATCCATCCATCCACCCATCCATTCATCCATCCATTTATCCATCCATCCATCCATCCATCCATCCATCCATCCATTCATTCATTCATTCATTCATTCATTCATTGATCCATCCATCCATCCATCCATCCATTCATTTATTCATGCATTTATTTATTTATACATTCATTCATTCATTCATTCATTCATTTATTCATTCATTCATTCATTCATTCATTCATTCATTCACTCATTCATTCATTCATTCATTCATTCATTTATTCATTCATTCATTCATTCATTCATTCATTACCATGCAAGCATAAAAAAGTTCTAAATAAAATTACCATACAATATCAGTGCAGTGTTATTGTTGGGAGCCATTCCTATATATATTTTAATTCCTAATAGTTGTATGAATAGTCCGGACAAGTACTCTTCATTATAAATACAACCAGAGAGCCGTCAAGCGTAATCACAACTTACTATGATAGTATCGATCAGAGTTCAGTAATCTGGGTTCAATATTATGATAGTCTGTTGTCTGAACATATATAATTGTTTTCTATTTTTTTTCAGGGAGAGTTGATACCGAGAGAGGAGACGTGAATCTGTTTGTCTCAGATGGCCGCACACACCAGGTCTATGATCCTACATTTGAGCCAGAGTTTGAGATTAAATGTTCCACAGATATGATGCTTCGCCGTGCTGAGGAGGTCTGTGACGGCAGTGATATCTGTATATTTGACTACTGTGCCACTGGAAGCGAGAGCGTGGCCAATGCCACACTACAGCTAGACAGAGCACATCGCGACATTGAAGTCCAAATGGGTAAGTCTATTTTACAAATAACGTGATCAAGTGAGAATGTATTTAAGCCCTTAACCTTTTAAGGCCTCATCCAAGCATCCTTCTCCATCTCTCAAAAATGACTTAACCCTTTAAGCCCTCACGATGCATTAAAGCATCATTTTACATCCCTGAAAACAGACTCAATTTTTCTAAAACCAAGCTTCTTAGAGCGAAACTCCCCATGAAACTGGTTTGCCAATACTGTATATACTGTATATATTGCAATTTTCTTAATTTTTTAAATCACATCCAATCATCTTAATCCACTACAAGTCGAGAATTGCGATAGAAATTCGCGGCTTGTAGTGGATGAAGATGACAATGGTAAATTCAGGCCTGAAAGGGTCAAGTTCCTACACCTAGGGGTTTTAAAACGATTTTTTTCACGGAAATACTTTAATACTAACATTATACTTTTGTATGTGTCGCGCACTTCAAGTCAGCTTCATCTGTTCATCCACTACAAGTCGAGAAATGCGACAGCAATTCGCGGTTTGTAGTTGATGAAGCTGAAAATTAGAACGCTTAAATATTTTTGTATGAACCATGGAGACCAAAGGATTTTTTCAATTTTCATTTATCATAAAGGTCTTAGTTATTTCTTTTCGCTTTATTTCAATACCTATGTTATGGGTATACGGCCATTATATATTTTTGTTACTTCTTTCAGTGCGGGGATCGACTTTATACGTCAGAAGCCTACGTCTAAAGTCGGTCTCCGCGCTGAAAGAATATATGTGATAATCGCGTCTAAAGCAGTTTCTAGTCTATGTTTGTCCTTCAAGCTTGAGAATTATAAAGAGAAATGACCATTAAATATATGTTAGAGATCACATATACGGGTTTTTCAACCATTTGATGTTGTGAGCCACAACAAACATATAGCTTTATGAAATAACGGAAGGCAAATTTTAAAGTTATTATCTAAAATAATGGAATCCCTGATCTTAGGTATGTCTCAAAGAAAAATGATTACATTATACCTATATGGACATAGAAGCATGAATAGTATACGCGTTGACTTTTTAGATGTATAGATAAACTTTTTTGTAGTTCCAGGTTTATCTATCTTTGGTAAATTGGACATATTTAAGCAGAAAGGAACCGACCCCTTTTAACATAATATAAGCATGATAAGGGGCTGGTTCCCATGTGCTTAACAATGTTCAATTCAAACAAATATATTATTCTGAGAGTATAGACTGCTTCTCTGCTTTCAAATGTATGTGACTGACCAAATAACAACGCCGGTTCTGTATTTTGACTTCTGTTTTACTGTATGTTACCTTAGTCTAATTGAGCTTGTTATTCCATCACAGGTAACTCTGCCCCTGGTCTGGATGCATCCAGTAAGGTGAAGGCTGTACTCCACCAGGAGGTACGTATAGAGCTCACAGCCTGGGATGTAGATGGCGACTCTTTCACAGTCCATGTATCTGACAGCTTCCACGAGGTGTACACTCTCAATCAGGACACCGGTATCTTCTTGTGGACACCAGCTACACTGGACCCAGTGGAGATAAGGTATGCAAGACCTACTGCTAGGATTGTTATAGGAGGGCTGGGGTCGATTTTTTGGTGCGAAGCGAAGTGGTCCGGGATCGATCACCCTTGAAAAAAAAGTATTTGGTGACATCTAAGTACATTTTCGTCTAAATTATCAAGGCAACTGTCAGACACTGTAAGGTATCCAGATTTGTGATAATTTCCTTTGAATTGAATGTGCATTCCCTTAGCTTTTGGTTAAAGTGTCAGATACGTCCGGTAACTCTAAGTGACGATATTGTCACAAAATAAAGTAATGTAATGGCAAGAACTGTTCAATTGGTCGAATGTCTTCCGGTTGTCATCAGATCAATCTATGTTACAGCTTCTACGCCAAGGATTCCAAGGACGCTGTGTCCGCCATGTTGGTTGTTGTAGTGGAGATGTGTAGCGGGTGTGATGGACACGGTACATGTAATTATGACAAACTGACAGCATCTGAACTCACCACTAACTACAAGATGGCCGCCTGCGAGTGTAATGTGGGCTACACTGGTATGTCATTGAAAAAATAGAAAAAATACATATAGAATATATTATAATACAATCATACAAATCATACAAATTGCCATGATTGCATTGGTAGCCTACGAAAAATAATTGATTATTACTGGTTAAGCTCGATTCTCGGTTAACCTTGCTGTTTGTCAAATACAGACCTAAATTTAAAAAAATGAAATTTTGCAAATCTTTAAATTGTATAAATCATTGACCGTCAAATTATATAATAAGGCCAATATTCATAAACACTTGAAATTAAATTTACAAAAGTTTGGTCCCGGATATACTATCAGAATAAAATTTCATCAATTGCTTAGTTTTTTATTACCCTTTAACATGTTTAAAATTATATAATTCAAACTTATGCCAATTTAACGAGTTCAATGCCTATTAATGTGTCATTTTTCTGCTAAAAAGTATAGACGTGATTGCACACTGAAGGTTAACAGTCGATAAATAAATACACTGTTGTTTCATTGTAACATTAGGAGCAATGTGAACATAATGTGCAAGTGATCTACATATTGTTGTTTTGTTTTTGATATCAGGAGCACACTGTGAAGATAACATTGACGGTTGTGCTGATGAGCCGTGCTTTGGCACTGTTTGTCATGACAACTCTCCAGATGAGCAGAAAGCCTCAGGTATGGCTTATACATGTGGATCATGTCCCGCCGGATACAAAAAATACCTAGGACGCTGCATGGGTAAGTCACAACGCTACATATTAATACTACAAGAACCTAACATGTTTATATGTCATGGCTATGCAGACCACCTTGATGGATCAACTTCATATTTTGCACAAGCATACGTCTTGTCCCAGAGCGTAAACAACCCAAACACAAAACATTTGCATGACATTGATACAATGTTGGACCAACGTCGAAGACGCTGGGTCGATGTTGTATAAATGGTATACAAATGTTTTGTGTTAAGTGTGTTAAATTTTAGTTTTCCATTTGGACAAAAAACATTGAACCAATGTTAGTTTAATGTTGTCCCAGCGTCGCAACTCAACCTTCCCAGCAAACAACATATGGAGGGACGTAATGATGGTCACGTAGGCCACACCCCTAATAGAGGAGCGAATATATTGTGAGCGACAGGTTATCTAGTTATTCTCAAAACTGAGCTAGTTGATACATACATTTATTCGCGGAACAATGACATGATTGGCTTAATTGGCTCGTAGCGCTTTATTAGAAGACCCGTGGTTTATGTCTATCACCATTGTAAATATTTTTATTTATGCACTAGTTAGCGAAAAATCCGATATACCTTTTACCCAGAAAAAAATAGTTTCCTGTTGGCCCACCGTCTGCAACACTTGACAGACACTAAACCAACATTGGTTTAACGTATTATGTTTGCTAGGGTACCAGAATTATGCACGGTGTATCATACTTTAGATCATGTTTTTGTTGTTTATTTCTTAGACAACACAGGGTCAAACACTATGCTGGACCAACGCTAAGCCAACATTATTTTGACATATACGCGATACTTCATACATGATACTTTTCATTACGTTTGTTATTATTTTTAGATATTGATGAATGCGTGAACAACACAGCGGGCTGTGAGGGAGGCTGTCATAACACACAAGGCGGCTTTCAGTGCCTGTGTGATCCAGGGTTTGCTGTACATGGAACTAGCTGCATTGGTAAGAACATCGTATCTACTTATAAAATACATCAAATTAAAAAAAAATCGAATTTACACAGACCATTAGAAATCATACGCTCGGCACAAAGTAGATTATTATTTATTTCATCATAAATCCGATGACCTGCATAACCTGATAACCATGATAACATAAGAATAACATAGAGCCCCTATGCAATAACGAGCACCATAAACAGGTTCTGGTCGATAACGACGGATTTGAGGTGCTGAGGTAGGGCAGATTATGGTGTAAAAAAGCTTAGCTCCACGACCATTACAAAGCATTTTTCTCAGGAGTAATTACAAATTTCCCTATAAAAAACTGTCAAGTGTGTTTACCAGTAAACAGGTAAATAGTACTATATAACAGTTGCGCTAAGTATACACAACATGTAGCAAATCGTAGCCATAAGTTTAGTTAACACTTTCTCACGAATAATAAAATCACAAACCAGAAATTGTAAGCACCATTAAAACATGTATTTTACAGATATCAACAGTATTAATTTTTAAATGCGCGAAAGTATTCAGATAAATGGCTGTGAAGTCACTGTTTCACAGATATCTAATCGATATCCATTTCCGGCAAAATTCGCATAAAACATGTTAACCTCCATTGTCAATTATTGCAGCCATAATTTTGCTAGCAATACAATGGTAATGTCATTTACCATAGCTTTTAAGTGAGATATTGTGATATTGAACTTGAACACTATTTGAAAAGACAAGAAAAATTTGGCAAGGCATGCTGAAAGTCTTAGATCTAGATATGATTACTAAAATTAATTTTCCAATATTATTGATAAACAAACTTATTTTACTCAAAAGCTCTTAGTCGGAACAATATATTAAACTGAAACTTTGAAGTCGTGTGTTTCAAAACTATAAAACATGCACTTACCATGTTATTGCACTGTACATTTTATTGACGCATAAGTCTTTTATTATACTACCAATCGTCAATAAATATGTATCTATGTATAATTTTATGTTATTTTGTTCAGATGAGGATGAGTGTGAGTTACATGTGTCGGGATGTCAGCATACATGTAATAACATGGTGGGGGGCTTCACCTGTACATGTCACCAAGGATTTGATCTCAGTGAGGATCTCAAGTCATGTATACCACAACAAGGTGCGAATAACCATGTCATTATTTCATGCAACATTATTATCCCTTTCACCCTTATGCTGCTGGGACGGTATATACGTAAAGACCAATAATTTCAACTTGAATTGCTAAAATGTTTTGTGGAAGATACTTAGTGTTTCTATTAATTACATTTTGGAGATGTATATTTTTTCATAAATATAATTATTTTTCGTCTGTTGGAGCTGGAAATTGCGCTAGCAATTCCAGCTCCAAATGGATAAAAAATAGTCTGAACAAATCGGCAGCATAAGGGCTAAGCCCTCAAGATGCATGAAAGCATCATCTACCATCTTTAAAGAATTGCCTAATTTCTTACAGCTAGTGGTTTAGAGCGACAATTTTGTGGAAAAGCCTCATTAAGAGCAAGTTCTCAAATCACAGCAAGTTCATATATACTTGAGCGACATCTATGAGTTAAAAATTCAAAGCCCTTTGCCCTCACCCCTACTTGGTCGCTGGCTTGCAAACAAACTGACTGTATTACTGCGGGTATGTGGAAACTGCCTGACAGTGAACAAAAAAACTTTTGTATGACTTTATGCAATGTTGGACCAGCGTCAAAGACGTTGGGCCGACGTTGTTGTGTTTGCTGGGCAGGAGGACTTTCTCTCAAACATTGTACATTGATCCAATGTTGGTTTAATGTTGGGCCAGCGTCGCAGACGTTGGCCTAACATTAATACAGCATTGGATTAATGTCTTGTTTGAGTGGGAACTTGTAATCAGTTCAGTGGGTAGGCCTATATTAATGCCGTCAATCTGTACTCAATAATGACCGTCCCAGGCATGCGCATTTTGCAGTTGAATTATTATCTAACATGGGTAATTACTATGCGTCCACGATTTTAGTTAATTTATCTGAGTTAAAGGGATTAGCCCACCACCTAGTTTTAGTCAAATTCCAAACTTGCCAGATGCATCAATAGTCATTTAGTTTTAACATTTATTTTTGAAATACTTCAGTGGAATGATATTTTTACAAAATTTACCAGCTGTGAATGCACCGGGCTATTTTAAACTTTTTGACAGACTAAACATTACTATGTGTTGGAATAGTGACTTTAAATTGGTGTGTAGCTTTTCAAATAGTCAAATATTTTTGGTTGACTATCTAAACTTTTTTTTACATTATTTAATCGGAAGCTACCCACCAGACCTAGGAGGATTGGATTAGCAAATACTGTTAAACTAGACATTAAAGGGACTCTATCGGATGAGATTTCTCAATTTTGTCAATGTTGAAAACTTAATTTATATGAAGCCATGTAACCTACTGATCTTAAATAAAATTAAAAAATATGAAAAAAAATTAAAGGCACAGAAAAAGAATTAACTAGTTTTATTTGCAGGTCGTATATTGCTATGTAACCAAAAACAGTCTGCAGTAGACAACATTTAATACCACAATTTCCTACGTCTCAGACGGTGGTATCAAAATAACCACCTGGTTACATCAATAGCTGCCGCCATTAAATGGTCTGGGAGCGCGATGATTGGGGGGGGGGGGGGGTCCACTACAGCACCGATTGGCTGCTCAACGCTGGGACGAAGGCATCAACTTGTGGCCCAATGCTGTGCTAGCATTTACCTATCCTTTAGATGAACTCACTGTATGTTTGGTTTTTGATAGATTCTCATAAAAATCTATTTTTTTTTAATTAAATAATAATCTGTGGGATACACTACTTCATAACAAAATTTAAAACCAAAATTGACGTTGAGAAGTTCCTTTAACTAGTTGAGAGGGGACGTGCCGCATTGGTCGAGCGTCTGACAAACGCATTGAATATCAGTCATGTCTCCTGGGTTCGAACCCCTTGACCCTCGATTAGGTCAATGTCGACCTCGTCAAATCAGGGTTGAAACCAGTTTACCGACGTTACATTCGACCAGGGTGGCGACTCGCTGCATCCGCACTCCACATATTTACCTACTTACTTAACTGAGTTGTATTTATTTTTGCGCAGATAAGAGTTGTACCAATAAAGTCTGTGAGCATGCCTGTACAGTGTTAGATTCTGGTGAGGAAAAGTGTGAGTGTGATTCGGGATACAAAAGCGACGGCGTCTCCTGCCACGGTAAGTTACTCAGTTAAAGGTGATATCACCCCTTATATAGTATGAATAAATTTGCGACAAATAAATCAATGTCGCCACAAGATGGGGCACAAGTGTTTCCTTATTTGGGGTGTTTGGCTATTGTGTGACCCTCTGAGAGGGTCACATGATAGTCAATCACCTCATATAATGACATAATTATTCATACCATATAAGGGGTGATAGGTCAACTTCAATGTACATTCAAAACCTCCTTATTTTTGGCTCATACAGTTTTTTTTTCAATAAATTGTATTCAAAATATGCCTTGTGGTTAAAACATTATTAACCCTCAAATCTTTAAATACCTTTGTGTAAACCATGGAGCCTAAAGGGGTATTTTCAATTTGAAATCATCATAAATGTCTTAGTTAGCTGTTCCCGCTTCTTTTAAATACTGATGGTATGGGTCTACCGCCATTATAAATAGTTTACTTTTTCAGTGCGAGGATCGACTTTAGACCTTAGAATCTGACTTCTATAGACGTCAGATTCTTACATCTAAAGTCGGCCCCCGCCGCACTGAAAGGATTAGTCTTGATATCAACATATTATAATTATAATATTTTGTTGTAAATGTAACGCCATGACTATTATGTTACGAGTATAATAGACAATACAGTTTTTCATTACCATTCGGTACTTCAACATGAGACCCAAAGAGAACTTCCCCAAAGCTATAGTAGATAGGTTACTGATAGTTCCATTGAAACCTTTTAAGAACAGACAATATTTATTGGAAAGATTAAATCTAGAACTATCCGCTAATATGAACATTTCATCGAACGTTATCATGATTATGCGTCACTAGCAGGCAAACATGATAAGCAGTGAAATGTACTAAACCGTTGGGTTTGGGAACCGTGTTTAGACTTCAGATTTTAACATCTGAAGATGATCCACGCTCTGAAAGAATTAAGAAAAAGTATAATGGCAGTAGACCATTGATGCAGAAAGAGCTAACTAGGACATTTGTGATGTTTTCAAGTTGAGAAACCCTTTGATCTCCATGGTTCTTAAAAAAACATATGTCAGCGTTTTAAGGGTTTTAATACAATACCGTCAATGATATAGGCCTACATTGTATATGAATCAGATTGATGAGATAAATGATGACATTTTCCACGTGTTTTACAGATATTAATGAGTGTACGTCTTCTCTGAATCACTGTCAGTACAAAGATACGTGTACAAACATAGATGGAGGGTACACGTGTGGCTGCCCGGCCGGCTATATGCTAGACTACCGCGTGTGGCTGCCCGGCCGGCTATATGCTAGACTACCGTGGACGAAAATGTGACGGTGAGTGAAAAGACAAAAATAGTCTTCACTGGGTTTATTCAAGGGCTTGAAAACCTCCAAAAGTGGTTGAATTCTGGAAAAATGTTCAAAAACTTTGAAGTGACGGTGCTTGGAAAATGGGATGTTTAGCAATAGGTTCTGGAAGAACTTGGACTATTTACAGAAGGGATTCGACACGGCTTATACCATAGTTATATCTATTCTGTCGTACAACGCTAAAAGGCAGTATCTGCTTACTTTGCAAGTAAGATGCTGCATTTTGCTCTTGCGGAGCAGTAATATTATCTTTGTCACCCTCAATATGGTTTATAACCACGAGAAAGACTTTGATAGCAAATTATGATTTAGAAATGTAATTAAAACTTGATTATCAATACGCAAACTGGCGATTATTATAACCATGTTTTTTTTCTGTATCAAGAAATTGTTGACACTTAAACCTGTTAAAACGCCCTTAAATCTGCTCATTGCAACCCCTAATAACATGGTAATAGATGGCGATGGCTGTACGACAAGTTACTAACTCCGAATGGTTGCAGTGCTGTGTGCTCTTGGGGAGTTGAAATGGTACATGAATTAACATGTCAAATGACAAGGGATAATATGATGTAAGGCGCCATGGAGCAGCCCTATTATATTTATTATGTTTAGTAAGTTTACTTTCTTTTTCAGCCTGTAATGACGGTCACTATGGTGTTTGACTGTGCCTTCATCTGTAACTGTGACACCACACGTGTGAAGAACTGTGATAAGGTCACGGGGTGCACCATCTGCCAGACAGGTTACCAAGGTGACCTCTGTCATCAGGACATCAATGAATGTGAGACTGGACTGTCCACCTGTGATCCTGATACCACGGTCTGTAGGAACACTGACGGCAGCCACACGTGTAGTTGTCTGGCCGGGTTTATATACGAGACCGACACGAAATGTAGAGGTAAGCTGCTACCTGGTTTACACAATATTTAAATCTCCACCAACTATTTGGTATTAATTTAGTGCTACCTACCGTTGTTGTGTTTGTTGTTGTCGTTGTGGTGGGGGTGGTGGTATCAGTCGGGATTGATTGATTGATTGATTGATTGATTGATTGATTGATTGATTGATTGATCGATTGATTGATTGATTGATTGATTGATTGATTGATTGATTGATTGATTGATTGATTGATTGATTGATTGATTGATTGATTGATTGATTGATTGATTTATTGATTGATTGATTGGTTGATTGATTGATTGATTGACTGATCGATCGATTAATTGATTGATTAATTGATTGATGATTGATTGATTGATTGATTGATTGATTTGATTGATTGATTAATTGATTGATTGATTGAGTGATTGATTGATTGATTGATTGATTGATTGATTCCTTCCTTCCTTCCTCCCTTCCTCCCTTCCTCCTTCCTTTCTTCCCCCTTCTTCCTTCCCCCTTCCTTCCTTCCTTCCTTCCTTCCTTCCTTCCTTCCTTCCTTCCTTCCTTCCTTCCTTCCTTCCTTCCTTCCTTCCTTCCTTCCTTCCTCCTTCCTTCCTTCCTTCCTTCCTTCCTTCCTTCCTTCCTTCCTTCCTTCCTTCCTTCCTTCCTTCCTTCCTTCCTTCCTTCCTTCCTTCCTTCCTTCCTTCCTTCCTTCCTTCCTTCCTTCCTTCCTTCCTTCCTTCCTTCCTTCCTTCCTTCCTTCCTTCCTTCCTTCCTTCCTTCCTTCCTTCCTTCCTTCCTTCCTTCCTTCCTTCCTTCCTTCCTTCCTTCCTTCCTTCCTTCCTTCCTTCCTTCCTTCCTTCCTTCCTTCCTTCCTTCCTTCCTTCCTTCCTTCCTTCCTTCCTTCCTTCCTTCCTTCCTTCCTTCCTTACCCTCCTTCCCTCCTTCCTTCCTTCCTTCCTTCCTTCCTTCCTTCCTTCCTTCCTTCCTTCATTCATTTCATTCATTCATTCATTCATTCATTCATTCATTCATTCATTTAATGATTCAATCATTTATTTGTTGATTCAAATGCTCTGATTCAAATGCTCTGATTCTTGAAAATCCGCTGTGTTACTTTTCAGTACAAAAACCGGGAAATCGCGTGAGACCTTTCACAGAATATAACAAGGTGGCCCTGGTCCTCCACCTGGATATGGAATACAAGGAGGCGTATCGTAACCTGGCAACAGCTGATGCTTCTCGTCTGCTGTCTGAAGCAGAGAACAAGGTGAGAAAAGCACAAAAAATCGAGAAAATTAAAACCATGAATATCAATTTTAATTTATGTTCATTGTTTTTTTTTATTTTTTCGGGGGCATGCCCCGTGACCTGCTAGATGACTTTTCAAATATGCAAGCGAAGAAATACGATTTCTTTATATGACGATGTGATTTAGAGTTTAACAGAGATTTTGATTAACACTCACCATAGTAAAGAACTCATGTAAACACCATTCTTATGTTAACTCTGTATTTTCAGCTCAAGGAAATCTACAGTGGGATTGAGAAATTTAGAAGTGTTCGTATTACGGGATTCATGTGAGTTCTAACAATTTAGATCTATTTTACTGAGAGCTATAGTCACCATTAAAGCGCTTAAATATTTTACATAAACCAAGAGAACGAAGGTTTTTTAATTTGACAAAAATTTAGTTAGCTCTTCCCGCTTCATTTGAAAACCTATGTTATGGGTCTACGGCCATTTAATAAGAATTTCCTCTTTCAGTGTGGGGATCTACTTTAGGCGTCTGATTTCTACAGACGTCAGATTCTGACGTCTAAAGTCGATCACTGCGTTCTAAGGGTTAAATATATTAATTACTTTTATATACACTTGTCTCACTCACTGCTGTTCCAATTTTGTTCAAACCATAGAAGTCAATATTATTTGGTGTGTTTTCCCTTAAGGCGGGGCCATAGGGTAGTGGTTAGCACTGCTGCCTTTCACGATAAGGCTTGGGGTCCGTTTCCCGGTCTCGGCAGTTTGGATGAAACAAAAAATGTTTCTTCCCCATCCACTCGTAAAACTCAGTATTGTGGGGAGCCTCCGTGACCGAGGGGTAGCGTGCTCGGTCTCAGAACTCCAGGGTTTGAATGTCGAATCCTGTGTCTGAAGGGCAGTGTCATCTCATTCATCTCACCATCCTCAGGTGGTTCTCCTGGCCCAATTTGGCCTGTATGTGCACAAAAGTGGCCTAAAGCCTGATTCATTTAGTTTCATTTAAGGAGCTGAATTATGAATGTTGTATGAATGTTTTCTTACAGTGATGGAAGTGTTGGTATAGAACACGTTGTTGAGTTTGAGGATATATTATCAGCTCAGCGTCAGTCTGAGGTGGCCATGAGACTGAAGTACTTATCAGAAGAAACCATTACACTACTGGATAGGCAGAGATTGAGATCATCTGTACCCACCATGATCCTACCTGGCCTTGTTGAACGTAAGTTAACAATCCATTATACTAAGGGCAGAGATTGAGATCATCAGTACCCACCATGATCCTACCTGGTCTTGTTGAACGTAAGTTAACAATCCATTATACTAAGGGCAGAGATTGAGATCATCAGTACCCACCATGATCCTACCTGGTCTTGTTGAACGTAAGTTAACAATCCATTATACTAAGGGCAGATATAAGGGTCATCAGTACCAACCATGATCCTACCTGGTCTTGTTGAACGTAAGTTAACAATCCATTATACTAAGGGCAGAGATTAAGGTCATCAGTACCAACCATGATCCTACCTGGTCTTGTTGAACGTAAGTTAACAACCCATTATACTAAGGGCAGAGATTGAGATCATCAGTACCCACCATGATCCTACCTGGTCTTGTTGAACGTAAGTTAACAATCCATTATACTAAGGGCAGATATAAGGGTCATCAGTACCAACCATGATCCTACCTGGTCTTGTTGAACGTAAGTTAACAATCCATTATACTAAGGGCAGAGATTAAGGTCATCAGTACCAACCATGATCCTACCTGGTCTTGTTGAACGTAAGTTAACAATCCATTATACTAAGGGCAGAGATTGAGATCATCAGTACCCACCATGATCCTACCTGGTCTTTTTGAACGTAAGTTAACAATCCATTATACTAAGGGCAGAGATTAAGGTCATCAGTACCAACCATGATCCTACCTGGTCTTGTTGAACGTAAGTTAACAATCCATTATACTAAGGGCAGAGATTGAGATCATCAGTACCCACCATGATCCTACCTGGTCTTGTTGAACGTAAGTTAACAATCCATTATACTAAGGGCAGAGATTAAGGTCATCAGTACCCACCATGATCCTACCTGGTCTTGTTGAACGTAAGTTAACAATCCATTATACTAAGGGCAGAGATTGAGATCATCAGTACCCACCATGATCCTACCTGGTCTTGTTGAACGTAAGTTAACAATCCATTATACTAAGGGCAGAGATTAAGGTCATCAGTACCAACCATGATCCCACCTGGTCTTGTTGAACGTAAGTCAAGCATCCATTCTACTAAGGGCAGAGATTAAGGTCATCAGTACCAACCATGATTCTACCTGGTCCTGTTGAACGTAAGTTAAACATCCATTATACTAAGGGCAGATATTAGGATAATCAGTAAAACGGGGGCCACTATGTTTAATTTATCTGCTTAAGATCAGAAAAAATCTAAAATCTAATGAGAAAGGGCGACCAAATAAAAAACATTTTTGGACATATTTCTGGAAAAATCAATGTGGGCGACCAAATAAAAAAACTTTTGACCTATTTTAAAAAAAGTTTATGAGGGCGACGAAAAAAACAAACAAAAAAACATCGCTGTAAAAATAAAATAAAATTTAACTTGTTTTTTTTCGGAATGTTTTTTTTATCTTTCGAAATTGACTGTTTTTTTCGAAAATCGGCAACAATCTTATGCGCGCGATGGGCAGAAAAAAAAACATGTTTTTTTGGTAATCAGGTAATGCGCGGCTTAAATCTAATGCGCGCGCTCATCTAAAACTGAGAAAAAGCCATAATGGCCTTATAACATCGACACCCGTTTTCTGTTTGCTCTCAAAATAGGAAAATTTGCCGTAGAAATGAACATTAAATTTGATAGATTAGAATATATTTCGAGTCTAATTAAGCTTTACCTGCTTGAAATTGTGGGTCGCGGCAGCGAGATACAACTTCAAGGGGAAAAAAAGTCAATTGTATAATCCAGCTTTTGAAGGGCCAAAGAACAATCATAATTACATTTTTTCAACATGATAAATATTACTTTTTTAAGATATATAAGATAAAAATATATCTCTCCTGGCAGGAAGATTTGAAAATACTTAGCCCACAATTTGACAAATCTAAATCTCATGCACCTGTTTTTGTCGCGTCAGCGAGAGTGAAATTTAAAGGTGATCTATCACCCCTTATATAGTATGAATAAATTTGTGACAAATAAATCAAAGTTGCCACAAGATGGGCACAAGTGTTTCCTTAGACAATCACCCCCATATATGGGGTGATTGGCTATTATGTGACCCTCTGAGAGGGTCACATGATAGCCAATAACCCCATATGAGGACATAATTATTCATACCATATAAGGGGTGATAGATCACCTTTAAGTGGGTTAAAGTTTCAATAAAACGGTCATCCGCATGACGCACTCTGTATGTCATCTATGTTGAAATTATCTAAACAAACTATACATAAGTATGGTATTGTACCCTTTAATTTAAATAACAACCGGGTGACCGCGGTCATTTGCTAATTTCGTCATGCGACACGCTCATTCGTTGGGGTATACATATAAATTTGACATAAAACATGACATATACAATGACACATTTAATGTATATGATCACATCTGTAAAATCTGTCATATGTTTATTGTTACAGTACAAGTGACAAAGGCGTGCTTCTTGTATAATCATTTCCACATGTGTGACAATGAAGGTGTATGCTCAGAACTTAAGGAGAGTCCAAAATGCATGTAAGTCATCGACTTATATTCTATTTTTAATACATAAACGTCATACTGATCATTAGATCTGATAATATTATCTGTTTCTCACTAAGAAGACAGGATCAAAGAATTTAACCCCCTATCTTGACTATCCTACTGAGTTATCTTGTTTTTATGTTCCGTTCATTTGAAGCTAGAATTGCTGACGCAATTTCCAGCTAAAAATGACGAAACATGTTTATATTTGTTGAAAAATATGTATCTCCAAAATTATTATTTAATTGATTATCTAACACAAGGCAATTGTTACCAATTTCAGTAATTTTTGTATTTATTTGTAAATAGCTTGAAACTAGACGGGTACAAATGGTAAGCGATTAGTGTGTGGTGTGTATTTTAAGGTGTGCTCATGGGTATGCTGGTGACATGTGTAAGGAGAGAACTGACGTCGACAGTCATGAGGACAGCAGCGAAGAGGGCAGTGACAGTGACAGTGACGAGATGGACAGTGGAGAGAAGGACAGTAAATCCCTGAATTCTATGGCGATAGCTCTTGGCTGTATTGGGGCAGTGGTCCTTATCTTACTCGCCGTGCTTGGCGCATGCATGTGCTACCGCCGTTCTCAACAAGCAAATGTACACGGACGATACAGAAAGTAAGTACATGTGCTGAAATAATGACCTCAACCTGTACAGTGCTGGAATAATTTGATATGTAGGCCAACAATAGGGATCAGAGCGTTATATAATTAGGTTATTCAAGAAGTCTTAGATAGCTCTTTCCGCTTAATTTGAATACTATATCATAGGTATATGATCAAATGTCTTTCAGCGCGGGTATCGATTTTTGACGTCAGATTCTGACGTCAAAAGTCGATACCCAAGCTGAAGAGGTTAAAACTAAGCCATTATGTGTAGCAGTATAATTACACACAATTTGCGGACGAAACGCATACGTCGCGCGAGTAAAGTCAAAGACAACTGCGTAATAACCCCTAGAGCTCTCGGGGTATAAAATGTACATTTTCAGTCACTTGAAATTGTGGCTCGCTACCGCGATTCACAACTTCAAGTGACTGAAATTACCCAGATTTGTGAAATTCAAGTCCTAACGAGTATAAATGTCTCACTATTTATGACATCTTTTAATTTCAATAAATGGTTACACATTATTGTCAGCTTCAAATATTATATTTAGTAATTATTGCCTACAGTACTGATATAAACACTGTGAGGCTAATATGGTCGCATCAAGGGGGTATTATATAAGATAATATAGTATTATACCGTAATATGAATATTTTTTTTATTCCAGTAACACCCCCCTGAGCGCTGATGAAGAAGCACTGAAGGGATCGCTGAGCAGAGCACCTCGCTACTTTGACCGTTTCAGTAGCTGGATGGGAGGCAGTCAGAAGGGGAGCAATATATACGTGGACAATCCTGGCTTTGCGGACAGGACATCCTCTTAAGTGCAGCATTAGAGACGCGTGCAGCGTCAAAAATGGCATAATATGAACTGAGATGTATTTGCCTTATACTCATTTCTTATGACATTTTACATATCATCACCGTCGTTCTGTATAAGGATGATTGCCCAGTGAACTGTATATTCTTCTTATCAAACTGACTTTATCAAATATTATTCAACGTAGCAGAACTACTTGGCATTAATAATAAAAGACTTACTGATGTTATGCATCATCAATGATGTAATACTTTATATTTTCATTGTTTTTGTTATTTTTTAATAAAACGCTAGAATATTGCATGATAATCATAGACACAATGCTTGAGGTATTATAAAATTCTTTATTGTCGTTCTATTTTGAATCTTTTATTTTTAAATCTTATTTGATACTTTATCCTGTGTTATAACACCTTGATGGTGTCATTTAAATGCTTACAATCCATTGCTTTTGTTGCTTAATAAAGCTGCATACTGTGTATTTTTAATTATTGAAATAGTTATGTTTTCACTCAAGGTGATGAAAATGTGGTGACTTTGAGAAACACACAAGTGTATAATTTCTTTAATGAAAGCTAAGAAACTCGTTATGGTGATGGCTTAGATCGATATTTTTTATTGTATAAATCATGGAGACTAAAGGGTTATTTTCAATTTGAAAACATCATAAATGTCTTAGTTAGCTTTTTTCTGTTTTATTTGAATACCTATGGTATATGTCTACGGTCATTATAAATATTTAACTCTTTCGGTGCGGGATCGACTTTGGACGTCAGAATCTGACGTCTATCGACGTCGGATTCTGACGTTTAAAGTCGGTCCACGCGCTGAAAGGGTTACAGATTTTAAAACAGACAAGTTGATTGATATCTCAATTATTTTCACGATATCCATGAGAAACAATATTGGGAATTATTGCTAGACAATCAGGATATATTCTAGCGTATACCCACCATAGTAGACGCTGAGAAGAGATCAAAGACCGTCGAATTGAAAACTATTTTCTATATTCTAGAAGATTCGAAGTGAAAGCTTGAACCGTCCGACTGCATACAGACTGAATTCGTTTTTAGTCGGCATATTTAGGACAATATTAGTGGTCGTACTATACTATTAGAAATCTATACAGGTTAACATCATAGAAATAAAATAAATACCCCTTAAAGTTCTAATAACGTTTATAACCGTTTTAGCGTTTTTGGTAACTTGAAAAAGAAATGAAAAATAAATTTGCTAGATTGGCATATTTATTTCTTTGAAATCCAAAAATATAATAGTCACCCATTATATTCACCCACTTAAAGGTGCGGATCACGGTAGCAAGACACAACTTCAAATGGATGAAAATTTAAATTTTAAAATAAAAGCGGGACTTTAACCCTTACAGCGCCGGGATCGACTTTAGACTTCAGAATCTGACATCTGTAGACGTCAGATTATGACGTCTAAAGTCGACCCCCGCCTCTTCGCACATTAAGAATTAAAATATTTATAATGGCTTTAGACATGTAGCATATGAATCCAAATGAAGCAGCAAGAGCTAACTAAGACATTTATGATGATTTCAAATTGAAAAAACCCCGTTAGTATCCATGGTTTATACAAAAATAATTCAGCGCTTTAAGGATTAGCACATCTTCATCTATCAAGTTGTCTGCTGCAGGCAGACTCCATGATATCTCGCATATGTGCTATGAGTACACGACCCCTCTCCTCCCCGGTCAATTCAGACAACCCAGACAAGTTGACCTGAGTGTGACCTTCCACACTGCAGTCAGTGAAACGGTGACGTCATAATGAATATTCATGTTGCTCGCACCCCTCCAGTTCGTACAGCTTTAACGCACACCTGTTGTCTGTTGACTGTCAGACTTGATGCGGCAAGATGGGATTAACATGTTTCAGGGTTAACATAAAAACATTTGATTATTCTGTTTAGATTCTATTTCTGGTCTCACCGTGGTAGTATGTAACAGTGAAGCTACAGACATTAAGAACAAGCGATCCTGAAGTACATGCTTTTTGCTGAATTCTCAATCATTTTTTCATGAAATTTCGGGTAATACGGCAACTCCACTAAAGATTTGATTAAAAAATGTTTAAAATAGTTTGAACTTATTGTCTCTATAGCATATAGTAAATTGATAATTATTATTTTTAACTAGAAAATAGAACATGCGCAATTTGAATTTGACTTAGAAATCAGCGAGAATCATGCGCCACACGGCAATATCATTTCACTGTACATTATTTGTTCAATGCCTAAATCCCGGTTCAGAACAGATACAATCGTCATCATAGAAGAAGTCTATCCTGTCTAGCTCTTTATTGGCCCTGCCAGAGATATACTTCAGATATGTGCCCTCTGTGGTGAAGCTGGTACCACCGTCTCCGCCGTAAGGCCCATAGACTCTGATATTCTGTGGGGCGGGGGCCCTAGGGTAGTGGTTAGCACCGCTGCCTTTCACGCCAGAGTTCGGGGTTCGGTTCCCGGTCTCGGCGGTTTGAAAGAAACAAAAATGTTTCTTCCCCATCCACGTGTGAAAGTCAGTATTGTGGGGAGCCTCCGTGACCGAGAGGTAGCGTGCTCGGCCTCAGACCGCCAGGGCCCGAATTTCGAATCCTGTGTCTGGAGGACAGTGTCATCTCAATCATCTCACCATCCTCAGGAGGTTCTCTTGGCCCAGTTTAGCCTATATGTGCACAAAGGTGGCCTAAAGCCCGATTCATTTCATTTCATTTTAGGTTCTTAATATGACCATATGATGTAAACATGTCCAAAGACTAAAACTGCAATTTTTTAATATTTTTGTGCTGCGCATCCACCAGTTAGGCTAGATATAGAGACGATATTCCCGCATTTCCATTTTTTGACATGGTTGTCAATAATTAGAAATCAGGAATTTCATCTCTATATCTAGCCTAACTGGTGAATGCGCAGCACAAAAATAATAAAAAATTGCAGTTTTAGTCTTTGGACATGTTTACATCATATGGTCATATTAAGAGCCTAAAATAAAATCACCGATTTTTTTATGATTTTAGCCTGGGCCAGTCCCTTTCAGTTCACAATAAAACAACGACGTAGAGAAAGCCCATATGCCCTAAATAGAAAACGAATCAATGGGTGTTAATAATAAATAGTAAATGATAATTTTAGAGAGATACATATATACATTCAAATAAATATCCCCAACTAGTTTTATCTCATAATCAATTCTGTTTTAGAACAGGATGTTATAAATTCCTGCATCTTTTAAAAAAATGTTGTTTCTATGAACGATTATAGTCGCTATGTACAGCGACTGCCCGCCATTGCTCATTAACCCTTTCAGTGCGGGGACCGTCTTTATACGTCAGAATCTGACGTTTGTAGACGTCAGATTCGGACGTATAAAGAATTAAATTATTTATAATGGCCGTAGACCCATAACATAAATATTCAAATGAAGCAGAAAGAGCTAACTAAGACATTTATGATGATTTCAAATTGAAAATAACCCTTTGGTCTCCATGGTTCATCCAAACATATTTCAGCGTTGAAGTTGTGGATTGAGTCCATTACCTCACCTTACTTGATATACTCACCCATCAACACGTGACCCAGCCCAGATCTCCGCCATTGTAATGTTACCAGATCCTGAAGCATTAGAATCCGAGAAGAAATCACCACCACTTCCTCCATATCCCTCACATACACACACTGTAGGACAGAAAAATAAACTCACTAAAAACTGGTATCAATAAGTGACTCTCTTTAAAATCTATTGAAATGTTATCTTGAATCACAGAAACTAAATTTACATTTAAATTGCTTGAGACAGAAGATCAATTAACCCTTTCAGCGCGGGGAATGACTTTAGACGTCAGAATCTGACGTCTGTAGACGTCAGATTCCGACGTCGAAAGTCGATCCCTGCGGTAAAAGAGTAAAATATATTAATAATGCCTGTAGACCCAGGAAATAAGTTTTCAAATGAAGAGCCAACTAAGACACATATGATGATTTCAAAATGGAAAAAAAACATTTGATCTCCATGGCTTATACAAGAATATTTGAGCGTTGTTAGGGTTAAGACTGACAAATAATGTTAAACATATAGACATAGGGGGTGGCCAAGGGAGAGAAATCTGCAGACTTACAGGCTCGAATATGTCCAACTGCGATCGTCACCAGAAAAATAGGTGCTGAAATAGTGATAAGCTACATTTATAGACTTAAACAGTTACATAACAACATGTATAATTAGGCCTAGCGTTACATTGGGATATTGTATATTGTAACTCCAGTATAGATAGACAGTGTAGCTCCTGTCCGATCCCCAGACGAGACAAACAAAAATACAACTCAGCTAGAATAATGGAATCTGAACAGCACATACTCACCAGGTGACGCTGCTGGTCACATTATTTAATAACGGCCATCTGGCTTGTCGAGATAAAGAGGTGTTCTTAAAGCACGGTCTACACGGATGCTTGTCCGATCAGACACTATACTAGGTCTGGTCAGAAATATTTTAATGATTTTCCTCAGAACTAAGTGATGAACTATACAAATTAGTGACTATGGGAAATCCTTGTTGACATTTTTTCATCTATCAAATTCAGAATTTTTGCATTAAAATGTACTTTTATCTTTTTAAAGGACACGGTGTTTTATAAACTACAACATCGACATTATTAACTCCACTACATTATGTATACATATTTATTCCCACTACATTTGATGGCATCGTCCATTATTTTAATTCAAAATGAACCAGGCAAAAACAATTATAGCTGAAAGTAAAAGTAATTGGTTTCATATGTAGACAAAACAGCTAATTGCATTCAAGAATATAAATTAAACAGTAATACTTCACTATTATTGTATTCTAATGTGGGTCAAGGATGTGAGAATTTAGTAAAATATAAAATTTATTTTACATTAAGTAAACATTTAGCTCATTAAAACTGGTAATTGGAAGCATAAACCTTATAATAAATTCACCATATAAATACAAAATCTTACAGTAAGTGTCTGAGGATTATGTTTTTCACATTTGTGTAGCATTGGAAATAATAGACTTAATAATATTAAAACGGCTATCTTTGTTTTAGTTTTGTCTCTCAAGTTATCTATACAATAGACAAATAGTTTCATTATATATAGGCATATATGAGCCATTCCACCGAAACAGTGAATTTGGGGGTTTCACATTGTCTACAAATAAAATACATTGCAATTCAAACGTATTGCTTTATTATGTTTGTCATACAACTGAACAACATCAACCAGTATTTAGCAGTGATCGTTGAATACCCCAACAAAATATACAGGGGTGGAATACAATCGATGGATGGCAAATATGTCAACACCGTAACATTTTGTAATGCTAAGCCCACATTACACCATTTGATAAACCTCAAGTTTTGCGTCTGTATGTTATCCAGTTTATCCATTTATATAAAGAGGAGCTTCGAAAATTATCTTTGGTCCAATGGTCAGAAACATATAAAAGAAAACGTAACGTGTAGTGGTCAGCAAAAGATCAGTCGTATGCAATGATCATCACAAGATACCAGCTGCAACGAACGCGAGCTAGCCACATGAACATGCTGTGTAATGGTGTTGACATTACTTTGATGGACACATATGTCAGTGTAACTTGTAACAACAAGTACCCTACGGCAGCCTTTTTCTCTGTTGGATCTGATTGGTATTCCCTAAGGTTGCAAACTAGGAACTACTGGCATGGGCAGCTACATTTACCAGCCTTTAATTTAGGTGCCGGATATACAAAACACCAAAGTTCACCGTTTGCATAGAATGGCTCATATATATATTCTAATCTTGGATATATTTCAATATGTCCACTCCTTTGTACGGTAACATGACAATATCATGTGCTGTATGTTACAGGTATAGAGTAGTCGATTGAAAGTGAAAGATGGATTTTTTTCAGAGGTCCTGTTTTTTACAACTACGTCGACCAGCCTATAGTATGTAATCTAGGCCTACTTGAAAATATGATATATGTATAATATATGTATATTAATATAAACACAAGAAAACAATAAGTCAACTTACCCCAAAATCGAGACATGATAATTTTATTAAAGTTGAATAACTGAAACAATACTGACGAATAGTAAGTTCGTTTTTTTTCGCTCCTGTTGTCCTTGTCCTGTAGCATCCCCTGAGACAGGACCACCTGCTCAACTGATAACATGCCACATACAGACCTGTATTATAATACCCCCGTCACACCAGCATTATGCTCATGCGACCTAATGCGACCTAAAACACTGTTAAAAGTACGAAAGTCAAAGAGAAAGAACGAAATTCGATAGATTCATAGATCCGAATGTACGAGGCGCGCAGCGACGAGGACATTCTGATCTACGAATCTATCGTAATTGAGTTCTTTCTTCGACTTAAAATACACAAAATAGGTACATGGTGTTCTAAGAATCGATATAGAAAATCTCAATTTGAAACATTAGCCATGCAGTGTCATGGTTAAACCTGTATAATATGATCGACCTGGCCAGTATAAAAACAGTAGATTCGTAGATCCGAATCTACTGTTCTAACAATAGACTGACGTCATTGGTGTATATTAAGCACGAGGAAAGCTCAGTATGGACTCTTAGAACGTTTGGCGCTCTGACAATCTAGGTCTGATGACGTACTACAGTCGCAGAAAAATATCTTGGCAATCCATTGATTTGAATATTATGTGCTTTGTGCATCAAAAACAAATAAAGCACATTTTTGACGATTTTGAAATTGTGGCGCTAGGATAGCTGATTGGAGTAGCGTAGGTGACTCAGAGCCCGGGGGTACCGGTCTCGAGTCCTGCGGCAGCCGATATATATCCTTATATATATATTATATTTCGATATATTTTCTGCACACATATGCAGTGACGCAAACTGTTCAATTTCATGGGATAATGACTAACGAAACGTATAACCGATTAGTGCTGCATCAAAATACATATAAAAAATAATAAATAAAAATGACAATTTTGGCATGCGAACGTTCAATAAAACATTTTAAAAAAGTGTAAGCACTATTTCTTCTCGTATCTTTATATTTATGCATTGAAACAATATTGGGTCGGTGTGTCTAGCTCGCTGTGAGCGCAATGGTCGTCGAATAAACGGCCTGGGTGGTGTGATATTTTGTATGTCAGCAGCCATGGTTAAAGGCAGATAAACTGATCAATACTGACCGTGTAGGCTACAAAATGTATCACCAAGGATATATAATAATTTCTCGGTATCACAATGATTTTGCAAATGCAACCGAAAATATCTGCGACCTTAAGTCGTTTCTGGGCTGCTGATACGTCCCCGACACGCGCATGTACATGTAGTTCTTTTTGCGCTGTGATGTATTGTTATCTCGCTCGGCCAGCTAGTAAACCTCTAGTATTGTTTTGTGCGTTTCTGAAACAAACGCCTATATAGTCTTGGCACCCAAGGTAGCTCTTAGGCTCTTATATATCTCTTAGGTAGCTCTTAATTTAGGTAATTCAATTTGGGATATGTTTATTTTTGATGAGATAGTGTGTGGTAGATGTCAATCAAATCAAATATTCAATTTTTGAGATGTTTATTTTTATGAGATAGTTTGTGGTAGATATCAAGCAAATCAAATAATTCCATTCAGGAGATGTTTATTTTGATGAGATAGTTTGCGGTAGATGTCAAGCCAATCAAATAATTCAATTTGGGAGTTGTTTATTTTTATGACATTATTTCTATGAGATATAGTGTGTGAGAGATCAAAACAAATCAAATAATTCAATTTGGGAGATTTTTATTTGGGGATTAGACAGTTTGAGGTAGATTTCAAGCAAATCAAATAATCAAATATTAAGCCATATATTGCGCTGTCAATTCCATCATCAAATGAATGGAAGATAATACGGTAACAGACAAGACAGTAGGAGAAAACTCAACACTTTATCCGCTAATTTGTCTAATTTACATTTTCACCCCTTTGAAGTTGTGTAACGCTACTGCGACACACGACTTGAAGCTCAGGTGACAATTACTCATACACGTATTTGTTTAAATTTGAGAATTTTTAAATGCTGATGTTCATTTCATTCCCAATAACAGTGATTTGGTCAACTAATAAAACATATCACTAACAACTATAGTGGCGCTTCGCACTTACAGTGTTAGTTATTCAACTGACAGAATAATTAACAGACCAGTGAGCACTTCTGATCTCGTGGTTCCAACGACCGAGAAGTAGCGTGCTCGGCCTCAGACCGCCAGGGTTTGAATTTCGAATCCTGTGTCAGGAGGACAGTGTCATTTCATTCATCTCACCGTCCTCAGGAGGTTCTCCTGGCCCAGTGTAGCCCATATGTGCACAAAGGTGGCCTAAAGCCCGATTCATTTCATTTATTTCCAGCGACGAAAATGCAAAATAAAAAAATGTGTATCCATTGCGAAGCGCCTTGTCAATCAAACAGAAGAAAAAACAACAGCAAAAAAAACAAACAACGGCAAATGCCAGCAATAACGTTACTTAAAGATACTTTATTTGAATTAACCTTTCAGCGTGGGGGACCGTCTTTATATGTCAGAATATGACGTCTACAGACGTCATATTACGAAGTGTGAAGACGGTCCCCGCATTGAAAGAATTAAATATTAATAATGGCCGTAGACCCATAACATAGGTGTTCGAATGGGTTATGGCCTATTAAAATAACAACGCATCATGGAATAGAGCATATACAGTCATCGTCATAAAAAAGATCTATCCTGTCCAGTTCACTGCCTGCTCTGCCTCCTATGTAGCGTAGGTAGCTGCCCTTGGTGCTGAAACTACTACCACCATCACCACCATACGGCCCGTGAACCCTGGTAACTCCATTGTCGTCCAGAGTGTGGAAGGAGAGCTGGTCCACCTTGGAATCGAACCTCCCTGACACTTGATAGATGTGTTCACCTGGCTGGTTCAAAGCGAAGTTATTACGTGTTCCCCCTGTACCACCATGATGGGCGCCAGTGGTAGTGCCATATACAAACCGGATCCTGGTCACAGAAATACAAGCTTTTGTCAGATATACACGTTGAGAGAAAAATAGCAATTAGGTAAATTGTAGACCGATGGTGTGAACATAATTCAAAACAAAATGAAGTATTACATGCCTCATTCTTGACACATACTTACAGATTCATATCCATTCAGTAGCATTCACTGTCATTACATATATAGTTACAGAACAATTTTCTCTCTTAGCAATTGGGTTTTCTCATTTACCTTTGTTAAAATTGATGTGATAGTTCTCAAGGCAAGTAAAACTGATCTGATTTTGAAACAAAGTCAAGTGCACTTGCCCCTACAAGAGCGACACACGTGTGTCTTAGTCATTTTGTAAACCGCCATCCACAACTTCAAGTGAGTGAAACATACATATTTATATAAAATTTAAATCGAGACATATGTTATTCTGGTTAATTCAATGCTCCTTTAAATTTTCACGTTTAAAGAACAAATAGATGGGCTGAAGAGCGACGTGATTAGCACGTAAGGGTTAACAGTCTATCCTGATCAAATATATTGTATATTGAGCTGTATTTATATGGTCAAATTGTGTCTAATAAATGAAGTCCGGGTCTGCGTATACAAAATATAAGCTTAGGTTGGTCTTTGATGGATTATTATTATTTTTTCAATGAATTCTGTTCAAGACATATTATGTTGTGCATTAATGTAAAAATGAAATGATTGGGGTTTTAGGCCACCTTTGTGCACATGTAGGCTAAATTGGGCCAGGAGAATATCCCGAGGATGGTGAAATGAATTAGATGACACTGCCCTCCAGACACAGAATTCGAAATTCGAGCCTTGGAGCTCTGAGGCCGAGAACAATACCTCTCGGTCACGGAGGTTCACCACAATATTAAATCTTTACGAGTATGCGGGAAAGAATTTTTTTGTTTTTTTTGAAACTTTGAATGCCAGAAGGGGTTTGCATTAAAGTACGCAGCCACTGTGCAACATGATTACCATAAGTGTATCTAAAAAATCAGTGCATTACCGAAATAATCAGCTTATGTGCCACCTGGTGAATAACTCTAGACTATATCTGACAAAAAAGCATAAACCCGCTTTAATTTATTTCTTTGATATTGTATTACAGTTACATGCTGGCTTAATGCTGGTCCACCGTCTGCGACGCTGGCCCAACATTAAACCAACACTGGATGAATGTCTCGTGATTACTGTGTGACTGCACTCACCCATCAATACGGCTGCCAGACCAGATTTCTACTGTGGTGATGTTACCGTTACTGGAAACATTAGAATCACTGAAATAATCTCCACCACTCCCACCATATCCTCCACATAGACAAACTAAATACAACAAGCAATAACCATTAGTGAGATTCACCAATCCCACCGTATCCTCCACACAGACAAACTAAATACAACAAACAATAACCATTACTAATCCCCACCATTAAAAGACAATCGTCTGTGTGCATAATATCATTTCTCAAAATAATATACAATTTCCATATATATATAAAACACTAAATCACAGGAGAATGTATGTCTTATTTGTTTTCTTTATATAAAATGGCAATCACCCTCGTTATCAGGTGGTTTTGCTTGAACAAAACGTGTATATTTTCAATTTGTATTTTTTAGTTTTTGTCGATATGTATTCCCAGTAAACACAAAACATTGTATTATATTTATACAATGTTTGACCAGCGTCGAAGACGTTGGGCCGATGTTGTATAAAAGTTATGCAAATGTTTTGTGTTTGCTAGGCTACCTACCCCCACTCTCTCTCTAGGTATAGTCTACTTTCTGCAATTGTCATTTGCATTTACATAGTCATTATGCAACTATTTGACCGTAAATTATAACATTATATGGATATCACTGATCATATAACACTCACCACTTGCTGTATGTGGGACAGCCAATGAAAACAACAGCATTCCCAGGCTTACTGAAAAATAAGTGATTGATTGATTTGGTATAGGCATATTTAATAGGCCTTGATCAGAAAGCACATAGATAGCAACCATGTGTATTATATGAACACAATATGTCTGTATTTATATTACTTTTTTTTTAAATAAACATAAACTAGCAGTTGGGTATTATAAAAAAGATATTCAACTCTACCTGACAAGAACGTCATTCTTTCTAAGTTGTAAATAGTCGAGTGAGATAACTGAAATCAACATATATAGGAACTATTAAGAATATGTAATCAGCTACTGCCCTTGTTAGCGATATTAGATATGTTCAAGCAGCGATGAGATAGTAACATGTGTAACATACAACCATGTACATGTAACTATATAATCCAGCAAACACGATACGCTGCGCGCTCCTCACACGCGGAACCAATAGTCCAACACTAACCCACCATTGCTTTAGGGTCGCATTTCTGTACCGGCACAATTTACCGTATTATTACAATCTTTACTGTCTAGTTCTACACCAAAGGAACACGATGAATATATATATACTCAACAAACTTAAAAAAGGCCTATAGTCTGAATGTTATCCAACCTGGTTGGTATATATGAATTATCGCACACATTATTCTATAAATTATTTTAAAATTGTCAATAATCGGGTGTCAATCAAAATTAAATTATCTTACTTTTCAAAAAAATATTTTGTTGAGGCCAGTAAACATTATTTTATGCTGGTATTGATTTTTTCCAGAAAAACACGCATGGAGCGACACACTGCATTTTGCGCATTCACCAGGTGGCGCTTGGGTACAATATAGTTAATTGCATATCACCAAATGAAGGAGACTCCTTGATATCACCAATATCACCAATGATATGACTCTATGCATGATAAACCTGATAAATGGACCAGCGAGATATACGATGAGCATATATTATGTGATTTAGTCAACAATTGACACGCGTTTACATTTTATAGCAACCGTTTTTGTCAATGAGCACATTCCGGAACATGTATTAACCCTTTAAGCCCTCACGATGCATTAAAGCATAATTTTACATCCCTGAAACAGTTTTGATTTCCCTTCAACAAAGCGTTTCAGAACAAAAATTCCCATGAAACTGGTTTACCAATACATAATTTTCTTTAATTTTTAAACCACATCAAATCATCCTCATCCACTACAAGTCGAGAATTGCGACAGCAATTCGCTGCTTGTAGTGGATGAAGATGAGAATGGTAAATTCAGGCCTAAAAGGGTTAATGGCCAATTCACAACAACAAAACATGAACTGTGTATCAGAAATTTAATTAGGCTTGCCGCAAATAATAACTAGCAGTCAATGATACCTGCTTTTAGTGAAACATTTGGTGTCAACTGTATTACCTGACAATAAGTGTTTCCATAGTGTTTCCATAGACTTCCATGTGGCCTTTTCTGCTCGCTAATGTGATACGATTGTCCTTAATTTTAATTATACTTTCTGAATTAAAGACATCTAAAACTATTTTACTTAACAAAATGAGATAATAAATATTTATCTCTAATAATATTTAAAGGTCCTCCGTGGGATGACATCAATTTTGAAATTTAGTTTTGTTTGAGGTAGTGTATCTCACAGATTATGATTTTTTTATTTGTAATTTTTAAAAAACATTTGTATAAGCATTTCTAAGAATCCAGAGATAACCCAAGCAACCCAAACAAATTAAAGGATGATTGAATGTTAGCACAGCATTGGGTCACATGTTGATGCCGTCGGCCCAGCGTTGGGCAGATAATCGGTGCTACAAGAAAATCCCTCAAACCCTCACTTTCACACACCAATTAACGTCGGTGGCTTTTAAAGAACCCTGGTGGGTCTTTGTGGCATAAAGTGTTGTATACTGCACACAGTTTTATTTACATGATAGTATACGACTTGGAAATAAAACTAGTTAATTTTTTTCAGTGCTTTTTGAAGTTATTGATGATTTTTTCTATATATTTTTAGTTAAGATAAATAGGCTATATAACTTTATATCAATTTATTTTTCAAAACCGAAATGTCAACATATGCAGTAGCTTAATAGTCAGACTCAATAGTGTTTCGCTCAGACAAAACCACTCATATACTGAGTAAGTTACATAACACAGGTATGGGAGCGGTAGACCTACACCGGGGGTTCATTAGCATTATCTTAGATTGAAAGGACTCTACCATTCATATCAGAGATGATACATTCATAGGCCAGACATCCGATGGATTCGTTGACATTCGTTGACACATTACCACCTGATTACATTACATAGCTTTCACCAGGAACTGTTGACTGTCTAATGAGCTAATTACCCAGTTAACAGGAAATGTTGTAATGCCGGACCAACGCACTAGATGATGCACCCATATTGGATCAGATTATGTGTTCAATGCTTCCTATTATATCATTTCTTTGATATTAACCCTTTTCAAGCTGAAATATCTTATTTAAATTTTCACCCACTTGAAGTTGTGTCTCGCTGCCACATTTGTTTAATTTGAGACCAATCATTTACTAATCTTGATGTTTAAACACACATTTCGTTCCCAACAACAGTGATTTGATCGGCTGATAAAACATTAAATACGACTTTTGTCTTTATGAGCGCTTAAAGTGTTAAAGAGCTCGATCTTGTCAATTATTTCTAACGCAATTTACAGCTTCAAATGACGAAACATATTTTTCCTTTTAAAAAAATAGGCAAAGTTGTATTATTTGATTCTGTTTTGTGTTACTGTTTTTCATTCATATCATAAAAATATCACCTTCGTAATAATGTAGCTGTTAGAAGGTTAGGCCTAAATATATTAGATGTGAATATGATACAGAAAATCAATTTTTAGATGCAGACACACTTATTCTACGATTCGTAATATTTGTTCCATGAAGATTATCATCTAATAGCCTAATTCTAAGATATTATGATAACTTGGATTGGAGAAAAGGCCGTTAGTGATGGAATGAATGAATGAATGAATGAATGAATGAATGAATGAATGAATGAATGAATGAATGAATGAATGAATGAATGAATGAATGAATGAAGGAATGAAGGAATGAATGAATAAACGAATGAATGAATGAATGAATGAATGAATGAATGAATGAATGAATGAATGAATGAATGAATGAATGAATGAATGAATAAATGAATGAATGAATAAATGAATGAATGAATGAATGAATGAGTGGGCCTGCCACATTTGTGCACATGCATGCTAAACTGGACCAAGAAACTCTCTTGACAATGGATAAATGAGGCAAATTCATTCAGACACCGGATACGAAATGTGAGCCACGGTGGTCTGAGGCCGAGCACGCTACCTCTCTGTCGCGGGGGCTATCCACAATTCTATGGCATAGGCTACAGCAGCTGATTAATTTGCTTACAGTGTTGAACTATGCAATAACCATTTAAACCCTCACTATGCATCAAAGCATCATTTTGCAACTCTGAAAGATGACTTCATTCCTTAAAACTAGGAGTTTTAGAACCAAAATATTCATGGAACTGTTTTAATAATAACACTATCTTTCTTTTCATTTGCCACCCACTTCAAGTCATCTTCTTCCACCACAGAATTGCGACAGCAATTCGCGGCTTGTAGTGGATGAAAGTTACAACGGTAAATTCAGGCTTGAAAAGGTTAAAAATATACCGTCCCTTTGGATATGAAAGGGTGTCTCTCTCACTTTGTAAAGTGGCGGAGAGACCCTTTCAGTTCCAAGATGAACCATATATTATATTGTTACAGTGACCTTCCGGTCAGCCATACGATTACTTCCGCTCTCTGGCCACCTGGTGAGTGCCGGGGATACAGTATGATTCATAATAGGATGGCCCGTGGACAGCCTTAGGATAATTGAATATGACAGAGTAAGAATGATTATATAAAGAGAGATAACGGCATTACTACCGGTAATTGATTTCAAAGGCCTACATTAGCACTGGTCAGGCTCAACCTTTAACCACTGAGATCTTAATTCAATTTGCACCCAATTGAAGCTCAGCATCGCGACCGCGATCCACAACTTCAAGACGGTAAAAATTATCATATTTGTCTAGTGTCAGACCAAACATTTATAATTGTTATTGCTTGAACATCAATTTATCAGATTTTAGAAGCTGGTATTTTATATAATAAAATATATTGAAAACAAATAAAGTTGTGCATCACGCTGAACGATGTAAATGGATCACAATAACTGTAGATATAATATTACTCATGTAGCTACCTAAAAACTGATAATGTGAATGAATGAATGAATGAATGAATGAATGAATGAATGAATGAATGAATGAATAAATGAATGAATTAAGGAATAAATAAATGAATGAATGAATGAATGAATGAATGAATGAATGAATGAATGAATGAATGAATGAATGAATGAATGAATGAATTAAGGAATGAATTAAGGAATGAATTAAGGAATAAATAAATGAATGAATGAATGAATGAATGAATGAATGAATGAATGAATGAATGAATGAATGAATAAATGAATGAATGAGTGAATGAATGAATGAATGAATGAATGAATGAATGAATAAATGAATGGATAAAATGAATGAATGAATGAATGAATAAATGAATAAATGATTGAATGAATGAATGAATGAATGAATGAATGAATGAATGAATGAATGAATGAATGAATGAATGAATGAATGAATGAATGAATGAATGAATGAATGAATGAATGAATGAATGAATGGATGAATGAATGAATGGATGAATAAATGAATGAATGAATAAATGAATGAATGAATGAATAAATGAATGAATGAATGAATGAATAAATGAATGAATGAATGAATGAATGAATGAATGAATGAATGAATGAGGAAATTAAAGGGACCCCTTGGGATGAGACATTTTCAATGTTGTCAATTTTAAAAATTTAATTTATAGCCTACTGATCTTAGCTAAAAATACGAAAAAGTCGAAAAACAATTTTAAAGCACCGAAAAAGAGCGAAATAGTTGTATTTCCAGGTCGTATATCGCCACGTAAACAAAACAAGTCAGCAATATTAAGCACTTTACATCTCATATTCCCACGCATCAGACGGTAAGATCAGAGAAGTCGCCGCTAATTGGTGTCTCATAGTCAGGACACGGGAGGACACACCTGCAGCACTGATTGTCTACCCAACGCTGGGCCGATGCCATCAGCATGTGGCCCAATGCTGTGAAAACATTCAATCGTTCTTCAGGTATACAAATAGTTTGTTTGGGTTACTTCTGGTTTCATAGAAATGTTGATTAAAAATATTTATAAGTAGGCGGAAGTAAAAACGAAAATTGCTGTCATCCCAAGGGGCTGCTTTAACTTACTTTTAAATGAACTCACCCTAATAGGCATGTTACAAACCGCCAAAAGGGCGGGGGCCCTAGGGTAGTGGTTAGCACCGCTGCCTTTCACGCCAGAGTTCGGGGTTCGGTTCCCGGTCTCGGCGGTTTGAAAGAAACAAAAATGTTTCTTCCCCATCCACGTGGGAAAGTTAGTATTGTGGGGAGCCTCCGTGACCCAGAGATAGCGTGCTCGGCCTCAAACCGCCAGGGCTCGAATTTCGAATCCTGTGTCTGGAGGACAGTGTCATCTCAATCATCTCACCATCCTCAGGAGGTTCTCCTGGCCCAGTCTAGCCTATAGGTGGCCTGAAGCCCGATTCATTTCATTACAAACCGTCAAAACAGTGGAAGATTTCTCAACGTAATAATTGATCTGTTTTCTGTTGTTTTATTGAGACAGAACTGGGGATATAGTGTCGACCGTGCTGGGACACCCCCCCTCTGTTGTGAGCGGCTAAAATTGTCATTAATTGTCCAGATGACACCTGTGGGTGATGCCCCCGCTGATTGTCTCTGTGCGTCGTGAGCAACAATGATGACGTCATTATATTGGCCTATGTTAATGCCAGCCTGAATTATACGGTGATCGCCTGAGCATTTGACGCCATTGTAGCCTACTTGAGGAAGAAAAACTTACTGAATATGCCTGAATTATGGCTAAATAAAAATAATTTGTAAATATGACCTACTGAAGTTGTGATTTGGAGTTGACTTTGCAAAACTCAAGTTGAGTGGTTAATATTTGTTCACCTGTATCTATTTTGCTTCTACAATCTGCAAGCAACAACCAACGATTTGATGAATCAATCAAGTTCCCTAACGTGTTTCTGACGTGGCCTATATAATCCATTAGGCTAACATGAGGACAGTAGGCCTACATTGATTCCCCTGCACCTTGCATCGGGAGACAATTTGACTTTGCTCGCGGGTCACTGTCACTCTAGTGTCACTTCGCCAGCGCTCATTCACGTCGCGTGCCCTCCGCTTTTCAGCTCTGTTTAAAAAGTCACGCCTTATTTAGAAAGCTGGGATAAAAAACGCATCTTCATCTGACCCTCCGCTTTCAATGACCCCGTTTCTTTGCTCTCGGCTTTAACCCTTAAAGCCCTGAAATATTCATATGTAAACTAAGAGAACAAGGGGTTATTTACAATTTGAAATCATCATAGATGTCTTAGTTAGTTGTTTCCGCTTCATTTGAATTCCCATGTTATGGGTCTACAGCCGTCATTATAAATATTTTAATTTTTCAGTGTGTGGATCGAATTTGGACGTCAGATTCGGACGTCTAAAGTCGATCCCCGCACTGAAAGAGTTAACAGCGTCTGTTAAATGTATTTTTACTCAGTTAAAGTTGTGTCGCTCTGATCCACAATTTTATGTTGCTAACAATTTTTCGATTCATGAAATTTAAATCATAGTCTTTATAGATGGCACATAGCGAAGTAACATTTAAATTTAAAAAAAAACGATAATAAAAATAGAGAAAGACTACCATATTCGACAAAGACCAAGACGATACCTTGATCCAACGCTGACTCTATGTTGGCCAACGTCTTCGACGTTGGGCTAACATTGAGCCAACATTATACCAATGTTTCTTGTTGTGTTGTGAGTTAGTTTTTGGAGTGTTTGCTGTCAGGGATGACACCCTGATAATATATGAGAGGAGCCCCCCGCAGTCAGCCTAATGTGTGCCTAATGTAAAGCCCCCACACACCTCACCTCTCTACCCCTGCCTCCTAACAAACCCCGCCACCTCATTGGTATGCACCTCCATGCCCGGGGGCACTATTCTCTTACAGGCTGGGGTCGCCGGGGTCACCGTAAAGCCGGCCCCGGGGTTGACCCCCAGTTTGTAGGATGACGCGGGGGTACATGTGGGACACGTGCCATTGTAGTGTCCCCCACCTCTACCATGAGTCCTACACTGGCAGTCCACCTCCGTCCGTCCTCCGTCCGTCACTGGCCAGAATCTGATCCCTGTATATATACAACTAGTGACAACTGATGGACCTTCTGCGCCCTACACGATTTATTTATTTGACTTTCTAATTGCAAACTAGGTACATTATCATCATTCAACATTGATTGAAAGCTTACAACGTATTATAAACTCACAATGTTTCCACCATATATCACCACACACGCGACGTTAACCCGATGTTCTGTCACAGATGATGGACCAACGGTAAAGCAACATTGGTTCAACGTCCAAAGTTTCCTGGAAAACTCTCAGTTATTTAATACATTTATTGCAGATTTACAAAAACAAACCGTCCAAAATACACCATTTAAGGAACAATTTCTATTTTTTTTATTTGAAGAGAAATGTGTCTTTAGACAACAAAATTGAAAATTGTTTGTCTCAAATCAAACAGACGTGAGTAACATTCACCCACTTGAGGTTGTTGGTCGCTGTAGCGAGACACAGCTTTAAATTGGTAATAATTTAAATATGGGTTATCCGTTTATAATATACATTTGGTGAGCTATTAGTTATTTAATGACAACCAAGACTAAAGTGTTCTGGCTCTTTAACTCCTTGCAATCACTGAGCATATCAATAATTATAAAAAATAGAAAACAACATTATGATGCGATCCTCACCTAATAATGAGTTAAATTTAAAATGAGCCACCAACGTAGAAAGGGTTGCTCGCCTGAAAAACGGGGAATAATCAAGGGTAAACAGACTAGGCCACGTGGCCGGTCACATGGGTGACAAACAAGGGGGTATCTGTAACCAGTGGTAACGGGGGTAAAACACCGGTAGCGATGTCTTCATTACGCCTATCACTGTCCATTATCGCCCGGCCAGGGCTACATAATGAACGGATAATCCAGCGTGTCAACCTGCTCTGTCATTCTATATTAAGACAATGACACTTTCCAGAGAGAAGGCGTCAAGTCCTGTGTTGGTGCAATGCTGTCGCGGCCACAGCCAACAATAACCCTTGTCCTGCTGGGACAGTATATATACGTTATCAATCATATTTCAAGGCAATTATAATACCACTGAAATTTAATAAATATTTCGTGGAAAATGCTTAGCGAATCAAATAATTACATTTGTGATATGTTTTTTTTTATAAATATACATATTTTCTCTTCACTTGAAACTGGAATTGCGTTAGTAATTCCAGCTTCAAATGAATGAAAAATAAAAACAAACAATTTAGCAGTACAAGGGTTAATTTTACACCTGTCCATTTTTTTATCATAAAATTTTGTGTAGATCAGGTAAACCACATCATCATGACTTCCTTGTTCTACCTGCCAGCCGAACGTGAATTACCAATAAGCCTGTATAGCGGTAAATTGACTAAAGATGTTGTTGTTTTCTGTTTTTTTTAATCTCTTGTCGTGTTTTTTTTAATCTCCTGTCCTGTTTTTTATATCTTGGTGTGAGCGGGTTATGTTGTCACCCACCCATTGTCTGTGCAGTGTTGATTGTGTCGCGGTGTAATGTGCTGTCAGTGTATGTGTAAATGGAGTAATTTGTGAATGGTGACATCCCCGGACACGTGGATTGTCTGATGTAACTCTATCCCGGGGTCATCGCGGACTCGAACACTTGTTCCTTTGCCTGCTGTAAAGTTAGAAGTCCTGACTGTGTCGTCAGCTTATCATTATCAAGTCTAGCTGACACAGAGGCACGGTCACTCAGTGACATCAGAGATCGTTAAAGTCCTGTTTAGAAATCATATTACAATTGTAAATGCGCCTAGCTAGGTTTAACTTAGTTTGTGTATGAACTTGGTGTGTGTTTATGAGCTTTGGATGCAAACCAGAGCATGTTATAATTTAGCAATCGAAAAGAGTTTTATGATAGTGTATGATTAGCCACTATAACCACCTTTCTATGTAGATTACTAACCAAGATATGATCCTTTAAGTATTTCAGAAGATTTCGGTATTTTGATGACGGCCATTTTGGAAATCGGCCATATTGTATATTTCGTCCCTACAGATCACATGTTGACAGTCTGATTCTAGCCCAGGAACAACAATGATAAATGATACCACTCGTGGAGGGTCCTCAGGTATAATAACTTTAAATTCATTAGTTCAGTGGGTTATAGTGTTAATATATGTCAGTTTTGCTACTTTTGATCGCCATCGTGAATTTTACACAAAATATTACTTTGCAATCAATAGTAGTTTTAATCGATTCCTTGGCTATAAAAATGTGCGATTAGCCACTTAAATAATATTTCTATGTAGATTAAAGGCCAGATGATTAAATATGTATTTCAGGAAATTTCGGTAGTTTTATATAATTCATTTTGAAGGCCCAGTTTAGTCTGTATGTGTACAAATGTAGCCTAACATTCATTCCCATATTTAGTCCGTCTAGACTTCAAATCTAGTGTTTTTTTCGCCAGGCTCTTGACTGAAGAAGGAGGATGATTTGTTGCTGGACGGATTAAAAAGTCATTAATGTGAATCGGGTGATGTTTGTTCTCTTGAGAGATTAGACATAATACTGCCACTTATATGTGGTCTATGTATCCTAGTATAACAACTTAGGCGAACATTTCGCCAATGCTGGACAAACACAAAAAGCATTGAGCCAGCGTTGGGGCAATTTTAAGCCAATGTATGTAGCGTGATTTTCACACCTCGAAACTACTGAGGACCGTCGAGTAGAAATAAATGTATTTTTTGAGTGACCAAGTGCTTCAAACTATAGTTACCATAGATTAATGAGGAATGTTACTGGCGAGGGATTAACCCTTTCAGCGCTAGGACCGATTTAAGATGTCAAAATCTGACGTCCATAGACGTTAGATTCTGACGTCTAAAGTCGATCCCCGCACTGAAAGAGTGAAATATTTATAATGCCCACAGACGCATAACGTAGGTATTCAAATGAAGCGGGAAAAGCTGACTAAGACATTTATGGTTATTTAAATTAAACAACCCTTTGGTCTCCATGGTTTATATACATATTACAGCGCTTCAAGGGTTTAGTCTGGTTTAGCTCTATGTACAAACTGTGTAGCACCGCTAACACAACAACTTTTACCCAATGTTGGCTTTATGTTGGGCCAGCATCGGGACGTTAGCCCAACAAACCCTCAAAACGAGAATCGGGTCAACGCTTTTCATTTGTTGAAAAATAACATACCGTCACGTAAAATTATAACATGCAAGGCAGTAAATCAACTAGTCCTGGATTTAATCCGTCAATATGTGTATATCTGTCAACAATTAAATGGTTGTATTCGGATTCTGTTGTATTCTAAGTATAACGAATAAACACTAGTGCAGAGCGCTACTGATGAAAACACGTTTAGAAATTGTCTAAAATATTGTTAGTCTCGGTTAGGTTCGTGACCAAATAGATTCGTACACATCTTTATTTCTTAATTTTTCTAATGTTCGTTACACATCAAATATGTTCTTAAAACCTCCTTACGACTTTGGTATAGTCATCGTTTAATTTGTGTGAACACCTTACTGTCGCCTGGAGGCGTTGGTACGAGCGCCGTACGACCGTCTACATTCGTATTGCGTTCGTACGAGCTCCAGAAGAGGCCCGTAATAACAACTATATGATCATTGCGGCATGCTTACTATCACCGTTCGGATAATGGTGCTATGTAGTTCTATCCCGTAAAAGACTGGTCACAATAAACCGTACAAACACTGTACCAATAATTTAGGGAGAATATGTCGTGCTTTCGCAAGGGGATCGTACAAAAGATAATTATTATCCCGTTAGTAAGCCCGTAGCCATGTCTTGGAAATGTCTAAGAACTCTATACGAACGCCACAACAAAACCCGTCATCGTAGAGTGGATGTACGATCGCTTTAGGAACACCATCAGAACTACGTAAGCCTTGAATTTGTATTTATGAAGTTCTTGGAGCGTTTGTACAAACGACGTAACATTCCTAGTTCCTGAGATGTCTGGTGTTCGTAAACATTATGTGACATCCGTGAGAAAAACGTGGGCGCTCTCCAATCATTGAACGACGACAATTACATAATATTCTCAATTGTGTCACAAGCTGCTCTTGTGAATTAACCAACAACCTTACCAACTTCTTAATAAGGTGGCAAGAACTAAAACAAACTATTTGAAAAAAAATATACGAACATAGTACGATCGACTCTGAAACACCCTAAGTATGCTAAGAATTACGTACAATGCTCGCAGATTTTCTGTGTCAAAGCCCAATAACGATTCATCAAGCTGTTCTTACGAAGCTCTTACAGCGTTTTTAGTAGTTCTAAGGGTGTTTATAAATCAATCATTCGTCAATTGTATGACGAGGGGTTTTCCTGAGGTATTCGTAGATTTCTTAGACATGTCCATGACCATGCCACGAACTTTAGAACGAGATACTAAAGCTTTTTTCTTGTGGCTGCCAGGAGAAGCCCGCACTAAATCTTCCCGAAATCATTTATCCATTACAACGCTGTAATATATCAACCATCAAGTCTATTAAGTTTTTGTTTCAATTTGACATCATCATAAATGTCTTAGTCAGCTATATTAGAAATGCTTAATTATAAATGTTCAAATTCTTTCAGCGCGAGGACCGTCTTTATACGTCAGAATCTGACGTCTGTAGACGTCAGATTCTGACGTACAAAGACGGTCCCCGCGCTAAAAGATTTAAACCACTGTAAAATTATCAAAAACTAATCAGGATGTGTTATTATATCATCCACAGTGCTGCAAACGGAAACGTCAAAATTGTCATCACCAGTTATTTTTTCATATGTTGTAATTACAGTACAAAATATTTCACACATGTGTACATTTAATGTAAAGTTTACGGATGTGTACATATCATTCAATGTAAAATTAATGGATGTGTACATATCATTCAATGTAAAATGTATGGATGTCTACATATCATTCAATGTAAAATTTACGGATGTGTACATATAATGCAAAGTAATGTTTACGGATGTGTACATATCATTCAATGTAAAGTTTACGGATGTGTAAATATCATTCAATGTAAAGTTTACGGATGTGAACATATCATTCAATGTAAAAATTACGGATGTGTATATATCATTCAATGTAAAGTTTACGGATGTGTACATATCATTTAATTTAAATTTTACGGAAGTGTACATATCATTCAATGTAAATTTTACGGAAGTGTACATATCATTCAATGTAAATTTTACGGAAGTGTACATATCATTCAATGTAAATTTTACGGAAGTGTACATATCATTCAATGTAAATTTTACGGAAGTGTACATATCATTCAATGTAAATTTTACGGAAGTGTACATATCATTCAATGTAAATTTTACGGAAGTGTACATATCATTCAATGTAAAATTATTATGCTCATTATCGTCAACAACTTAACCCCGAGAGCTCTGATCTATAAAACTCATTTTTCACCCGCGATCAACAATTTCAAATGATACAAATATTCCGATTTTGCAAAATTTAAGTCACAAAGTTTCGTTATGTAAGAGATTTTGAAGACATTCAAAGCCTTTTACACAAATGGTAATGGTAATAAAAACACAAAATAACACTATAGTCAACATCAGCAGTCCAGGGGGATAAGGGATGTATTCTATATTTTATAGTAATGTATACCGATACATCTTGAGATTGATTTGTGGCACACGATTAACATCTTGGTATGTCTTTAAGTATATATATACGTTTGACTTTAAAATATAATGTTTTTGTCAAGCTAGTGAATATGATACCTACACCCATTGTTCACAGCTTTGGTTTGTAATTTAAATAACAAACTATCTCTTATGATAACAAATAACAATTTAAAATGTATAACTAGTGGCCTAATTAGGATCATTTTTTTACCAATATGTAAACCTACATATTACTTGATATAACAATTTTTTTATCCATATATACTTAAAAAAGTCAAGTATGTATGCATGCATGTGATCAAGTATTTTGTGTTAGATTCTAACCTAATTGAATAATTAAATGTTGGACATGCTTATTTTATCATATGGAAATATTTTTTGTCTTTGGAAATTGGAATTTGCGTTGGGCATTACAGCTCGACTCGACTTACAATTCAGCAGGATTAGGATTGAAACTTTAACACTATATAAGTGGAATTATAGAAGAAGAATTGAAGTGAATGGTGGTTATTTGTTTTGGCAGGTAAACATGGGGGCAGCTGTTAGATAAGCGTGTGGTCAGTGCGGGGGGGGGGGGGGTCAGTGTCACGGGCTGCCCATGGGATGTCCACTTGTTGCAGATCTGACTAGAGTCACCAAAACAGCTGTAAACGTATTATATTTCACCCGGAGATAATGGAGAACTTGTCACGACGATCTGCAAATAACCCAGCCATCACAAAATATTTGCATAACATTTATGCAATGTTGGTCTAACGTCGAAGACGTTGGGCCGACGTTGTATAAATGTTATAGACATGTTTGCTGGGAATTTTCTTTTTTGATTTGCGCGAAAAAAAGAGAGCAGTTTTGACAGAACGTTTTTGTTTCCTATGGCTGCCCTTTTAGGCATTGAATAAGACAGAATTAGACAGATTTTATGTTACCTCATATCAACAGGCAGTTACTGTAAATATGCCGAGATTGAAATGTATATGAGCAGGAGCTAAATTAATCTGGAAAATCAATCTGGGTGATCAAAGTTACAAATCAATTTCAATAAATTCCGACTATTAAGATATCAATTAAATTAATGATTGGACTAACTAATTAAATAAATCATAAGACTAGACAATGTTAATGTGATTAGGTCTAATCATAGAGTTTCATTACTCGTGTGCAATGATAATTATAATGTCTAAGAATCCTAAATGAATAATATTTTTATCCCAAGTTGAGAATTAAGTAAATTTCATCAAAGTTAGTTTCGCCACACATGTCATAAATGAAAGGATAAGCCCCCCATTTATGACATAAGTGACGAAACAAACTTTGAAAATAGGCATTCTTAACTTGGTTTAATGGCTTGGCAGTGCTTCACGTGGCAGTAGCGAATTAAAATGATTAACAACCTTGAAGTTGGTGGAGTGGTTAGCCACTTGTTCACCCCGCCCCCTGAAACAAACCATCTCCTTCACAAACTGATCTCCACGAGACGTATGATCAATGCTGGTTTAATGCTGATCCAACGTCTACGACGTTGGACCAACACTAAACCAGCATTGGCTGAACGTCTTTTGTTTGTTGTGTGCTGGTCTCTTTGTTTTCTGACCTGTTAGACCAGTGTCCGCGCTCTGCTAGCCACGTCAAGTAGCCGTTACCAAGGACGAGCGGGCGTTGCTAGGTGATCACTGTTATTATCATCACCTCATATCTACTCTGTGTATTTCTCTCTTTGTTCACTAATCTTTACTTCTTATTGATGACGTATACAAAACTACACCTACTGTAAATGGGGACTTTTTCATTTCTGGCTGAAATATTAAAAAGTTGTAACAGAAAGAAAATTATAATACTTTCATTATCATAATTGACGATTATTTATACACCAGAAGATCATACACACTCTTTCGCTTTTTACAAAATTTATATCACATATATTTAACACTTTAAAAATAAATAGTGAGTGAGTGAGTGAGTGAGTGAGTGAGTGAGTGAGTGAGTGAGTGAGTGAGTGAGTGAGTGAGTGAGTGAGTGAGTGAGTGAGTGAGTGAGTCATTCAGTCAGTCAGTCAGTCAGTCAGTCAGTCAGTCAGTCAGTCAGTCAGTCAGTCAGTCAGTCAGTCAGTCAGCCAGTCAGTCAGTCAGTTTTGGATACAGTTTATCCTGATATAACATTACTTTATTTAATACACATAAGTCACTTTGCGTCGTGTATGGCATTCTATTCGAGTTAACTCTGAGCTACAATAACCACATATCTATTAACAGTGATAAGAATTGTGTTTGAATTGGAGCGACCGAGACTAATGTAGAGAATAACGTGTCTTATCTAGACTTACATTTACTGGCTACAGATTGGGGAGTGATTAATATTATTAAGGATGAATACAGAAGGAATGAAGTGGACAGATCAAGTAATCACTAACTGCCTCTGAGCAACACAATAAATCGCCCTCAACCACGATCTATCTTTGCACCCATCAGCTGGGCCTACATAATAATTCTACAATTTCCAATGGTTCAATAGTTCGGTTTATTTTTCGTTTTATCAAATGAATGAAAAATATATTTGTGTGGCATACTTCTGGTTTTCCATCGTTTAGTCGTGTAGAGCTTGTTGCCCTTCCAGATGGTGTAGCGAGGCTGATGCAGACTAAATGTATAACTGCCAGCTAGTCGAGTGGGGTCTAATGACCACACCGGTGATTCTATTGACTCTGCTAATTCACCTCGTTCACCACCGTCCTGTTCAGACCATTTAGACCAGGTAATTTAGGCTAATTAATGACACAACATAAGCTTCTGAGGAAAGCTTTCAATGAATGTGGATTTGGTGATGGCAATGGACGCGCAGAGCTAAAAAGCAGTAACTGCTTACTTTTCAAGTAAGCAGTTACAGCCTTTTGACATTTCAGAGCAGATACGGCCTTCGCGTTTATGGACTCTGGGCGACATCAAGTGTGGTGTTGATATTGCACTGCAGTCACTTCATCCATCACAAGTCATATGGTCAACTCTTCTCTTCTTAGAGTCTTCTATGGCACGATTAATCATGTCCATTTCTGACCAAACTGACCTTAACCTTTACAGAGTGGATCGACTTTAGTCGTCAGAATCTGACGTCTGTAGACGTCAGATTCTGACGACTAAAGAAAGAGCTAACTAAGACAGTTATGATGATTTCAAATTGATAAAAACCTTTGTGCTGCTATGTGCCGCATAAATGCGGTTTCTGTGTCGCTGAGACCGCATACATGTTGTTCCTGTGCCGCTGCATGAGACCGTATAAATACTGTTCCTGTGCCGTCGGGACCGTATAAATGTTTTTCCTGGGTCACCGGGACCGCATACATGCGGTTCATGGGCCGCATAAATGCAGTTCCTGTGCCACCGGGGCTAAGTAAGTGATATTACCCTGTGTCGAATATACTAACCATATTAGTGTTTCTGTTATTTTATTTCAGCTTGTGCAACCAATTTTAAAACTGAAAAATGACTTTAAATATCTAAAGCTGATATACTTAGTGACTTAATTTTACAAACCCAAATAATTTTCAGTCACTTGGAATTGGGGCTCGCGGTAGTGAGAACCAAATTCAAGTTCAAATTTACCCTCAACCGCTCATATCTCTAGAGGTTAATCATGTTTCAATCATAATGAAATGTCACTGAACAATAGGTTATATAGTAGATGCCCAGGTAACCATGGTAACTACATTATTCAATATGGGAAATATCTATTTTTTTGTGAATTTAAATATTTTTCATCATTTGAAGCTGGAAATTGCGTTAGCAATTCCAGTTTCAAATGAATGAAAAAATAGAAATACACAATTCAGAAGAACAATGGTATTTTGAACGAATAGCATACTGTTTTGTTGCAAACAGTGCCAAGCAATTTTAAACATGTGACCTGATGTCATTGTGTGACTACTACTTGTTGCATGTATGTGATGTGTTTATTGGTTGTCCGTCATTTGTGGCCGACAAATCCAGATCCTTACAGAGCGTATGGTCACCCTGTCCTACTGGCTCTATTTCCCCTCTTTACCCCATCAACAATCTGACGTCGACGTCGACACTCGCCAGCCACTCAATTCTGACACACACACTCAAAGGAATCTGCAAATCTGAGAAAAATTGACATTATACAATGTCATTCTCTGATAGACATAAGCCTACCTACTATTTTTGATAATTTTAGTATTTATTCCCGTTTTGTAAATAATTGTATGAGACATTACAATGTAAGTTCATACATGTGTGACGTCAAAATCTGGCGTCTACAGACATCAGATTCTAACGTTTAAAATCAATCCACGCACCGAGATAATTGATAAATTATAATGGCCGTAGACCCATAACGTATAGGTATTCAAATGAAGCGGATAGAGCTAACTAAGATATTTATTATGATTTCAAATTGAAAAAACCCTTTGGTCTCTATGGTTTTTACAACAATATTGCAGCGTTGTGAGGGTTAACTCCCTTCCCAGGATCCATCCGGAAGTTCCATAGCGCCATTGACATCCGCTCGGATGTCCCATTTGCCTGTTAGCACACCTCTCCTCCTATCCACTTTGACTTAATCGTCATCGGAAAGGCTGACAGCTCCATCGCCAACCAGATCATGGCAAATCATGTGACAGTCAACACTTTGAAGTCTAATGTGCCCTGCCATGTTGCGAATCGCACCTTTTCTTTCTCGAGGCTACTCCGTGCCAATTTAACTGGATCAAAACATAATTAATCTTTTGTGTTGACATGTAATAGTTTGCCTTAATGAACTCAAATATTGCTCAGAAATTAAAAAAGGACCACGGTCGACCATTCCTGACATCAATCAAAGTTTTGACCGAAAGAACAGATAGATGGATTCCAAACAAACCTGGGACACAAACACTAGTATAATGCAGTAAGCACAGCCTGTTGACTGACGTAACAGCCTGTTGGTCAAACATTTCATGCCATATTTACTGACAATAGACAACGCTTGATTAAATCTGCGGTTTGTCACCGGTACCAAACACATCAAATCACCGCATTAAAAAAAGTGTATTTGAATGATTAATCTCTGTTCATATTCATGTTTTGGAACAACATTTATAGTGACCACCACTCTATATGCGAATATTTCTCATGTGCTGTGATGAATCAAACAGTCCCCTGTTTTTCTTGAGCATCCTTTAGGAGGTTTAAAGAAAAAAAGACGGACCACAACCACCCACGATGATTGTTTCTGATTAGTTGTGTGTAGCAATATCTATGAAAAATTGCACAATTTGTGTATAGTTTTGTTATATTTTTATTTCCAATTATTACGAATGTACATTCACCCTCTTATCCATTTAAAAACAAATTAAAATAAATTGGTGAATACACATTGTTTCTAATAATTTTCCTCTGTGAGTGCTGTAAAATAGTAATTTGCAAATTAAGGACATGTATGAAACATCGTTATTGATGTTGTACATCATTAATTTAGACAATTTCTACTGATTTTACAATGATATCATGTTCTGTCACATGTGATAACCTAAATGCTAGGTGAAGTCTCCGGAATTACTCTGCACAAAGTGATTATCAATTTTATTTTAAATTTTATTTTACTTTTAATAGCGAGAGTGGTTCATCGGTTCGCTTTAGCCCACTGGGATTGATTTCCCGTATTTGAAAGTAGTGGGGCACTAATTAAGTTGCTGCGAAACTGAAACATTTCAAGCTTTTTGAAACAAAAATGTATGCATATGATCTGTTTACGTGGGAAGCTCAGTAGCCTACACAGGTCATTAAAGTAGAATTTGAAAAGATTACAACAGATGTTTCACCATAACAGTCAAAAGACATCTCGAACCAAGCCACATTTTAAGAAACACTTGAATGCCTTCCATAGTTTGTGATCAGCAAATGTTATCCAGTAAAAAGTGGCAGCGCAATTAGATCACCTGCGAGAAGTAATTCCACAAATATAAAAATCAGGATCTCCCTGTAAAGGGAAACTGAGAAAAACAATTTTGAGTAATATGTACAGTGTGTACACTGCCATTCCAACGACCTTGGCTAATTCAAACTGGTTGCTGTGGATTTCCATTGATTGTTGTGAATGACACCAATGTATCAAACACATGAATTCAGTAGCTCCAAGATCCAGGACAGCTTTATTGCAATATTGCCCAAGACCATGCGGGAGTGATTACACAAGGGATAGTTCGTAATGTCAAAAGAGTGATACACAAACTATGTCGGACAAAGCCAAGCTGGGATCGGTACACTTGAAAAACTTGTCAACAAATTATATAATCTATCGGGCTAGGTGTAAGGTGTTCCAATATTATTATCTTATTGCAATACAGATCGCGGATCAGGTTGTATTGATTACACTTGTAAGGGATTCTTCATTATGAGAGAAGAGTGACATAAACTATCTCAGACCAAGCTGGGACGGGTACACTCGACTGCCTATTCAATAATTAAAATCTCTTGAGCTAGAGAATACACTGGTTATTGTGCTGAAGGAATCTTAATTGACCAGGAACCAGCCCTGTAGGCATCAGTATTTTATTCAGATTTTATCACAGCAAAACCTGCCTCAGCTCACATCACTCGTGGGATAAAGCACCAGAAAATATATCATGACAAGAGGTCGTCTGTCCGACAGGGACTACTAATTGTAGGTGTTTCTCCAAGGACAGGTGATTGTTTTTCTTTCTGTACAGTAAACAATACAAGAAGCAAGAATCTATAACAGGTGTAAACTGGACCACATTCTGGATTCTGGTCAAATGCTGGCAAATTCTAAATCAAATATTGATGTCTTAATTAGGTTATTAGTGATTTGAAGCATAAGTAGATCAGATAGTTCTATAACATAGTATCCAAAGTGTAATTTAGAATTTCATGAAACCTTTGTGGTTTAATCTGCTTTGCGAAGTGCAGGCATATATGTTTGGTTGACTGAACATCAACCAGCGAGCTGTAAACAAGACGGGAGCGACACAGTTGTACAGTTTCACAATTCTCCTAAAGTTTGTCCAAAAAGTCTATATCATTCGTTTTTTATATGTTTTTTGTAAACTTTCTACATAGACTTCTCGCAGATGATCTAAACTCTTTATCATCTTTTATTGAATAGCATATCTATCTATTGCGCATTCAAATGTAGGCCTTCTTTTTAAAACTTGCTTGGTCAGAGATGTTCTGTGTACCACTGCTCGATCACGATGAAGCATCTGTTGCGTAATATATCCTAACTGCTCTGTGCATGGTAATGGGCTCCACAAGTAAACAGACCAGTATTATCTACATATTACCATTTTAAAGAGTTTGAAATCAATCTGCTTCGCAGCTACTTTTCTCGCCAAAATTTAAATGTGTGTGTTGATTCTGCTGTCCGGTTGTAAAAATCTTTCATTTTCCACTATCGTTACAACTAAATATACAACAAAGAATAAAATATTTACTAATACACAACTAAGCTACTGTTCTCGTGTGTTGGCTGTTGTTTCTGTTGCCCCCAGAACACGAAGCAAGTCATTAAAGGTTTACTGTGATTCATCTAGATACCAGCTATACTATGGTAATATCTGTATACATATCATGCTCATGGACAATGGTGAATCAACAGGCTTCCCCACTTTTTTTTCTTGTGCATCATTTAGAAGGTTTTAAAGAAAAATAGATCAGAAGTCCAATAACTTTTTGGATAAAATTGCACCAAGCCATCCTTTATGATTGCACCTGTTTATTTGTTTGACCGCCCCATATTGCAAAAGTTTGTATTATGTGGTATGTCCATTTAGTTAATCCCAAGGGGATCTCTCAGATTTGCTTAAGTTGAAATACCGTTGGTAATCTTTTCTCTTTAAGCATGGTGAGTGTTGTGTAATGCTCATCAGCAAAGCAAGGAAATGTACATGTATTAAACAACGCTATAGGAGTTTTTCTTTTCTCTACGCCCTTTTCATGGAATATGTAGTGTCTATTATTATCCATCATTCAGATAAGACAAGACTATATAACGCTGCAACAAATACATGTTTGAATCTGAAGTTTTTGCACACGGACAAAAAATGAGCAAAAAAGTATAAGCAATTATTTTTATTCCCAATGTTTTTTATTTCAATTGGGACCTTGACCCCTCCTACCCAATTTTCAAAAAAATTCCTAAAGTTTTTGTTTAGTACACATGACCTTTAATAATTTCCCTCTGTGAGTAAATGCTCATGTGCAAAGCAAGGAAATGTATGAAGCATTTCTAGGCTATATTAGTTGTTCAGTTTCCACGCTGTAGGGGTGTTACGGTACCCTGATGACACCGCAAGGCTCTGACACAGTGGCAAAAGGGGATAGTTGGACGAAACGTTCCGGCATACCTACTGCCTGTATGGCTGTGAGCGCGTTGAGGGGCAGGCGGGCAGGCAGGCAGCCCCCCTCCTTCTTCACACCTATAGTGGGGAGGGGGAGCCGCTGCAGGCTTCGAGCCTCCCGGTAGAGAAGACGAGGCGGATTACCAGGGAGGGGTGTGGTGTACTCCACTAGTCTCTGCCCGGATACTATCCGGGTGCGGGTGTAGGGTAAAGATGTGGGGTGGGTGAGGCATGTACCGAGTTTCGTTAATCTCACTGGTTCACAAGTTCGACCCCAGCTCTGTCCCCACCAATTAGATGTCACATATAAGTCATCGTTGTTTAACAGGTCGACAGCAATGACACAACGTCCAATCGAACCGTCACACTATAATTAATTACCGATATTCACGAGGACATTAGCGAAACTGAGCTGAGCTGGTCATAACTAATTAGAGACATGCATAAATTATAAAGTAATTCCTCGTTATATGATAGGCTGAGCGCAAAGACACCACTTGCAATATAATTTCATTTGCGTGCATTTAATTAGTAGGCCTATGTAGGCTTATCGTATTAATATACAAACCATAACAATAATAATTATAATAATAATAACTATAAATTAGTATTCGTTTAAAGAACATAATACATTATACAATTGTGAACCAAAATAATGGTATATTCATTTTAGATCAGGTGTCCATATAAAAATTATTCTGTGGAAACATACTATAACATATCTCTTAATTCGTCATTCGTACAAGTGATTTGGTGCTTTTCATATTAGACGTTACATATTTCATTATTCGTAAGTGTAATTGTACTTCTATTGGTTGGCCTTTGCAAATGAGATGCAATGTTCAAATGAGATGCAATGTTCAAATTATTGTGCGTTATATAAGGTATATGCATACAATTGTCGGAAAAATTTTCTCCAATAAATATAAAACTTAATGATCGACTTTGCTGAGATGCCCATACAAACAATAAGAATTTATGCTAAAACCACGCCACAGCAAGTGCACGCGGCTCAAAACAAATCCTGCAGTAATTTAGTTGGCAATAATTCGGGACCTGATATATCAATGAATAAAATTAAGAATAGATGTAGGAGCCTTGATAGAAACAAATTAGCGCCAGCAATCGGTTTGAGAGACAAAAATGACGTAGCTTCTGACTGGCGTGACACAGAAAGAATATTGGAAAATAACTTTGAAAAAGTATTACTATTTCAAAGAGGAGACAAAAATAAAAATAGAGAGTATCATATTGTTTTAGGCCCTGAAGATAATCTGCATTGCTTATTAAAATACAGTGGTGGCGTGGTAGGTTACGACACAAAGTACGATTTTATGGCGGCTAGGTTCAAAACGTCCGCTGTAACTTTTTGTGATAACCAGAATAAAGGTAGGGTAGGTATAGTAGGGTTGTGTAATAGAGAAGATACTAACACACATACATTGCATTTTCAAATGATGCAAGTTAACATGCCTTGCTCTACTACTAATTGCACACATGATAGAACCTTGCACATATTTAAAGACTATAATGACCACTTTTGGACCAGGCCATGTGCTTTTGATAAACAATTTGCCCCCATAATTCAACATGATAAGGCTAGAGATATGCGTAACGCTGTAATTCACCAACGTTTAGAGACCTCACTGTGTAATTTTCATGGCCTGGCAGCTTACAGGGAGCATATACAAAAGGATCCGGCTCTAAAACCTTTTCTTGAAGCATTATTGACTGGATTTAAAGCTGTCATGCGGGCTTGGTGTCCTCGAGTACAAGATTCTTCGATAATGAGTTATAAACTATTTATTTCAAACATACCTTCCCAGACTATACCAGGCGGTGCAAAATTTAAATTATTAAATTATTTGGACAAACAGTGGTTCTCCTACCCATGGAAAGAGGCTATGTCTGCAGATATTTTCTTTCGTATTCCTGTTAAATCTCGCTCAAATCCTTTGCTTTCAACAAATAATATTACAGAACGTAAATTCAAAGAAATAGACAGCACCGATTTAAATAATATTGTAAATAAGAAAATGTCCTCCATAGTCTGGCTGTTCATAGATAGCGTTATGTACAGAGATGTGAAATTAAGCAATGAGAATTCTGAAAATAATAAACATGAACGTATATGGGAAAAAGGTGTGGAATTAGAATGTGTTAAGAAGGCTCTTTTTATAATACAAAATGACGGTGTTCGTTGGCTGCCTGATTATCATGTCCATGGGTGGGTTCTGGTAACTTCTCAGCACCATATAGAAAGTAATAACATGAACGTTCAACCTCCACTTTTCGACCCTATCTCTCAGCGCGACCACGATTACGACTTAAAGGCTAATCACAGAAACTTTCTAGCAGATTTAGATTTCACTGCTTCCATAGCGTGGCGTTCTGAATTAGAAAGTCACTTGCCTCTTCAAAATGTAAAAATTCCTGTCTACCAACATATTTGCAACTTATATCTGGGTATTTGTAGCTGTAGGTCCTTTCTGAAAAAGGGACAACCTTATTTCTGTAAGCATCTGTATGCCGTTCACGCTGCCCTAAGACAACTGAATTCGCCTGTGCAGATAGTGGAATACTGCCAATATATTACCCCGTCACTAACATCATATCTAGCTGAAATTTACCAAATTAAACATCCGAGCCCACTATTTTCTTATAGCGAGTTAGATCTAGTTAAAAATTTAATAAGCCAATCGCATGAGGCAACTGCCGAAGAGTTACAATTAGCCAAGCAAGGGAAATTATTACAGAAATTAAACCAGACTCAGCACTCTGACATTAAAAAAAATAGTTTTCTTGGAACTCCTGCTAAACGCGCGCCGCATAACGGTCGTAAACGACGGGTGGGGGGTCCCATAAAAGAAAGTAATTACTCTTTAACAGAACAAGATTTTACCACAAATCGATGGTCTAAAACAATAGTGGGTCAAGTCGACTTGACAGCGAAATTGTGTTTATCTTTTTGCTTAGAACTACAGTCTGCTAAATCCACTTATCAGCATGTAGACTTGGACTTATAATGATGAAACACACATCGATTGGAATTTGACAGTAGATCAAGTGAAGTTATCAGAGTATTTTTTACCTGCAAAAGTGATTTACAGAAGCAAAATTGGGATCAACAAGACACCAAGTTGACTAGCGCTTTCTTACACCAGGAACACAGAATATACAGAGATTGTTCCTAGATCAACAATAAACTAAGTCCAGGCATTTCCCCTGTGTTGTCTCCACATGTCTCAGAATAAGAATGCGCTAAGTGCACTTGCACCGTTGTTCTCCCAGAAACAGAGCCCATATGCATATAACACGAGAATAACAATGTGTCAAGTCGAATTGGTCCTGTGTTGAACAGATATTATGCTGATATGTGCTCCTTTTCCCGAGAATAACAATGTGCTAAGTCGACTTCATCTGTTGTTTTAACCTGAATTTGGAATAAATTCAAACTTTATACATATTATAGATGACTTAGCTGGTTATTATTCTAAAGGCCAAAAATGTCACTTAGCACACTATTGTTTTAACCCATCTAAATGATCCCTATAGTCCTAAAGTTGACTTCCCATCATCTGAACAAGAACGTCATTGTGGTAGAAAGCGGACTAGAATTGCGACACGTGGGGTAAGTATGTCAAAACTAAAAGACCATGCAATTAACGCCTTAAATACTAAATTAAATAATGATGATAATGTAGAGCCTAAAAAGAAACGTCGGCGTTTAGGAACACGTGACGCTGTTAATAAGGAAAATATTTTAGACAATTTTAAACCGACATTAATATGCAGTGCGTGCATTGCAGAGGGGAATGTAACACCATTTATTGCCAATTATCCAAAAGATATAGACGTTCATTTAAAAGCAGTGCACGCCACCATAGTCTGTGGTTTATGCTTTCAAGAAAAAGGTATAATCAACAAATTTGTAACAGAAATCATAATCCTACAGGAAATTACCCATAGATTTTTTACATTACTTGCATACATTTCATACAATATGTTATATAATTGTTAATTGTTATATATCTTGTATTATTGTATGTTAGACAATTGTTATATATCTTGTATGTCATCATTCATCGTGTGTTTCTCATTTCCATCGTATGCTAATGTGAATGCTAATGTAATCATGTTTATTACTATGTATATGTTGCACATAAACTGCTAAATACAAATGATATAACAAATAATTAATATAAACTAAACTGGTTGCATTAAATAAAATTTACATTTATAACTCTCATGTGTTTCTTGTTGTTTTCATTGCTGTAATTAAACCACGCCTACCCCCTCCAACGCCTGGCAGCTTGGGTGTTGCAGCTCAGGCTGCAGGCAGCAGGGGGATTAGTACCCCTCTCCTGCCTGTTAGCTCTGATAGCCCACCCTGTCAGTAGGCCTGCCATTGCTGTAGCCCCCCACCCTAACACCTAACGCCAGGGTACATGACGTAATCGATGCCGGAACGTTTCGGCAAAGAATGACCACGAGCGACACAGTGACCTCCATTTTTAAATGTAATAGTCCTAATACGATCAAAAGTTTACGCCTGCTGAAAATGGCCTAGTTTTCGTAGGCACTTAAAAAAATATTCGTCTCGATTTCATGGCATCCGAGTTTTTTGGTAAGAAGCGCGAGTGTCGTTTTTACACAGCTGGCTGTGGAAACAAAATGGCGGTCAGTGTGACTGGGCCTCGCCCAGTAAATGAGTTAAGCGGCCCAGTCATACCGGGTAGTGTTACGGTTGTTGTACGCCTTTTCCGTGGAATATTAGGGTGCATAAACGAAACATCCTGGTCACCTGTATCTGACATCCATGTACACAATTTTACCTACAATAGCATTATTGTACAATACTACTGTATATATTTGTGTATATAAAGCCTAATAAATAAAATTCAGAAATCATCAACAAAACACTATTTATCATCAAACAGACTAAATAATGGTACAGCAAATCATTGTTTAAATTTGATGGGTTTTTTTTTGTATTCGCGACAAAAAATAGCCGAGAACGTCTGAATTTTTATTTCATTTTAGATTTTTTTTTTTTTTTAATGCATGGGACCTCGCTCCTTCCTGCCCATTTTTCAAAACGTTTCTGAAGTTTTTGTTGATCATGTTTATGACACATTACCTTTAATGACACTCCGTGAGTGTCATAAAATGCTCACCTGCAAATCACGGAAATGTATGAAACATCTTTATTGAAGTTGCTCAGCTTCTACGCTATCGCGTGTATGCCTTTTTGTAGAATATTTAGGGTCCATCAACGAAAAATCCATCGTTCAGAAACCATCAACAATATACTGTTTATTACAATACAGACTAAATCAATCAATCAATCAATCAATCAATCAATCAATCAATCAATCAATCAATCAATCAATCAATCAATCAATCAATCAATCAATCAATCAATCAATCAATCAATCAATCAATCAATCAATCATCCAATCAATCAATCAATCAATCAATCAATCAATTAATCAATCAATCAATCAATCAATCAACCAAGAACCAACACATGCATATGATGCCTTGAACCTAATAATTAAATGATAAAAATTCATAAAAAAATCTTACGACAAATTCTGAGCAATTCTGCATTTATGTCGACTCGTGTCAATTATACGCGCTTTTTAAAAGTGTATAATAACAATTAAATTCACAGATAATTTTACTAGTTCGAACTTTCAATTACATAGTTTCTACTGAAAGCCAAAGATGAGATGACGCATTCAGCCAATTATGTGTACTAGGCGCATAGTTGACGGACTAGGTGTTATTTATCGCAAGGATATAATCATTATATATGATTGTTATTGCATAACATTCGTAATCTAGCAGGCAATTACACTCTATGTATGTAAGTGCAGTGAGGCATGTATACAGGAATAGGTTAGTTGATACTTTAATTGTTATAATATATATATAATTGTATATTATTATAAAAAAAAGTTATATGGAACAATTATATATATATATATTTATATGAATATATATCTTTATATATTTATATTATTTAACACCTATCATTTACATTAGTTATCAGTTATCATAATAGTACAAAATGCTTACTTCCCACAGAAGATGTGAATAACCTTCAGCTGTGTGGATATATGGTTTCAAAATCATTTTATTATTTTAGCATGTTATTGGCTTATAACAATCTATTATTTTATTATTTTATCATGTTAATGGCCTACCACAATGTATAGAAATAAATATAAATATTTCACATCGTAATGTTCAATTATTGGTGTGGAAGCCCCATTTGCCTATTTCTTATAGTTTATCGTTGCCGGCGTGTCCCTAGTGAACATTAAATGTCCACCGCTCTATTTAAAGCTGCTCATGAGATGCTCACTGTATTTTACATGACACCAAATTCTCCATAAATTAGGCTTCATTGTGTGGGGGCAGTGATTTTAATGGTTTTCTCGCCTTTAGCGGCACAAGTCGACGCGTGCGGTATGGGCAACAAGCCCCGCCCTCCGCCAGTCGCCGACCAATCAGCAGCCGCTGCTATGGTAATTGACAGGTAGGCGTGACCATATATGGTTTGCGGCGTTAATGGTGTGACAATAACGGTGACTGGGGTATAAGCTGTGCGCCTCTAGTGACACTTGTCACACGCCGGCCGCCTCAGGGGTACAGTCACAGCGCGTAACCACACAGCCAGCTAAAGACACTGTGAGAGGTAATCACTGAACACTAAACACACGCAAATCACAGAGGAATACACATTGACAAGGACAAGCTGAGATACGGCTGTATTTAAAAGACACCAGGACATTGCTTTGATGAGTTCTCAACCAGCTCTATTTGACAGTGTTTGAGCATGGACGTGTAAGGAGACACGGACTTTACATCTGAATATACGTTCTGTGTGACGCCTTGAGGCACACAAAATACCAGAGTACACAAGGACATAGTGCTGGCAAATTTTTAAGCAGCTCTATATATTTGACATTTTTATTAACTTGGACATCTACATTGTATAGACACTTTGTGAGCATGGATGTGCGTCCACCTTTCTCCGCCATGTCACGCTCCTTCCTTGTAGACTCTCTCATCCTGAAGAAGTCTCCAGATCAGTCTCTGGGTTCGAGCCTTAGCCGTCAGCCTGCTCACCCTCCTGGTCTGCACCCCCACCCGTTTGGTGTGATGGGCAGGGCAGGTAGTGATGTGATGGGTATGTGCTGCCCTTTCTGTATCACAGGTCCAGCTATGTCCACCCCGGGATCAGCACTTAGTGTGGGGGTGGGCATGGGGTTACCCATGTTACCCCTGTCTGTATCCAGTAGCTCCGCCATGGCTGCCATGACAAACAGTAAGCCGCTACTAGGATCCGGATCATCTCTCTTGGAAGGTCTACACCCCTGTCTACCAGATCCCCGTAACCATGGCTACAGACTGAGCCACCCCGCCGCCACGTCCAGGAGTGGTTGTCATAGTGACCAGCTAGCTGTCTCACCCCCATATGGATCCGTGGTGGAAGCCGCCAGGGAAAGATACCTTAACTTACATGGTGAGTGTCAACAAGTAAACAAACGGTAGCTTAAATGATTAGTGCTATTTGTGAAGAAGTAACAAACAGTAGCTTTAATGAATAGTCCTAAGTGTCTACAGGCGGAATTTTAACCCCGATATAATTATATTTAAATCTTGTCTTTCTCAGTTGCCATTTTGTAATATTCATTCTGAAGCTGGAATTGTTAACACAATTTTCAGTTTAAAATGGCAAAAAAGTATATTTTCGAACAGATATATCTCATTTTCAATTATATTACTGAACATTTTCTACCACAAAGCACATTTATTATCAATTTTGTTTGCCTTTTGTGTTATATGTATGGGTTTATGAGGACAATGGTTAAACACACAACTCTGAGCAGAAAATAGATATCTCCCAAATTTAATTATTTAACCCGGGGACCTGCCAAAAACTTCATTATCATTATAAGTGTCATTTTATATATATATATATATAATATATATATATATATATGAATCTAAGATGATTATAGTTAATACGGTAGAATTTAACACATGTTTAGGTATAGAATATTCTTGGAAGTTATCATGCGCATAGTATAACATGCATGAGGAAGCTTTCTCCATTTAACATAGGCTACAATAAGGAACATCCACAAACGTTTTAAGGATATTAATGGTTCAATGTGTTAACAGTTATATATTAATTTCCCAACGGCTCTATTTAATCATGACTGTGGGTACACCTTATTGAATGTTGAAGCATTCCAATTAGTGGCAATTTAAAAAATTACGTACTTCTCAAGATTTTTTTTTTTGGGTAAATTTTAAGAATGTATACTTTGATGATTCTATGATGATGTGTACAGTGATATATATTCGTGTAAAACTAACGTTTGGCACTTATAAAATCTTGATATATATAGGAATCTCGGTATAAAGCGCTCCAAATAAAAAATTCGCATCACAGAAACTTTAAAGTTTCTATTACCTGGTATTAACAAAGAACATTTAAATGTTCATTTTAGAAAACTTATATTTAAAAAAATAGAAACCGGGGCCTGTTCGTTTCTTGTGCATTGTTCTACTTAGATACTTCTAGCTGGTTTTGTGAAAAAATATATTTGATAATTTGTGTTATTTAATGAACATTTAAAAACCTTTTATGTTCTTTAATGCACCAACAATAACCTTTTTCCGCGAATTTTTTTATTCAAAGACGTTGTGTTTCTTAGTGAGCTTTTAGGAAACTTTTTGTTAAAGGTTCTAATGTTAGATATTGTGTGCTCCTTATTGAATTATTAAAAACATTTTTTTGTTGAGAGTGTAGGGTTCTATACCCCTATTTAAATAACAACGACATTACATGCAGTGATTGAGTGATCTGTTATCCCAGCAATCACGAGGTGTTCAGGCGGTGCCTGTTCACTGTTGGTTCACTGTCAACGACTCTGGGCCAACACTAGCCCTTACAAAGAGAAAACATTATATAATCCAAGAGACAATAGGGTTATTTTCAATTTGAAGTCATCATAAATGTCTTAGCTCTTTTAAATGATAAAGGAATTACATGCGGTGATTAGCGGGGGTCCAAATCGTAAAATTAAGATCGTCATAACTTTCTCTTATTTGCATTAGAAAAGTTAAGATCATCTCAACTTTTCTAATGCAAATAAGAGAATGTTATGATAATCTTATATTTAAGATATTTAGTGGGATGGACCACTGATCTATTATGTGTCACTGTTAATTGGGCAGGGATAGACTACTTTACTTAGTCTGGAATATCTATCTTACTAAAAGCACCCGCGGTGAGGATATCACAAGCATCTTATAAATGAACCAGGGTGATAACTTAATGATACAAATCGTATAGGTAGCGCACTCGACCTCAGATCGCCAGGACTCGGATTTCAAATCTTGTGTCTGGAGAGCAGTGTCATATATTTCATCTAACTATCATCAGGAACTTCTCGTAGCCAGTGTGTTCTCAAAAGTACCGGAAAGCCCTATGCATTAATTCATTCATCAGGAACTTCATTCATTCATTCATTCATTCATTCATTCATTCTTTCATTCATTCATTCATTCATTCATTCATTCATTCATTCATTCATTCATTCATTCATTCATTCATTCATTCATTCATTCATTCATTCATTCATTCATTCACTGATTAGGATAACGTACCAGTCTATGTCGGTTTCCCGACGTAATTAAAATGTGTTGGAAGACAATAAAGAAATATTGCATTGTATTTGATAGAAAAATGACACCGTGAGTAAAACCCGTAATGCTAAACAATTTATATAATCTGAATATGGATTGACATACATGGAGTAACACTAACTTACATATATGACCGAGACGTGGCGTGCTCGGCCTCAGACCGTCTGGACTCAAATTTCGAATCCTGTGTCCGGATGGCATCTCATTCATCTCACCATCTTCAGGAGGTTCCCCTGGCCCAGTTTAGCCTTATGGGCACAAATGTGGCCTAAAACCCCATTAATTTCATTTCATTTCGTTTATATATATGATTAAAAACAGTGTTACAAACCATTTGATTATTTTTAATTTTATGATAATACCTTAGCATGATAATTCAATTTATTTTTTACTACGACACTCTTTTCATTTAGGAAATTGACAACGCATACTGTTCTAATTATTATTTGCAGTTACTCACTACGTATGGGAATACCATACGTACTTATTTCTATCCACATATAGGACATATTTATATAAGATAAATATATCAGCGCCTAAAATAAATCTCATTAAATTCTGAAAAACGTGGTTTTGATGGCTTTGACAACTCTATTTTATAAGTTATTGAAAACAAAAATAATTATATCAGAAGTCAAACATTACATATACAAGTATTTAAAAAAAAAACATTAAAGCGAATTTTAATAAATTGCTAAAAAAATATTTTATTTTTTCACAATTGCGTCTGGCTGTCAAACTGATATCAACTCACAGATAATTTATTTTGCTGAAGTAATTTATAAGATTTAATTGCTGATATTTCTACATAGTTAAATCTGTGTACGACATCTGAAGACAACATACATAGGAAATTATAAATGTTTATATAATTAATAATGAAATGCAAATAACAGATATGTTTAGCGACATTACAAAATATATACGAGTTTGACTTTTTTCCTGCAAAATTAATGCAGAATTGGTAACGGCATTGTTGGTTATTAAACTTAATGACGACGACACTGAGGACAGTCCAAGTCTACCGCTGACCAATCAAAACTGAGGCTGTCAGTTGATCGCTCGTCATTCATTTGTTATTTGAAGAGAGGGTGAACTATCGTCCTTGAGCCAAGAGGGCAAGCTCTGCGCAAATCAACATTTTTATTAGAAAATATATATTACTGCGACTGGTCATTACATGTCCACGAGGCTATGACATGTAAGGCGACACGGTATACCCGCGGGGGTAACGGACAGGGCCATTCTGATTAACCCTTGAAGCCCTGAATTAAATAATTTATATTTTCACCCATTTGAAGTTGCGTCTCGCTACCGCGACCCACAACTTCAAGTGGGTGAAAATTAATCATATCTGTTTAATTTGAGACCAAACATTTGCAAATATTGATGTTTAAACACTCGTTCCCTTCTCAATAACAGTGATTTGATCGGCTAATAAAACGAATTAAAAACGACCATATATAGTCGTTTCTAGCGGCGTAAGGGTTAAAGAATATCTGCCAGGTCATTTCAAAGGCAAATAACGTGTGATTTAAAAAAAATAAAATCTCAACATTTATATAGACACTATTTTTGTCGTATAAGGATAGTCCATTATGACTTCAAATCACATATCTAAAATACGTGACATATTAAAGGGCAAATTGCACTAGACGAGACACAAAACATCTTACTTTGCCGCTCAAAGCAAAAAGGCAGTAGCTACTCACTTTTCAAGTAAGCATTTACTGCATTTTGACTTTGCAGAGCAGAGCTGGTATCAATTACAATATACATAAATATTTGATTCTGAATCAGTCAAATTGTTCGGTTCACTTTAGCTCCATTTCATATCTTTCCATTTGCCGTATAAAAGTCGTTTTTTAACAATGGGCGTCACGAGATCCCTGTCACCGTGTCAGCAAACAGCAGAGACCCAATAAAGGTTAAATGTTGGGCTATCGTCTACGACGATGGCCCAACATTGACCCAGCATTGGGTTAACATCTCTTGTTAGCTGTGACTGGATCCGATGAACCCTTTACGCCTCGGACCGTTTAATTAAGAAATTAAACTTTTAACAAAACATACGTTACTGTGACGCTTCGTCATCATGTTCATAAAAAAAATCGAAAATTAGAATAAGCCTTGTAAATATATTCCACCCAAATAAAGATATTTAAAATGAAAAAATTAGTAAGTGAATATGTCCATTGAGGGTTACTGTAGCGCGCAATGGGTTAACATGGAGAGTGGGGGTCGGTTGTGATGGCCATCAACACACACCAGTAGACACAAGACATAATACATGATAAGATGACAGTTGTAAAGGCCATATACACCCATCAGCACAAAGCGTCTTGTCAGTGCCGAGTTAATGCTGGTCCAGCGTCGAAGACATTATTCCTGCACTGGCCCAATGTTTCGTGTTTGCTGGGATGGCATATAGCACTGTAGGCGACTCATTGGAAGTGAATTTCGAGTGAATTTGCGATTTTTCAAATGACATTTCCACTTATATATAGGCCTATGTGTGGGTTGTCCTAGTTCAATTTCTCATTCACATCTATGTCTATTTTCCTCGATACCCTCCTTTTGTTTATACAGTGACGAGAATTTAATCATACACAGACTGTAGCGCTTAATATGTTAATCATTGTTTACTCATTTAAAGCTGGAATTTCTAACCCAATTTTCATTTGAAATAATTAAAAAAATTCAAATTACGAAAAAAATACATCTCTCAAGCTTAATATTATTTGATTAACTATATGCATGTACGACAATTCGATTTATTAATTTGACCCTTTAGCCGCCAAGTTATTCAATTGGAATTTTTACCCACTTGAAGTTGTGTTTCGCTGACACGATCCACAACTTCAAGTGAATGAAAATTATTCAGATTTGACAAAATGGAGGTCGACAAATTAATTTCAAATCTTGATGATTAATGTAACTTTTTTATCTTTAGCGGGTTTAAAAACTGAAATGTAATGTGCTAATAGAAATGAAAAAAACGACGGTTAAAGGTTAAAGGGTTAAGAGGAATTATATTTAGCTTTAAATAAGTCGCTGGAAACCGTATATATGCGCTCGTAGCAACACAAGGGTTAAAGTCATCGCCTTGTGGAGAATCTTGTCAAATGACAACCGCCCCGGTAACAGATCTTCGGACATGACAAGCCTAAAGGACAGAATGCTTAGTGGAGAAGAATTGAGTTTCATAACGTGCCGTAATACCAGGACGAAAACGTCAAAAACATCAAGACAGCCGACAGCCCAAAGGCCGGCAGGAGACAGGCCACACCTGCAATTCTTATTAAATTCATGATTGACTGGTTATTAAAGAAGAACACCCTCGAAATTTTGAAGTCGTTTTTAATCAGAACCTACTTTGAAGGCTAATTTAATCAGCACCTACTTTAAAGGTTTATTTAATCATAGGCGTCCAGAAGATGCATGCGTAGTATGATTTTTTTTAATGTTGACTGGCATTTAAATCTATGAGCACAGTAAAATACATTCAAATGTAAATTACAACAATTTGAAAACAATTATATCCGATGATTTATTAACAATTTGAAGTTATAATGACTTAAGTTAGCATTCTTTTCACTATGAGCTTGATTGTGGGGAAACAAAGATCAAGTAATTGTTTTTTTTCAATTAAGTTTTAGCCATGGAGATTGAAGACTCTGAAATATGTCATTCGACGTGATCAGTTTTATAGCTATCTGTTTCAGCATGTCTTTAAAGTTGAAAAACCTATTCTATTTCTCTATACAGAGAAAGATAATCTGACTGTGGTGAAGGAGTCATCTTCACCCTTTGACACCTGAATTTATAATTGAAATTTCCATCCAGTACAAATCGGGTGTTCAGACAGCAATTCGCCAGATCACTTGAAGTCGGTTACAAATGCCTAGATATTATTAAGACATTTTCGTAAAAAAGTCCGTTCTAAAATTCTAAAATTTTAGTGAATTAGGTAAGTTTTCAAAGATTCAAAATGACGTTTTAAGGGACTATGAGGGTTTAAAGGGTTAAAATTCACACAAAATGTAAAGGCTTGATTGACGTAACGGTTGACACCAAACCGGAGAGTGCAAAGCGTTGGCACAACGCTGGCTGAGCGCTTTGATGGGTGGCGTAGGGTGGGGTTGTGTGACTTATGATATTTCAGATGAACTCTAGAAGTCACACCAGATCTACCTTGGTGGATAAAAGTAAATTACCGCCCGGGACTGGATAGTCTAATCATCCCAAGACGCCTATTAAAATCTGCAGCGTGGCCCGCTGCTCTATCGGTCATGGAGCAAGATCACAATTAATTCTGATTTATATCATCAAAATCTGTTATAGTTCTCAAGGTTTACAAGATATCGGTTACATTACTCAAACGGGCTGCGATATTTTAAAGACACCAGTACGAGTAATCAAATCTGAATGGAATCAATTCTTTGATTCGCTTCACGTAATAAGATGCGATGATTTCAAGGAGAAGACAAAAACAATTAAATACTCTATTTAAAACGATTTCCAAGACAAATTATCCTTAGATCATGTAACCAAACGCGCTTCATCAATCGTATTTATATTTTACATTAATGCATCTTAAAGGCCATATACATGTGTACGTTATATTGTAGCCCAAAGTAATGAACTTGTAATTTATTGTTTCTAATGACGCGATTTTGCAAATAAATTCCTAGTTATAACCGCGACCGAAATTATTCTTATCAAATAGGACTGTGACTGTAAGCCCTATGTGATATTTGATAATGTGGATTTGATTTGTGTGTATTTCCTTTTCTTTTTTAATGACTCGCTCCCATTGACTGCCACTATGACTCAGCCTTATAGACAAATAGATAGATCCCAATATTATATATCGACAGACAAACAAAAATTGCAGTCTACAGCCTTACAATATAACGATGCAAATATTATTTTTGTTTATCTGACGCCATTAAATAATATTATAGAAAATAAAATGAACAACTGTAATTGTTAAATGTAATTTCACATTTTGAAATCATAAAGAATTTCTGATTATTATTGTATTATTTTTGTCATAAAGCTAACTGGATGCCCCATTTCTTCTAATTCACGTGCGCGTCATCTCTTTTCGACAGCAACAATTACTATTTTTCACCAATGTCGGATTTGCATCTTTAGAGCATCACGAAGCCATGCTGGAGACACGACTGAAGGGATTCAGCCTGAATGCTGGGCCAACGTTATACACGGTGGGCCAGCATTGAGCCAGCACTGGGTCAATTCTGGTGATATGCGGGAGATATGGCTGACAATAAGCAGTGTGACATGGCCTAATAGAGCATAATTAATTGTACCATTAACAGGAATTATCGCTCCTAAAATCATCACCCTCGTGGGCGATAATTGGGTGTGTGGCCGGAGAGGAACAGGGGCTGTCATCTGGTCATTCAGGGGGAGCACATAAAACGGACAGCCATCAACAAATACCACACATTAGACCAATGCTGTTTCAATGCTGGGCCACTGTCTGCGACGCTGGCCCAGCATTAAAATATCATTGGGTTGACGCTCCGTATTTGCTGGCAGGCAGCAGGCGGGACCAGCAGCATCCAAAACACACCCTCTGTTCGCTAGAGCAACTATTGAAATATAAATTATACTATGTATTACAATGATATTTTATACAGCAATAATTGTGAAAAAAGTATATCACTATATCGATAAAAATGACAGCCGTTATTTAATTAAAACTATAATTTTAGAGCTGACAATTATTGTCAAAATTATATTATTTCAAACTACGCAGTCCATAAATGTACACTCAAAGTGTTAATAGACCTGCATTATGTCCTGTTATAAGGCAAATTATAATAATCAGAAAGGGCTATAGAACTACACACCCCAGTTTCTATTAAAGCGCTATAAAATACATTTATAAAGACTGTTCTCAAAATGATAGAGAAATGAAAACTTATCTTCAGTTGAAAATTGTATACAATTTGAAATTTAATTGTAACCACAACACTTGTGTGAGGAAGTGCAGAAAATAGAAGGGATTTGGTTTTGAAAGGGTGTTGTTGCTAGTCACTATCCCCCTTTCTACTGATGATGACAAATTTACAATCCTGATAATAAAACGGCTGACAATGACAGCTTTCCAGTGACGGTCGATAGATACATTTGTCATTGTGTGCTAATTAATATTGTATGGCTTTGTATAGAGACGGTAAAGAAGCGTTATAATGATTTAACGACCAATGGTCAACTATACGGCCAATACAAAACATTATATCTCCAAATGTTATGTTTAATAGTCACATCAAATTGTACATTCACGTCTTACTAGGAAATCATCAAAAATTACCAAGCTTAATTAATTACAGCTAAGAAAGAGTATACAGGAGAGTAATCTAACAGTTTATTAAGCATTTACTTTTTTGCACTTTTCAGCTTTTCAGGCAGCCCACATAATGTTATTACAATCATTATACGACATTCGATCAATGGAATGTCGCTCGTAGATGTCAAATTAGTTTTTGACATGCTGGTGCCCATTATTGTACACCACCCTTTACAACAACTTTCACTAAATAATAATAAAAATAGCCCCCCTGTCGCTAAAATAAAACAGAATTTTTTTAAAGGGATAGCAAAGTTACAGTGACATTTTGACATTGTGAATTACGGTGTGGTTCAAATGTTTTCAAACATAAACTTCTGAAATTTAAATAAAGCTATGAGCTGAATAAGGCGTTGTATGGGTGATAAAGATAATATACTTTTTTCAAAGGGAAACTTTTTATAGAATTTATTTTAACCATTGTGCTGCTAAATTGTTTGCTATTATTTTTCATTCATTTGAAGCTGGAATTGCTGACGCAATTTCCACCTTCAAATGACGAAATATATTTATATTTAAGAGAAATAGACTTCGCCCAAATTGGATTAGGTCTATTTGATTAAATGAACATCTACCACTAAATATATCAACAATTTCACTATTATTTTATTTGCATTGAAAATACCTAAAAACATATATTTGTATATACGGCAAGCAGCACAAGGGTTAATTATTTATTTGCAATTAATGATAACACATAAGTCAAATCAATTCAAATGTATTCGCTTCACACATTTTAAAATGTGTTTGCAAAGTACAAATTTAAACAATGCATAATAGAATATACGAAAATATCGTCCTATTACCGGCAAAAACCTCGCATTATAGGCTGTATCATGTGGCCTACATATACGATACGACGCCTCACCAGTAGACCCATTAAGGCATATCTAACTATGATCAAGAATGAAGAACAAATATCGGCCTATTTATTCTCGGTGTAATGCCAAATTGTTAGCCTGTGACACGGGTCCATTACGGACCCTTACGCGTGCTTATTTAGTACACCAGTTATCAGATTATATAATGTATTTTCCTTTTCTGTTTTCAGCTCGCCGTTCTCCACCACCACAGTCAACCAGTCCAGGGGAACCAGGATCAAGTCCAAGACGTGGATCATCTCCTCTGTCCACGGGATCCGCCCCTGCCAGCGACACCTGTCTGCCAGCAGGACACCAGTCAGTAGGTGGTAGCACCTCCCTGTCCCTGGATGACGACGCCAGCGCCAAGAGGATCAGGACGGCGTTCACCAGTACTCAGCTTCTGGAGCTGGAGCGGGAGTTCTCCTCTAATATGTACCTGTCCCGTCTACGCAGGATCCAGATAGCAACCTACCTCAGGCTGTCCGAGAAACAGGTGAAAATCTGGTTCCAGAACAGGCGTGTAAAGCACAAGAAGGAGGAGAACGGGTCGACCAAGGACAAGTGTAAATGTCTGCGCACGTGCTCGTCACGTGGCAGTGCTGCGCGCGCCGACAAGAAATGCCCGGATGATGTTAGCATGCACTGCGGCCATCACGATGACGTCATAATAGACCACAAGGGCGACAGCGACTTGTCTGATTCTGAGAGTATTGATGTCAAAGACATGACGTCTCTGACGTCACAGTCAGATGAACCTGTAGACGTGACGTCTGAACAATTCGTCATTTCCCCACGTCTACCACAGGCGTCACATGTGATGACGTCACATGACGTCATAGTCAGACCACATGAACTGACCACTCACATGAGTAAACCTCTCTACAGTGAAGACTCCAATCCCATCAGTAGAATACAAGTCGGCCATTTCTGACTTGATACACAATGATAAAAACACACTGTTTGTTAAATTAAACTGTTATCTATAATAATGTTGATTGTTCTTCTACATTATCTGCTATAGTATAATAATTTATGTTTTATTAAATGTTATTTCAGCTGTCAGTTCTATGATGTTGATATTGTAGATGCTTTGAGTTGATAAAGCTGTCAGCTATCAGTTTGCCTGATGTGAAAATTTGCAATATCCTCGGATATTTTTTTCTGAATCCACTTTATTAAAATCATAAGATTACACACATTGTATTCCAGTAGACCTACATTGTATTACAGCCAATAATAATTATATTGAAATTGAGGAGGTGGCGAGTCCACCGGTGTAGTCTAGACCTGCATGTATACATGATATAATTATAGAAGTCACAGTGACATCCAAAGGAAACATATTAAGAGAATACAAATTTACCTCGTTAACACTATCAGAATGATTAATTAACTGATTCAAACATCACCTCGTCAACTAGTTCATAGTTTACAGTTACATAACCATTAACCATCAATCAATATGTGTGTTGATATATGCACTATTGCCCAATATTAAAATCATGGTCCCATTGATAACACCCGTGCAAATTTGTTTCAGTACCATTAGCACAATTAACAGTCACTGCCTCAACAACATATGATTTCCAATATGTCATATAATTATACTGGTCAGATATTCAAACCCGTGCTTTGCAGTTTGATGGAGCTTTAATCTTGATATATTTGTATATTTGATGATGATTTAATGGAGTTACAGATGTAAATGATTTGTGTGGTGATACCGTGTGTATGTGTGCGGTGTCCATTGTCTGTATATTATATTTAATGACAATAAATATTTATTAATTATTGAAGGAGTATAATGTCCTTTATCTCGATGTTAATCGGCAACCAAGATCTTTTTTATTTCGTAGATGAAAACATGGAAATATCTTGATTAGCTGGGCATATCTGGATTCGCATGTCATTACAATTATAATACGAAGTCTCAAAACTAATTGAAATGTAAATATTGCGTTCGTAGTGTTTACCAATCATAAATCACATCATGCCCTCGTTTGTGAGATCCACGTTCCTGAGTCTTCTCGGATCTTCGCATCTGAAGCAAGCGTTGGGCTCGTGCCTGGCGCTAACACGCTAGAAAACGGCAGAAGCTATTAGGCCGGAATCAAGATCCGGCCTACGTGCCTAAGCTTAGATAATTTTACTTGAATTTTTATTTAGCTTGACCCTTTTCAAAAACCGAGTTTTGATTCCTTTTGCCAAATAGGACGCATTAAACCATGGGGCATGTTTTAGAAGGGTCCTAAACAAAAATGGACGGGATGAAAAAACTATGGTTTCAGTCGATTTGATCCTATCAGGCCCAATATACATTCTGAAATTACATATAAAGTAATACCATGCGGCCAAGAAAGTTTATACGTATGGGGTTGTACGTATATGAGCTGTGCGCACTGCTTTCATATCAAACACAAATGTTACATTATGGTCCGCTCATGAAACTGAATAGATTTTCAAATTGGATGTCAGTCTTTACTTTTTAAAACTCTACTCCGGGTATTTACCAAAGATTTTGTACAATATATAGGACTTTCCCCAAAACGTGAAATCACTCCCGGTTTTAGGGGTTGGAACTTACGCTTTGCTACTGTATTTATTATGCTTTCAGCATATTAGGATGAGTTGGTCCTACGAAAAACAAAATGTTACCTCAATAAAATCAGAAAAATAAACACTGACAAAGGTTACATTTCTTTTGTTATCCAATAATTAGTGTTTTACTCATTATTATTTCTTAATCGTCATCTTCCCTTTACTGATTCAGTGGTTAATTCATCCGTATAAATGACACAGATCAGATCACATTTAGCTAACACGAGACGCTGATCCAATATGCTGGTATAACAGGAACCCTGTCTGCGACGCTGGTCTAACATTACACCAACATTGACATTGTGTTTTGTGGGAGAGTAGATTCTCTGTTTGAAATGAAATGAATGGAGTTTTAGGCCACCTTTGTGCACATATAGGCTGAATTGGGCAAAGATGGTGAGATGACTTAGATGACACTGCCCTCCAGACGAAGGATTCGAAATTCGATCCCTGGCGGTCTGAGGCCGAGCACGCTACCTCCTGGTCACTGAGGCTCCCCACAATATTGCATATTTACGAGGGAGCGAAGAAGAAAATTTTGTTTCTTTGAAACTTTAAGGCCAGAGTGGGGTTCGAACCCGAGGTCTTCGACTTTGCAAGCAGGCAACTTTAACCACTGCACCAGGGTCCAATACCTCTTTTTGACAATGTACTGTTATATCACTACAACCAAACAAAACGAGGCGTTGATCCAATACTGATTCAATGTTGGTTCAGCTTATATGACGCTGGCCAACATGAAGCTACCATTGGCTGAACATGTGTGTTTGCTGGGATGCCATGTGCCTAGGACTTGAAATATGTTTGGAAGGACGTCATTCATCGTCATCTTCATCCACTACAAAGGCCTGAATTGCTGTCGACTTGTAGTGGATGAAGATGATTTGAAGTTGATGAAGATGACTTCAAGTGGATGACAAATAAAGAAGGTAAATGATGCTAGGATTTACCGTGATGATTTAAAGGGTCAAAAGGTGATATTCCATATGAGCATGGGAAAATACAGCACTCGTTTATTGAGGTGTAAGCCTTTAGGCGAACACCTCATTCAATGAACGAGTGCTGTATTTTCCTATATCACACGCAAAAGGAACAACGTTTGTATTTATCACACTATCAAGTCACACATGACATGCAGTGTGTTTCAAGCTACAGTATACAGTGCGATATGGGCTGATACCGATATACGTCTCACAGTGAAAACCATTGCACAGAGAAATTTTGTTATCTGTCATGCAAACATTACGATATGCAAACGGTGTTCATTTGAGTGCGGTATTAGAAAAAAAAGCACTCGTCCAATGAATAAGGTGTGAGCCTTTATGCGAACACCTTATTCCTTTGACGAGTGCTGTATTTTCCCATACCGCACGAAAATAAACACCGTTTGTATTTTGTCACACGATTGTCCAAAACTTTCAGCGGCGCAAGTAAGTGTACAGTGGATCGGCATGACAGACGACCATAATATACAACATGTAGGCCTATACATATAGTACAGCGGAGTGAGGTATTGGCTGATCCCGCTATACTTCTCATAGCGGAAACACCACCAGTGAGTGTGAGAACAAGATGTATAGATACAATTGGAATAAATAAGTAATTGAGGCTGAAAATTTCACATCCTTCCCCCGCCTAGCAGAGAAAGTGAGAATGATAATGCCTTCTTCTTTTGGGACTATAGCGAGAAACTTGAGTTGTAGTATTGTCCTAAGGTAACAAGTATATTTTGAAATATTGTAAATTAGACATACATCTTGTGACGTCAGATTTCTTCTCTATGTCATTTGGACGACCAGAATCTGTTTTGCAGACTAGCAGAATATGGCTCCGAAAGCAATTTTCAATCACAGACAATTAATTGATATTTTTAAATTTTCTAATCAATTTATTTTGTTTTACATGTTCTAGTTCAAATTTAAATTCTGATTCCAATTTCCAAGTTAATAATAATAATTATCTGAACATAATTGGCTTACTAATATAATTGATTTAACGATCTTCACTAGTTGATGTAATCAAAGCTATTATGGAAAGGCATATGTTCAATTATATAGATTACTTTTAAGATATTAGCAATATTATAGATGTTGCTTTTGTAACACAAATGTAAGTTTTTAGTCATGTAGGCCTATGTTTTGAGCAATTACTTTGTTTCCCCGTGATTCTTTATTTATTAATTATTTATTACCTCTAAAATTAAAATTTGTACCCACTTGAAGTTCTGTTTCGTTACTGTTACAACGTCAAGGGAGTAGGATGTTTTCATCATTTTAAAGTATATTGTCAGTAAACATTTGCAAGCAAAACTGTCTCCACATACTGACAATTGATTCCACAATAAAAACAATTAAACACCACTAAGCTTGACCATTGTCGTTTTTTATTGTTTTATTTGTATATCGTTTTTATTGTTTTATTGTCATATTATCCGATCTGTAAGTGGGAACAAAATGTGTGTTTAAATATAAAGATTTGTAAACACTTGATCTTAAATTGAACAAACATGTGTAATTTACACTCACTTAAAGTTGTGGGTCGCGGTAGCGAGACACAACTTCAAGTGGGTGTAAATTTGAATGATATAATTTAGCGCTCCAAGGGTTAACATTGCTGGTACTCGTCAGGGATTAGAGGGTTAATAATATAACACCTTTAAATTGCTGCATATTTTGTTACAAGATGCTATGTAGACGATAATTAGAAATTTAATTAAATGTCGCAATGTGACGAAAAAAACACACGCACACACACGTGCTCATTTTATAAATAGCGATATACACTTGGACTTAACAATCTACACATGATAAGGATAAGGCATGCATTTCACCGATTAAATTAAAAAAACACGTTTGAAGATATTCTATTGTATTAGTTTATACAAGATCTTAGAGGAGCAACAATAACACATACAAATATGTACTTAAATTATGCAATTACATGCACATTTATCTACATTGCTTAACTGATTTTCATAAGACATAAGTGAATATAAAGATAATGTAATGTACTTTTTTGATTTACATCTTATTGTCAAAATTAAAAGTCAAACTATAGGCTATTTATTATTACTGTGCAAAAATTTTGTCTAAAATGTCTAAGTCACATTTGTTATCAGTTCTTGCTTACACACATTGCATAGTGAATATAACATGCCACATTTTTACATCATTTGTCTGCATTAAGTCAATAAGCTTTTGCAAATCCACTATCTATTGCAATATGATCGTATTGCACCCCTACTGTCCAGCCCCATAAGGATCGCTTTTAACACTTTCATGCGTCAGCGTCAGAATCTCACGTCTGTGGACGTCAGATTTTGACGTAAAACGTTCCACGCACTAAAAAAATAAAAAAGGTATAATGGCCGTATAGACCCATAACATCGGTAAGCCGATTCAAATAAACTAACTAAGATATTTATGATGATTTAAAATTAAAAAAACCTTTGATATCTTGGTTCATATAAAAATATCTCAGCGTTGTAATGGTTTACCCTCTATTCTTCTTAGTATATCTACACACAACACGGAATATATTGAGTAAAGATCGTTGAGTGACTCATAACAATATAATAAGATATTTTCGTTGACACCTAGACTATCCACAAGTATATTTAAATTGCAGTATGTTTTATAGATTTTCTGACCAATATAAATGAGCTGTGCTTGTTCCGCCGTTATTTAAGCAGCCGTCACTGGATGGCTGCTTACTGTATTCGACACGGTCCGTCCCTGTCGTCGCCGCCGCTGTTTTTTCTAAATGCTGATACATCTCTGAGCTTTATAATTATATATGTTCACATATATGTACAGTAATGTTAGGAAATTGTAAAATATTACTTGACTTGCAAAAAGTTGTTAGCGATCTACACCTTTTTTTGAAGTAGGTGGAGATGACCACTATCGTGTACATATAAACGCCAAGAGAATACCAGTACCTAGATAGATAAGCCACCATGATTTATGAGATATATGCCAACGTACACTTACACTTAAGGGATTATCGTACTCTCCGTGATGTTAGCATGATAACATTAACTTCATTGGCGGCTTTTTGTAAAAATTGGCAGTGGTGAATAATCTAAGAACAATGAGAACGGCATTATTCTCGCTTTCACATCAACACGTAGCGCATGCATATGATTACCTTGAATTTTAGGACACTATTTTTTAAAATCACCTAACCACTGATTTTACAAAAATAACCCATATATTATGTATGAAAACTATTATTTTAATGATATCAATAACAGTAAGTATCGTTATTTCTATATTGGCCAGAAAAGGCTAATTTACCCTCCTATTGGCTTTGTAGAGAAGTCCAGGGATTACACTATAGGAATGTGTCGTAATCCCTTGTCTATCTGTATTGGATCCTCCACATTATTAATGACAGTGAAAACAGTACTTTATCCGTTCAGGATTAACACCATGTTAGCTGCTCGGGACTAAATCAACACTCACACAGGCTTAATATGTATATTAAATTAAACGATCTAACACTTATGTACTTACAAGAGACTTGACCTCTGACCCGTCCCATCAATAAATAAATACTACTGTACTCACGACACTTAACCTTTTTTTGGCTAATTCATCTTATTTAAATCCCCCCCTCTTGAAGTTATGTCTCGATACCGCGATCCATAACTTGAAGTAGGTGAAAATTACTCACATCTGTTTAATTTGAGACCAAACATTTACAAATCCTGACACATTTCGTTCACAATAACTGTGATTTAACCTGTTAAATAAAAAAACGGAATAAAAACGACTATAAATTCAATCGTGCTTAGCGCTCAAACAGCCAATGTGTGACAGGGGTATAGAATAGAACAATGTGGATTTATTTATAATTAGACTTTTACTTGATTAGACCGATGACATTCTGTGAGCCCTTGTATCCTAAAAATATCTATTAAAATGTGACTTTATGAACTATGTTGCATTTCGATGCAGGAATATTGATGAGCGTTCTCTTTATTATGGTGTGATTAACCCTTACAACGCTGAAATATTTTTTTATAAAGCAACGAGAGCAAAGGGTCTTTTAAAATTTGAAATCATCACACATGTCTTGGTTAGCTCTATCCGCTTCATTTGAATACCTGTGTTATGGGTGTACGGACATTATATATATTTCAGCGGCGTGAGCGACCTTAGGCGTCATAATCTGACGTCTATAGTCGGTCGCCGCGCTTAAAGGGTTCAGGCCTTTGACACGAGTCTTTGTTTTGATTGTGGATCTCGCAAATAATTTGACCCTAGATACAGAAACATCTCTCTGAATACACCTACTGCTCTTATATAATATAGCCTGGCAACGTATGTAATCCTAATCGATCATTACTGTCACTCCTGTTTAAAAACATACTTTAAGAACACAGATTTAACAGCCAATAAAACAAAGTTAATTGGAGAATTAACAGATAAATGACTGAATATGATGATCGTTTAAACCCCTACACTTCAGATAACACTTTTTTAGTTACAAGTGTTTCTTGGAAGCTCCGGCTATATTTAGGCCATGCTTATATGTTACATCATATACGTTTGTGGATGGTCAGTTGTATGCTAACATATCGTAACCCTTAACCCTTACAGCGCGGGGGTCGATTTAGTCGTCGACTTTAGTCGTCAGAATCTGACGCACTGTAAGAGTAAAAATATTTATAACGGCCGCCAACCGGAAACATAGGTATTCAAATAAATCAAAAAGAGTTAAATAAGACATTTATGATGATATCAAGGTGAAAAAAACCCTTTGCTTGCAATGTTTTTTACAAATTAATTCAGGGCTTTAAGGGTTAAAGTGCTTATTATGCCTATGGCCGTTTTAGTCTTTTATAATGAAAGAAAATATGTATAAGAAAATATGTAGAAGAAATGAGTATTGAATTTGCAAATTTGTCATTAATTTTGGTCCAAATTGTACAGAATATAAGTATTTTTACCCACTTAAAGTTGTGAGTCGCCATGGCGAGATACATCTCCCAGTGGGTAATATTTTAAATGCTGCGCTTTAACCCTTTCAGCGAGGGGACCGATTTTAGACGTCAGATTCTGACGTCTACAAACCTCAGAATCTGACGTCTAAAGTAGATCCCCGCACTGAAAGAGTAGAATATCTGGACCCATAACATACATGTAGGTATTCAATTGAAGCGGAAATAGCTAACTAAGACATGTAGGATGATTTCAAATTGAAAACAAGACCTTGGTCTCTTGGTTTATGTAAATTATTTAAGCTCTTTAAGGGATAAAGAGCTAATAATATAAAAGTAGCTGATAAATATATACGTTGAGTATCCCTGTGCTGCTAGATCTATGCGTTAATTACCCATTGTGCTGCTAGATCTATACGTTAAGTACACTTTGTGCTGCTAGATCTATACGTTAAGTACACCTTGTGCTGCTAGATCTATACGTTAAGTACACCTTGTGCTGCTAGATCTATACGTTAAGTACACCTTGTGCTGCTAGATCTATACGTTAAGTACACCTTGTGCTGCTAGATCTATACGTTAAGTACACCTTGTGCTGCTAGATCTATACGTTAAGTACACCTTGTGCTGCTAGATCTATACGTTAAGTACACCTTGTGCTGCTAGATCTATACGTTAAGTACACCTTGTGCTGCTAGATCTATACGGTAAGTACACCTTGCTCTGCTAGATCTATACGGTAAGTACACCTTTTGCTGCTGGATCTAGCTGCTAGATCTATGCGTTGATTACCCATTGTGCTGCTAGATATATACGTTAATTACCCCTTGTGCTGCTAAATATATACGTTAAGTACACCTTGTGCTGCTAAATATATACGTTAAGTACACCTTGTGCTGCTAGATATATACGTTAATTACCCCCTTGTGCTGCTAGATATATACGCTAATTACCCCTGTTTCTGCTAGATCTATACGTTAAATACACCTTGTGCTGCTAAATATATACGTTAAGTACACCTTGTGCTGCTAGATATATACGTTAATTACCCCCTTGTGCTGCTAAATATATGCGTTAAGTACACTTTGTGCTTCTAGATGTAGACGTTATTACCCCCTAGTTGTGCTAGATATATACTTTAAGTACCCCTTGTGCTGCTAGAGATATGTGGTAATTACCCCTTGTGCTGCTAGATATATACGTGAATTACCCCTTTGTGCTGCTAGATATATACGTTAATTACACGCCCCCCCCCCCCATGTACTTTGTGCTGCTAGATATATACGTTAATTACCCCCTTGTGCTGCTAGATATATACGCTAATTACCCCTGTTTCTGCTAGATCTATACGGTAAATACACCCTGTGCTGCTAAATATATACGTTAAGTACACCTTGTGCTGCTAGATCTATACGTTAAATACACCTTGTGCTGCTAAATATATACGTTAAGTACACCTTGTGCTGCTAGATCTATACGTTAATTACCCCCCTTGTGCTGCTAAATATATGCGTTAAGTACACTTTGTGCTTCTAGATGTATACGTTATTACCCCCTAGTTGTGCTAGATATATAGGCCTACTTTAAGTACCCCTTGTGCTGCTAGAGATATGCGTTAATTACCCCCTGTGCTGCTAGATATATACGTCATTTACACCTTGTGCTGCTAGATATAAACGTTATTTACCCTTTTATGCTGGTAGGTTTATACGTTAATTACAACGTGTACACGATAAGTAACCCTAGTGCTGATAGCAAACTAAATAAAATCCTAATGAAAATACTAAACCATTTTGTGGTGGAGCGAGAATCAATTGTTAAAATACTTCAAGTTGGGAAATAAGAAAACTTTTTTAATGGCACTTGAAGCCAGAAATTGCGTTGCTGGTTCGACTGCTATATTTATTTAGAGTGTATGTATTTTCCGTAATAATTATTTAATATTTTGTAAATCATGCCAAGCTAAGAATAATAAAGTATACTATCTGAAATACAATCTCTGCTGTCCTTATCGTGAGGGAAAAAATTAATTCTTGTCAGTCCATTATATGAAAGCAAAAATGGTCATTTTTAACAAAAGTGAGTCATGTTCTGTATTTTCACTTGTCCTGTTACGCCCGTATATATAGAGTATCAAGCAAATTTCACACCAAATATCATATGACCAAGAACTTTATATAATTCTTGATAGCACTGAAATGGATAATTATAGCTTGTGGCTCAGTTAATCAAATACAATTATTTTGAAGATTATATTTTCGATAATTATAACTTTTTTTCGTAATTTGAATTTGTGTCAGCAATTCCAGCTACAAATGAATAAAAAATTATAACAACCAATTCATCAAGTAGGGTGACCCAGTTGGTGAGTTGAGCCGTGCCCCCAGACCTCCCATGTCTGTCGTGAGTGATCTGATTATGTAAAAGCACCGCCTGAATCCAGTTTAGTTTATGTTTCAATGACAAGCTGATGCGCGAAACCTATTTAGTAAATGTGTGTGTGGAGAGGTAATGAATTAGCGTGTAAGTAGTCATGTCAGGGGATTCTGTGGACGTGTACCCGCTCACCCCGGCTACACAGAAGGGTATTTACCCCCACCCCGGGGGTAGATTGACTGACCTGTCAGGCACGGTGGTCCGGGGGCCTGGAGAGTGTGAGGGGTAGGCACTTGGTGCCAGTACAATACCTGCTAAAAGAACAACCTGATAGGGAGGAGTAATTGACAATCACACTCCATGGTGCACTATACCTAATACATCCCTGGATATCAGTCCAATTTTTATTTGGCCATTTTTCGGTGATTTCGATTGATTTGATACATTTTACAGAGAAAAAGGCATGCAAGGTCAAGATTTTCCAAATTAATTTTTTGATAGATTTGATGACTTTCTTGTTTCATAAACTGGAATAATAATTAAAAAATATTTCATTACTTTTCATTTTATGTGATTTTTTAACTGTTTTATTTTAGTTATGTAATCATTAAAATTTGTATAACTTCATAACTAATTATAGCAATGCGGCCTGGAATTCCTTGCATGGCTGGTCACAATTTCTCTTTTGACTTAAGACTATACATGACTACGTATATAGATTAAACATATAAATGTTTAACCCACTAAGCACGAGTCGTTCTCATTTGTTTTATTAGCCGATTAGATAACTGCTATTGGAAATAAATGTACGTTTAAGCATCAATATTTTTGGTCTGAAATTCAACAAATATGGGTGATTTGCATCCACTTAAAGCTGTGGGTCGCGGTAGCGAGACACAACTTCAAGTGGTGACAATTTTAATGACTTAACTTAGCGCTTTATGGGTTAATATATGCTACTTATATGGTAATATATCTATTAAATAGGTTTCTCTGGATACAATATACTGTAGATCTGGCAATATTCGCGAGGTTTTTTTTTCGCGAATTTTGCAAGGAGGACAAATTCGCGAATTCAAGAATCTCGCGGAAACTATTTTTATAATAGCGCTACTAAAGAAAAATGAAATTTCGCGAATTCGAAACTTCGTGGAAGTCCCAAAATCAGAAATTCGCGAAAAATTAATCACGATAAAATTACCAGATCTACAGTATAGTAAGCATTCATTTTAATATTTGATTGTACAAGTAAACAATGACAGATAGATAGATATTTTATTGACACAGTTCAAATTCATAGCTGACTTATTATTATAATTATAAAATATATATGTACATGTATATAGAAAAGAATTAGTCCTATACAATTACACGAAAATCGTTAAGATATGTAAACTTAGAATCAAGCTCGCCATTACGGTATATATTTAAACACGCACAGGATATTTCAAATATGCATAATAACTATGATTAATTAAACAAAGTTAAACAGCATATAGGCAGCTTATGACAGTTCATCTGATTAGTAATTAGACTGCAAAGGGTGTGGGTGGACACAGCTACAAAAGTGGAGTTACATCTGTGGGTGCTATACACGGGGCAGGGGTAGAAAACGGGGTTATGTCAGTTACGTCTGGGGGTGCTATACGTGGGGAAGGGGTAGACAGATTCCCTGTTAAGATGTCGGCTACCCACTGGTGACGACAATAAGGGTGTGACTGAGGGGTAGATACGACAGGGTGGGATGCGACAGGAGTATCGGTATGGGGGGTATTTTGGGGGTAAGTGAATATTGCTTTACGTCGCTTCTGCACAATCATGGCAATAAATCGACAGAAGGAAGCCCGAACGGGACTATACCCTACTCTCATCGAATGACTACAAGGTTTTATTTATAGTGCAACATGGAGTGCAGACTCGAGGCCTCTGAACAGCTAGGAGCACTGCATATGCACAACCTCGATGGCAAACATCCGACCCGGCCGGGATTCGAACCAATACCTTTCAAGCCACAACCGGACCGAATGAGCCTTGGGGGAGGGGGAAGAGGGTATGAAGCAGATATGCAGGGTGGCTGTGATAAAAAAACAGGGTATAATCATACCAGTAGACCGTATGTATTTTATATGACCTGCTTTTTATTATATATCTTATTTGAGTTGGACCTTATTTTATGTGCTAATACGATGTATATAAATTGTGAAGCCAAATAAATGATTATGCGAGGGGGAAGAGCTTCGCGTGCAAAAGCAGATAGAAGTACCTGCTTACTTTTAATGTAGGCAGTTACTGCTGTTTGACTTTGCAGGGCAGAGCAGGGGTTCGGGGTAGATGAGGAGGTGGGTGGGGAGTGATGACATCGGGTGGGGGTTACAGACTGACGGGGCACTGACAGTCACCCTCTTAATTAGGGTTGTGAGTGTTGTGGCTTATGGTGTGGGGGCACGGCGGGGGTGCTATGTGTAACAAGGGGCCACCCCCGAGGGACACCCAATCCCGTACCCCCGAGGGTAAGTAACAGATACATAACGGCTGGCGGGGTGGTGTGATGGGCGCGCCATTGTCATTGTTAATGTCACGGCGGGCCACCAGACGTCACTCTGGCCTCAGGCTCCCCGGGTTCTCCACCATGCCGCAGCGGGGCGCCACCGGCTGGACTCTACTAACAGCTGGACATATGTCCGGCACAAGTGGTCGGCAATTCAAAGCCAAACGACAGTAAGTGCAAACTTAAAAAGTAACCAGTTACTTCCTTTTGGTTTTGCCTGATACAAGTGGTTGACGATAAACCCTACACTATTATCGTAACATCGAGCTTTTAATTTTTTATTATTATAATAATGCTAGTTTTTCCTATTTCCCGTGTGCTGATCGTAGAAGAAAATACAAGTACATGTATTCACATTTCCTTACTCTAATAAAAATGGTGATATACCCTGTACATTTGAACCCTACCAGGTCATTTGATCACGAACTTTTTCAAATTTAGAGAATTTTCTATTTAGTAATGACAGTTAGGCCTTATTTTCCCGCTCTTGTTCGTAGAATGGAAATAAATACTCAAATTTAGTTGTTCTTATAAAGACAAATTGAATAGGTAAATGACTTGACTTCTCACTCTCTCACTTTGTGACGTATAACGGTATTAGTTCATATCGCACTCTAGCTGTAGTTTGAGTTATATAATGTATGACAGTTGTGTCATGTGTGACTTGATGGTGTAAGAAAATTCAAACGTGCGATTTTTCGTGCGATATGGGGAAATACAGCACTCGGGCAATAAATGAGTTGTTTGCCTGAAGGCCCACACCTTATTAATGACACGAGTGCTGTATTTTCACATATCACACTCAAATGAACACCGTTTGCATGTCATCAGCTTGTGACTCACGACCAAAAAGATGCAGCCATCTAAATCATAAAGGTATAGGGCTATTAAACCTGTCAAGCAACAATCACCTATTATATCTATTCCCTTCACATGTGGAGCTCATATTTATATTTCTCACATACCACTTTCAATATGTTATATTTTATATAAATGACATCATGGGCCGCATCCATGCCAGCCATCTTATGGTCTCCCAAATCACCATATAAAAATTAGCTTGTTTCATTTACTTTATATTTATTTTATCATGGTTGAATAAACATTTTTCTTCTTCGTGATAATAATCAAAACATTTATATTTTACACAAACCTATCATTGTGCATGTTTATATTGTTATGTACTGCTATGTGCTCTTTATGTACTATTTCCAATATATTATTGTCGGGCAAGTGTGAGGATTGATCAGTTTCATGAAAAAACACGTAAACACGCAGACAGTTGCAGTTGGATATACAGAGAGTATAACCGTCAGACTGCTATACAAAACCAAAATACAGTATGTACTTCCTTACAAAGTTAGCATTTACTGCCTCTTGGGTTTGAGCGGCCAAAAGTCAGAAGGCTGTAACTTTTTACTTAAAAAGTGAGCACTTAGTGCGTTTTGGTTTTGCGCGGCTACAAAGTAAAAATGCAGTAACTGCTTACTTAAGTTAGCACTTATTGCCTTTTTTATTTTGTATGTCTACAATGTCAAAAAGCAATAACTGCTTACTTAAAAATGAGCACTTACTTCCTTTTGGTTTTGAACCGCATTAGAAACAGACGATTTTGACCAGTGTCCAGCCTGGGAGGACACATCCTCACAGCATGAGGTCATCACCTCAGGTCCTCATTCACCTCAGGAGGTAGGTGGACATGAGGAGAATATAACTGCTTTATACACGTGTAATTAATTATGCTAACCCTCTGAGAACCAGAGGTGAGTTTATTACATAATTTAACCCTTTAACCACCGGTGCCGCAAATATTCGGGATTTCATTTTTATTAGCACATTAAGTACCACATTTTAAATATGGTAAAGATAAAATGTGACATCAACCATTAGGATTTGAAAAGACTTGACCTTCATGTTGTCAAATCTGAATAATTTTAACTCACTTGAAGTTGTGGATCGCGTCAGAGAGACACAACTTCAAGTGAGTGAAAATTCAAATTGAATAATTTGGCGGTTAAAGGGTTAAAGAGCTTCACCTTTTTTAACAAATGCATTTAATCCTCCTGCTGCTGAAGGGTTTGTTTCTATTGTTTTCTTTAATTTAAACGTGGAATTGCTAACGCAATATCCTGCTTCAAATGAAAGAAAAACGTATCTATTTATATAAAATAGACACCTTCATAATTTAATTATTTGATTAACTAAATCATCTGGCTAATTACATTTTCTTTACATAACGTTTGTATTTAGAGCGGTGGACACGACCCGTTGTGCTATAGTATAACTTCAGGCATTTATCTTACGAAAGCCTAACTAATTTAAATAATGAGATGTTTCCATTTAACTACAATATGATTTATAATAAAATCATGTGATACTGTTAAATATAGTTTGTGTTTTTATCTTTAACAATGAATTACTTACAAATTATTATTTAGAAGATTTACAAAGTAACAACTAATCAACTTGAATCATTTTTTACTTGGCTTCCAAGTTATAAGTGTATTATACATGGGTATAACCCAATGAATATATAAACAAATCGATAGACAATAGATAATATTTTTCGCATCTAGTTTCATTTGACTCAGAGCATACACCTGTGACAAGAATGCGGTGAACTATTACACACTGACATCACCAGCTTATTCATACCTGGTTATATATTTCAGTGAGAGTTAATTCTTATAACGCTGAAATATTTCTGTATAAACCATGGAGACCAAAGGGTTATTTTAATTTGAAATCATCATACATGTCTTAGTTAGCTCTTTGTGCTTCATTTGAATACCTAATTTGAGTCTACGGTCATTATACCTATTTTACTCTATCAGTGCGTGAATCGACTTTATACGTCAGAATCTGACGTCTATAGACCTAAAGTCGGTCCCCTCGCTGAAAGGGTTAACCTGGGCAGTTACAACGGGCAAAATAATTGCATATTATATATAGAAAGGGAACGAGTTTTGTTCAACCACCAACGATTCTCTAAGAAAATACTCCTGATAGAATGATCATTGTACGGCCTGTTTATAATATCATATAATATTATTTATTTCATATTTCCATATCGGTGCTTGTTCATAGTGAGTGGACTATATCTTCAGTTACACCGGGCAAAATAAATGCATACATAGAAAGGGAACGAGTTTCGTTCATCCAACAACGATTCTCCAAGAAACTACTCCTGATAGACTGATCATTGTACGGCCTGTTTATAATATGATATAATATTATTTTCTTCATATATCTATATCGGTATTTGTTCATAGTGAGTAGACTATATCTTTGACAACAACCATCTACATCAATTAGGCTTAAAATCTGTGTAATTGGTAGAAGGCATGATATAGATAATTAAATAAGAACACATCAACAAACTTTGCCGCGCACAAAATTTTGAATAAAGCCTTGTACGTAATTAGCTCAGCACATTATAAATAGCCCCGAAACACTACTAACATATTATACTGTTATACATAAAGCTATAGGCCTACCATTATGCTGGGCGGGGGCCCTAGGGTAGTGGTTAGCACCGCTGCCTTTCACGCCAGAGTTCGGGGTTCGGTTCCCGGTCTCGGCGGTTTGAAAGAAACAAAAAATGTTTCTTCCCCATCCACGTGTGAAAGTCAGTATTGTGGGGAGCCTCCGTGACTGAGAGGTAGCGTGCTCGGCCTCAGACCGCCAGGGTTCGAATTTCGAATCCTGTGTCTGGAGGACAGTGTCATCTCAATCATCTCACCATCCTCAGGAGGTTCTCCTGGCCCAGTTTAGCCTATATGTGCACAAAGGTGGCCTAAAGCCCGATTCATTTCATTTCATTTACCATTATGCTAATTGGAAATTCAAATGATTCTGTTCTGTGCGGCGTCAGATACCATTGGTTGATAAATGGAATGTCCTAATGGTAACTTAATTATGGCATGTATTATGGTAATTTGCTATTCGCCAATTGATATAAACCATTTTTATGTAATGAATATATAATTCTAATGTCTGCTTCAGATAATATTTATTTGTTGATGTGCATATGTATTTTAAAGATAACATGGATAAATATGTATAAATGCATGGGAACTTTCTTCCCAATGCCGCCTTGGATCAAGGGATTCATTTCTAGCTGTAACAAGTTGAAGTAGATACGTTCACTCTGTGTGAGGCGTAATCAGCCTGACTGTGCACAGTGAGATTTAAAAGCTCCCAGCATCCGCATCTCTCTTATTCCGGCATCCTAATCTCTCTTATTGCATCTTCCCTATTACCACACCCTCCACCATCAGAAGCCGCCCGACCATCCATCAGACCCCCCCCCCGTCCTCCGCCCTCCCACATTTACCTCTGATAATTTGGGCGGTGTCCTAACATGTGTTCGTCGAGGAACATATGCTCCTCGGCCAGCATTGGCGGAATGGTGAATTTGACAGAAAATTGAGAGTCTAACCCAGCATTGTTTTCATGTTGGGGCGGCGTCTGCGACGCTGGCCCAACATTAAAACAATGCCGGTTTAACTTATCGCATTCGCTGGTTTGGTCAATCTGCCGTCACCATATGGTCAGCCCGCCTTCACGCCTTTGCTTCATGTTCTACTAAATACATAACTTTATCTAATTAACTAGTTAACACTTGAAGGTCCATGTAACTCTTTGAGCCCCATGTCTCCACATGTCTGCATTGTTGTATTATTTTAGTGATAATGTGTATAGTATTAGCCTAGAGTCACTCACTGTTGTCATTTTTATCTTTTAGTTAGAATATATTAAATATAAATATGTGTTTTAAACACAAAATTATGAACTCACAACCTTTAACTATGTGGAAAATCGGATAAATATGTTTGTACCAACCTTTATTTGGAGGGATTTAATTACGTTTTTTTTATAAGAAGGATTAATAGTGTATTATTATATTTATATTTGTTTACAATAACAATATGTACTGCTAGTTTTCTCTAAATTGACTAACCTTTCAAATATTGCTGGGTTTTTTATTAATTTTGTTTTATTAGCCGATCAAATCACTGTTATTGGGAATGAAATTTATGGTTAAACACCAAGATTTGCAAATGTTTTGTCCCAAATTAAACAAATATGGGTAATTTTCACCAACTTGAACTTGTGGGTCGCAGTAGCGGGACACAACTTAAAGTGGGTGAACATTTAAATAAGATAACTAAGCGGGAAAAGGGTTAAACTCATGGGGGTAGAATCAGGCGCGCTAATTCGCCATCGCGATGGAAATGGTGCATTATATAACTCTCATGTCTCTAATTGTCAATGAGTAAATTACATTATTTTCAAAGTGTCGGCTCCATTTAGGCGTTTTATAAGTGGCCGGTCATAAAGACATTATAACGGTCATCAGAACATGAGTGTCAGGTGTCGATATATCAATAACCACTGAGAAAACAATAGACATTGGCCCAGTGTTGGCTTGATGCTGGCGTCGCAGACACTAACCTTTATCGCAAAGCATGACTATAGTCGTTTAAGTCACATAACAGTTTTTATTGATATAATTTAATTCATAATTCAAATAAACGTTTATTACCTCACTTAATATGTATCTTCATTGTTTGACTACAACATTCGGGTGGTGAACACACACTCTGGTGAGTTTCCATGCAGTTTTCACCAGCCGTTGAGCCAGTATTTATTTAAAGGGAGGGTGTTAAGGTTAAGGTTGGGTGAGCATCAATAAATGGAAAATATCCTATTAATTAAAACAGCAAATTTAATTTTTACTTAATTTTTTTTATTATTGGTAAAAAAAATGTTTTTGTTAGATTTTTTGAGCAGAAGTCACTTCGGATTCTGTAACGGTCACGGAAACTCCCGAACAGCCTGGCACGTCACACGTTGAAGTCATGAAGAGGTCTCTGTCAAAATGGCTACAACTAGCGATGGAGATTTATCCGATTTCTCAGAGAGTAGTGAACCTGTGAACTCCCCCGTCAACTCACTCTGACTCAGTCAAAATTCTCAAACGATTTTGATGATATTTGGTAGCCTATTAACGAAAGTTAAACCAAGGAAAATAGAATCAGAAAGAAGGTCTGCTTCGAAAACGTCGAATTTGACAATTTCTCTCTTCACTTCCATCAAAGATCGACATTGTATTCAAACAACGCGCATCCTTGTTAACCGCCCTGCCATAAATGCTAATGACCCCATGCCCCCCTTTCGCCGGATCTGATGCGAGTTGCGAAGCGTAACGGCTCGGACACAACAAATTTGTCTAAATCCCCATCACCGCCAATGCTGGACCAATGTGGTTACCCAGCAAACACAAAACATTTGTATAACATTTGTACAACTCTGGCCCAACGTCTCCGACGTTGTTCCAGCATTGTACAAGTGTTATAGGTCTACAAATGTTTTGTGTTTGCTGGGTAGGCGATGTCATCATGGTAATTTCCTGGTTTATGTCGATACGTCACAGGAATTTTACTTTTCTCATTAAAAAGTGTAGCATGTAGATGGTTAAACCATCTGCGCTCGACGTCTCAGAACAAGGTTATGGGAAGTTCAGTCGTATTTATTCATTGAATTATTTACAAAATAATTCTCAAAATTATGGAATTTAACTCCAACGGCGCTCTTATTTACTTTTATCAAGCGAGAGTTTGAAATATTGTAAATAAACATATTAATTTTGTTTTCAGCGCCGTTTGGCTAGTCTTACTAATTTTTCCAAGTTTTTGGTGACAACCCTGGGTCGGTCAGTATGTAGGCCTGATCACCTAATATGAATTATTTTTGTTCCCCGTGGGGCTGAGTTTTCATGAACAGTTTTATTCAAAAAATTATCATTTATATAATAATGTATCTGAATAATGCAATCTGGTATCACAGGTGTGAACCACAATTATTCTACGTGTATAAAAGTTAGGTAGCTGAAATTGAAAACAGTCGTGATTGATATGCGTTCTGGTAGTCATCATCGTCATCATTAGCCCTGGTAGCAGTAGGCCTAACGGTTAGAACTAGACGTTTGATCTAGATATATTCTGGGACATTTACCCTGGGTAGGCTGGGAGTGAAAACTGAATGTATGTCTCCACTGACCATAAGATATGAAATCATTAAGTTGTCTGAAGTGAACACCACACAGAACATATGCGGGATTACCATGCTTCCAGCTAGCTCTGTCGAGTTTCACAAAACGATCCCACTTGCGTGCGATTTGGGAATCTTTTGGCCATGTATTAGTGCTGTAACTTCTTCATTTGTATTGTTACACAAACCGGAGATGCAACGTTTTGGCATGATAACAATTTAAACAAAGATGACATTAAAACTTTGTAGGACAATCCATGAACAAGACGCTGTACAACTGGGCAGTGACTGCGGGATCACTATAGGATCAGTGCAAGTGGACTGCTGTAGGCATACGACTTCACCGTGTGACGTCACACGGCAGCTGCTGATAGTGGGAGCGTTTTTTATGACCCTCAATATGAGATCCATTTGGCCTACTTCAAATGCACTTTTTTGTGGCATATATTAAAAATTTAATGATGATTTATTTTGGGATGTACTTTGAATAGTATAATTAAGCCAAAACAATGGCCAAAACTATATTTTTAAACCTTAACACCCTCCCTTTAACCATAAAGCGGTAAGTTATCAAATTTAAATTTTTACTCACGGAGATATGTGTCTCGCTACCGCGACCCACAACCTCAAGTGGGTGGGAATTACTCATATTTGTTTAGGCAAAACATTTGCAAATCTTCATGTTAAAAAAAAACTACTTCCATTAGAAATGATACCATCTAATGTTCAAGGTAATAAATGTTATAAAAAATATTTTATATTTTTGATGAATTCATTCATTCAGCATCTCCTTAAAGCCGTGCATAAAGTTTATGATGTGATATAAATTGGTAATGTTCCTACACCCAATGATGACGTCCGTACTATTCGTCGTGTTCACTTGATTTTCTGACATATTCGTGAACACATCATCATTGGTCACATTGCCCTGGTGATTTTAAATAGCGAACTGACAGGTCACTGGTTGAATATTAATTTATCTGATAAATGACGCACACATGGACAGTAACAGCCGATGATAGCACCTTTAATACAACAGTTAACATTTTACGCTAAATTATATTTTTTTTACCACATTAATGTTCTTTATCATTATAATATTCAAACCTATGGCAAATGTGATCTAGAAAATCCTCTGCATCTGACCTACTTTACATGCGAGTCCACGTCCCAAAGAGACGTTTAACCAATGCTGCTTTATTCTACGACACAACATTAAACCAACGTTGGCCAAATGTCTCATGTTTGCTTGGTCACCATTTAGTATGCTGCCCTCACCAATTACCGAATAGCAGTCACAACGTAAAAAATACATTTTGCATTCTGCCTTGGATCCATATAGATATCGGCTTTGAAAATATATTCCAATATTATGGTTTGTTGCTGTTAATATTTTGATTAAATATATGTTGACCCACAGTAAAATAACCGAAAAATTGTGTTGTCAACATACCTGCATACATATGTTTATAACACAAGACACATCATGATTGTGTGTTGAAGCTGTGATAAGTGTGTGTTGTTTTAAAAACGATAAAATTTTACAAAATGATTATATCAGCGAATATCCTTTGCATGATTATGAATACAAGTCTATTCCGCCGGAATAGACTTGTATTCAAGGCTGCATGGCCAACAGTGTGTCTTGTGGATAAATGTCCTCAATCACTCAGTCAATCAATCAATCAATAAATCAAATAAAACTTCTATAGCGCCTATATCCTCAGCGGACCGAGCTCAGAGGCGCACAAATCCTTAGCGTGATCATGTGTCATAATCGAGGCCAAAGCAGGTTCGTCAACAGGGAGCCGGGCTGCTGAGGGACTAGGGTTGAAAAGCCAAGTCAAATAGGTGAGATTTAAGTAATGTCCGGAATGTTAAGATTGTTTTGGCATTACGTATTGGCACAGGCAAGGCGTTCCATAAGGCTGGACCAGATATAGAGAAAGCTCTTGACCCAGTCTTAGTCTTAATACGAGGAAAAACAAATCTATTCGAATTAGTGGAGCGTAGATATTTTGAGCATTTCGGCCGAACCAGTAAATCAGCCAGATATGCAGGTTGGTTTTCTTTTAGGGTTCGAAAAGTTATCGCACATATTTTGAAATAATTGCGAAACTTGACAAGAAGCCAATGTAATCGTTTTAGAATTGGAAAGGAACAACTAAATCGTGGGGCGTTGGTTACCACTCTTGCAAGGCAGTTTTGAACGCGTTGTAATCTAGCGATATCCCTTTCTGGCATATTGTGAAAAAGTGAGTTACAATAATCTAACTTACTACTGACGAGTGCCACTGCAATTTGCTTGGCAAGATCTAAGGACAGACTTTTTCGAATTCGACGCAGGTCACGGATATGATAGAAGCATGCCCTACATGTTTGGGATATGTGGTTTCAGAAATTCAGGCTACTGTTGAATAGTACACCAAGATTTTTTAGCTGATGTAGCTGGATTTGTTTCTTGACCTAGAAGTAAGCATGGGAAATTATTCAAGAATTTTTCTCGCTGAAGATTGGTCCCAATAAGAAGAAATTGTGTCTTGCTAGGATTAAGCTTCAGCTTAGATCCTGTCATCCAGGCCGACACACCCATTAAACAATGTTGCAACTTCTCAAGAGATTCCTTAGCGTTTGAAACTGATAGAGACATGTAAATTTGAGTATCATCGGCACAAAGATGGTGGTTTATGTCAAAACTAGAGATAATAGCGCTGAGTGGTGTAGTGTATAAAGTAAAAAGCACTGGTCCTAGCGCAGAGCCCTGTGGAACTCCATATGAGAGTGTGACTTTATCTGAAAAAGTGTCTTTAATTTTTACGGACTGCATGGAGCCTATTTTGCAAATGAGAAGAAAACCAAATTTGAGCCTGGCCAGATATTCCATACCAATCAGAAAGTCTATCTGTTAATGTAGCATGGTCAATGGTGTCGAAAGCGGCCGACAAGTCAAGCAAGCCGTAACTTCACCCTTGTCCATACTAATAATGATATCGTTATGTACTTTCAGTAGAGCCGATTCTGTTGAATGATGTTTCCTGTAGGCCGATTGTAATGGATTACATAGATGGTTAGTTTTTATATGAGCCTGCAGCCTATTGGCTACTATCTTTTCTAAGATTTTGGAAATGAAACCTAAGTTGGATACAGGCCTGTAATTTTTTAGGTCGTTTTTAGGAAGATATGTTTTTTTCAATAGTGGTCTTACATGAGCTTTTTTGAAATTTTGGGGAAATGTACTAGTTTCCATTGAACTGTTCATTATGTCAGTGATGGGAGGTATCAATATGTCAAGACAATTTTTCAACACGCTTATAGGAATGGGATCCAGATCACATGATTTTGACGATGAGCTCAAAATTAGTTTGTTGGTGTCCTGCGCATATTGATGATTTTGACAGCATTTTTCACAACTTACCCATTTGTTTCCTCTATATAAGTTACTATACCAGCTCGTTCTGATCAATCTGAGTGGGTCAAATGTTTCGCTGTAGAATATGCCACTAATGCGATCCTATTTATCAAACGTAATTTATAACAATACGACCTGTTATAAACAAATGTTATGTGTTTCAGAAAAATGTGGTCCCATTCATTTACCTATGCGCTCAGAGAACAATCAACAGCTAAATGATGTATCATGCACATAATTATATGGGCGTAATTGTGTGTCTTGTAGAAACGTTGGAGTACATTTTAATCAAGACACTAGGTAGGTTGGCCCAAGTATGGATATTATATACTTAACTAAAACAACAACTGAATGACTGCGCTGATTTGCTTATCTCGACATGTGACAGGATGAGCCACTCTTTCATTGGTCGTGGTATAATAAACTGGGTCCGGTAAGTTTTCTAACTTATATCTTGTTTCGAAAGATTTGTCAGTGTTAATTCTGATTTTTTTCATAAGGCTCGGCCACCACAAACATGCATCGCGGGAACCTGGTCAATTAACGTCAGTTGGTCTTAGCCTGAGGCTCAGTAAAGGGGTCTCTCTACACCTGTTGACCTGCCGGGTCATCCTCCTGACCCACCTTGTTCAGGGGTGACTGTGATGACCCTGGAGGTCATGCTAATGACCCGCTGGTTGTCGCCCTGTGTTATCTTGTTGATCTAGAGGTCATCGTGTTGTCCAAACAAGGTCTGACCTCAGGCTTCATCACACACACTGATTATATTCATCCCTGATCACCTTCACGCTAACCATGTGCTAAACCGCATCCTCCTAAGTTAATTTAGAAATTTTCACCCACTTGAAGTTGTGTCTCGCTACCGCGAGTCACAACTTCAAGTGGGTAAAAAATACTACTATTTATTTAATTGGAGACCAAACATTTGCATTTTGTATTATTTAAACACGCATTTCCTTCCCAATAACAGTTATTTAATCGGCTGAAAAAACGGATTAAAAACTATTATAGTAGTGATTAGGTAAGCTTCTAGAAAGACATAGTCCAGGATACGCTGAACAAGTGTGGATTTAATGTTGGGCCAGTGTCACAGACGTTGGGCCAACATTGCATCATTAGGTCATAGCCTACATACCACATCAAACCGAGAGCCAACTAAAAACCGACTTGAATCTAGCCTAACATGTATCTTATATCTAGATACTCAAACAATCATTGGCTGATTAAGTTTTGTTTAATAATTTTGTTTAAGATGTTGGTAATCCTAACTTCACAAGGATGGGAAGCTCACCCAAACCCAGCAAACACCAGACATTGACTTAATGTTGTTTAAATGTTGGGCCACCATCGCAGACGATGGTTCAAAATTAAAACAACATTAGTTGAGTAGTGTATTATTTTTTTATATAAACGTACATTATTCATGTAGGTGTATTTGAATAATTTATATTAAACTTTTAAGATCAAGTTGTAAAATGACCTATTAAATACATTATTAGTAATGCATCATTCTAACAGATTTATTAATTGTAATATAATATTGACAAAAAAATGACAAATTAAGGCGGAATTTCCATGAAAAAACAACAACATTATTTGAATATATTTTTAAAATAGTTTCTTAACATATGGCTATTTATTTCTATGTTAATGTGACCACTATCAGGGGCGTTGTAGTCAGTGAATAGATGTGGATTATATTTCCTATAATTTACAGACCCCCAGCCATGATCTTAATGGTCATTGAGGACCCATTTCTACACAACCTTTATCACTGTAAATGTGAAATGTACTTTTATTCACTTTAATATGGCAACAATAATAATTTTCAACAAAGTTGCATAAATGAAGGTTGTAATATTATATAATTTGATATCAATAAAGTTATGTAAAAATTATTGTCAGTCTGCACCTAACTCTTAGCATCCTAATCGTTTATTGCTGCGAAAATCAAATTCAAATGTTTATCCAGTAAACACAATTCATTGATTCAACGTTGTTTTAATGCTGGTGTAACATCTGCGACGCTGGCCCAACATTAATCGACATTGGATCAACATATTTTGTTTACTGGCCATTGTGTTTATTGGTTGGTCTTCGGAACCCATCATCCACCGTGTGTCAGGGGGACGATTTAGGATGTAAACTACTTCTAACAAAAAACAGAGAGATATGGTGTCACAGATAAAATACATCACGCTATCATTTATAGAAAACTTATTTGTGATATAGAGATACAGGTTTTTTTGTATATACAACAGTTGTATATCTGTAATGTTTCCATGAAAGTCTAAATATGAATCACGATAGTAAGAAATTCGTACTAAAGTGTTATTTTATTTTATTTTTACGAAATTTCACAAATAAATTTAATAAGAAAGATTAATATCGCGTGCATCCCACAAGAATTGTGTCGGTGGTGTCACCTATTGGCAGGCTGCTTTTCAATGTAGTGAGGTGGGGGTGGGCGATAATAACAGGTTGATGCAGATCAGAGCTGACCCTGGTCCTCTGGTGGCGCCCTCCTGTGATGATCTCAGGTACTACCATAGACACAGAATGTAGAAGGCGTTAACTGGCCCTGACCCCTTCACCACCCAACAACACCAATCTCTACCACTAATCTCATAACGACGGGGTCTACATTTACCAGTGGAATGTCCGAGGCTTAAATCCAGCTTTTAAATAGTTGTTATTTTTAAATCAGTTTATTCTCAAAGCTCTTCAGATTCAGAAATATGTTTGCATCAAATTATTATTAATTTTCATCTGATTGTCGACAATAGCGCCAATTATAGAAGTTCATGGAGGAAGATAAGGCATCACCGGGTCGCTGTTCAATAAGCTGTGCTGTGAATAGCGGTGAAATGATGCCACTTTACTCTCACCTGCCACTTTTACAAAAGACAGGCAAAGTTTGAACAGGACTCCTACAAGGCACTCGTCTAATTAGAACCTCGTTCTCATACACGTTACAGGGTGTGACATAGTCACAGATTCATAAGGAACTTTAGGATTCACATCTCCTTATTTACAAGTTGGTTTAACTTGAGAATGAAGAATTTGATCGTGCTGGATAAAAAGACGTTTCTTATTTGTTCATGTTCAGAGAGCCACTTACTAGAGAGCGACCACTGGGATATGAGAGATGTCGTGTAAGTAATCTAGTTTCCGAGGAAATACAGAACGTTGATCCAGTGTTGTCTTACTGTTGGGCCATCGTCGTAGACGGTGGACCCACATTATACCAACACGAGGTGTTTATTCTTGATAAACGTTATACAAATATGAAGGAATTTAATGCGATGCCAGTCATGGCAGATATAAATACTCAATATCTGTTCAAATCGTACTGATCTGACAATACAATAAACAGGAAAACAGACAAATATCACTTTTTAGTCAGATCAATACATTACCACGTTTTATTGATTTTGTTTTATCCTATATTTTGTAAATATGGTAAACCTGATATCTTGTGAATATGGGGGTTTACTCGCGACGCTATTATAACAAAACTACTAGCTTTTTTCCTGCTTCTAAACGAGATTAGGATTTAATCTATTATGATTTCCCTGGAACTGATGTTTACTAAGAAGTAGAAGGATATATCAACTTTTAACTTAAGCATTAAGATATGGTGAGATAATAATTAGTCTCCATGCATATTTCAGGAAACAATTAATTAATTCTAGGTTGATTTACACTGCTGATGGTGCTGGTGTCAGGATTACCCTCATAAAGCCATCGTTTCTCCTTCTAATCAGCTGACGTGTTTAACAGATGATGAAAACTGATCGTGAGTTTAACTGGAGCCACTTTGTGTCTTCGCCACGTGTTGACTTGCTGTAGTCAAACGTTCTCTATTTGACCTTGTTGATGCCATTATAACAAGCATTGTTAGCCACTCTCTCATTTCCAGTGTGTCACATGATTGGCATAGTTAGCAAAACTTTCTACACTTCACTTTTGTTGTCTACTTGTTAACAAGGTAAACGAGGGGAGATTTATAAAGAGACTTCCAACCAATTATAACATTACCAAAGATGATTGGAATAAAAAATACACATTTCTTAATCATTAACAAAACATGTCATGGACATTTTTATGCTTTGTAAAAGCTAATAAAATTTGCAGCTTATGGCAACGATGATCGGCGTAAGAAGTGAATGAATTGGCTGGTGACAAATGCTAATTTGTGAATTGTACTTGGACAAGATGGATGTGATGATTGCATCATTCAGATTCCCGATGTCACGAGGGGGGGGGGGTATTGAAAGAGCAATTTACCGAGAAAGACGTGCCAAGAAAACACACAAAAAGTGACAGAAACCAGATGAAAAACAGGAGGAAACTGCTGCTTTGTTTGATGTTGTTGGAGAAGGCATCTGGTGGTGCGTGGTGTTGCTGAGGCAGATTTGAAGGGGTGAGGGGCACGCGCTGGTGGCTGTCTTTCACATCCTATTCATTGAGCTTTTTTAGTCTTGCGCAATCACCTGTCCGTGTTAAGTGGTGCCTTACAAGCTGTGTTTGGCCAACCAAACGACAGCATCCCCCGTCTGTCAGCTATCAGCAGTCAGAGAACTAGCACAAGCCACGTGACAGGTATCATGTTCACTAGTAACCCCCCCTTAAACACGCCATCCTAGCATCTCCTACTTCCCCAGCACATTGTCCAGACAAAAACAAAGACACCACTAGATTACAGGCTGTCTCCATCTGCTGAAGACAAAGACTTCTATGATTGTGTAAGATGTGGTCTGGTTTGTGAGGGAGGCTGAGTAACAGACGTAGGGGGTAGGGAGGCACACACTTCTGTCAGGATCGCTTACTCTACACCCCCTCCTGTTGACACTCCTTAATTTACAACATATTTTCAGGTCTTGAACTCTGTCTGATGCTTAGTGACGTAATAACCTTGAAGCACTGTAGAAAAACCAGGAAATGGGAGACAGGGCGTTATGAGCAGCAGCCAAAGAGAGAGCTAAGAGTAGAATCAACACAGAGACGCAGGTCTGTCACACCAAGTGGGCGTCAACAAGAAATAGCACTTCCTCACCCCTCAAACAAATCTACAGATGTCCTGCAAGTAAACTTGTGAATTTGACGGCATGGACACATGCACCATTTACTCCTTTTAGCATCTGTTTGCCTTCTCCAGACCTGTTATTGAATCTGAAGAAGCTGATATAACTCACGTCATGGGTGAAGCTGTACCTGATAAATCAACTCAGTAATTACTTTACATCTGATTCGTATTAAACAAAAATGTGACTGTTAACCTACCCCAGTGAAATGTAGTCAGAAAAATACTTTTATCGTTTGGTAAGGATTGTGCTACATTAATTGAAATTTGAATGCATCCAATAAATATGTTCTTCAGTTTGCCCATTTTGTTGGTTATAAATTGACATAAAATTACATCAATAAAGCGTGTACTGATTAACTATATAATACTGAATGACACCCTAGCAGTTTGTATGATTAAGATAATGCCAATCCAGTATACGCGGCGCTAGAAGTGCAGCCACCGGCACACCACAAACCCGCCAACAAAAGTGCATCGCGCTGGGCGGTGGCAAACTTTGTCTTCCCGTGCTGCATTGCGTAACGTTAGGAACCAATGCGATAGTGCGGCCAAATGACGTCATTGTCTGGTGCCTGCCCCCATCGACAAGAGGGAGGGGAGGCACGGCGAAGAAAACGAGCTACAGAAAATGGTGAGCCGTCTGGGGGCACAGGCTTTCTATCATTATAATAGAGATCAATTATACCGTTATAAAGATGTCCAGCGGCCAAAGTGACCACACAATAACATACAGTGACCATTTAAGTCCTGATCTCTGTAAATAACACATAATTTATCTAAAATATGAACCCTTTAAGTGTTAATCACGGTTATAGTCTGGTTGGCCTTCTGTTGTCCTTCAACAAAAAGACAAATGTAAGACAAATGAGGATTAAATTTGCAAGATCGTCATATATTTTTATTCAAATCCACAGGTATAAGTATTTTAAACCACTTGAAGTTTTGGGGGTCGCGTTAGCGAGACACCACTTTAAGTGTGTAATAAATTAAATTCTATAATCTAGCAAATTATATATAACAATTTATAACATCAAATTCTTTGAAATTGAAATAAATTATGTTATATTTCACCTATATATATGTTATATATCGACCATATTTGTTTTGTGTGTCGACTCAGACGATGACGAGATGATAACTATTACAACACATCCTATAGATAAGGGGTGCGGCTGAACAATGAGGCACCTTTCATTATCGTATTCAGGTTCGGTATCTGTATAATTTCTCACCGTGCATGCGCATATATTTTATACAACGTCAAGAAAATATTCTAGCCACGTTTTTTGCATAATTATATAGCCACAGGAGCGACGTAAAATGCCGTTGATTTTATTCTGCCCACATATAAAGGCTTGTTGCTGTCTATACAGAGGGCAGCTGAGTGCGATCAACAACCTTACCACTTATGTAAGCCCATCATGTATAGGCTATAGCGTCTGTCAAGCTTTGTCTGTCATGGTAATACAGCGAGACACAACTCTAAGTGGATAAAAATACATACATCATATTTGCCTATCCCGATAAAGAAAAACACACCCTATTCCAAAAGTGATGTAATATGTTGATAAAATGCAGGATTTAAAGCGATTTAGTGCTGAGATAAAATGGATTAACCCTTAGAGCACTGATGTCGCTACAGTGGACATTCTGTATTTTTGGTAACACCCGTATAACCAGTTGTTAAAAATTAAATATGCTTCCAATCTTGAAACACTGATATATGTTGGGACTTAAATTTCACAAATAACACAAATTTTCTGTCACCTGAAGTTGTGGATCGCGGTAGCGAGACACAACTTCAAGTGATTAAAAATTTAAATTTCTTAGCTCAGTGTTCTAAGGGTTAAAAGTGATTTAGTGCTGAGCAGTTAGGGCCTACAGGGTTAAATGAATTAAGTGTAAAACTAGTGATGTTTATTAACGTAAAATATTTATGCACACAAAATTTATTATGTGTCACCAGCAGAGGGAGGTTTATCCCTTCAAGTTTAAATCACATGTATAGACGTCCCTGCATTACAATGTGTGTTTTAGACCTCTAAAGCTCTAATCACGAAAACATACGTTTTTAATCCGCTTCATTGTGCGAGCAAATCACTGTTATTAGTATGGAAATGGGTTTTTGAACATTCAGATTTGCAAATGTTTGGTCTAAAATCAAACAAATACGAGTTATTGTCAACCACATGAAATTGTGGGTCGCGGTAGCGAGACACAACATCAAGTGGGTGAGAAATTTAATTTAGTTATTTAGAAGGATAACGGTTAGCATGCCAGACATATTAACGATTTCTTTAAAGTGTTTAATGTGATAACATTTATCTGAACAAAAAAAACGGATGGCTAAGATTCATACATTCCGTTGAAAAGCAGCTGCGCAGAAATATTTTACGTCAATAAATAACTCTAGTTTTAAAACTCAATCAGGCTAAAATCCTAAAAAAATCGCCGATTTTATTTTGGCTCCTTTATATGACCATATTATGTAAGCATGTCCATAGACTAGAACTGCTTAAGTTTTTTAATTTTTGTGCTGCGCATTTACCAGATAAGTGAGATATAGAGACGAAATTCCCGTCCTTTTTATTTCAGACATGCATGATTTTAGCCCGATTGAGTCGCTTTAATTTATTCATGTAATTACTTAGCACGGGTATACAAGCGAGATGTTTGGAAGAATCACAAATTTTCAGTTTCAAATCTAACAGTATTAGTTATCTTTATCCTCTTATTTGGTCTTTGTAGCGATATACAACTTCAGGTAGGTAAATACTTTAACATATTAAACATGTTGAATGGAAAAATATAGAAACATAAACAATAAGGTTTAACATAGAACCGTATAGGCTACAACAATGACATATTTATATGCATTGTTCATTTAGACCACTTTTTGTTCACATAATTTTATTAAGGTTGTTAACTTTGAATAAAAACTCACAATAGATCGCTGGTCAAAAAATGCCACAACTCCGTAAAAACACGTTTTATTTCGATACATATCTGTCACAAGTTATACATGACAAGTTATTAGACATGTGATGACGACGCGGTAGAACTACGGGCGTAACGCGGTGTGCCGCGGCGTGCGAGCGCTTCAAGCGACTCAGAAAACATTTCACTTTTTCTGTTTGTTGCTGCATGTTTTTCGGTGCGTCATTGTTTTAGGCTGGTGCCGCGTGTGGCGATCTCTAATCTCCTATTGGGATCCACTTAATGCAGCGTGCAGAACGTGGGAATGTGTCTTACATTAGCGCGACCTCAGTCTAATCACTGCCCTCTGTGTCACTGACAGTCTCTACACTCCTCTGACAACTCATCCGTGAGCTCAAACGTCATAATAACCTCTGTTCTAACAGATGGTCTACCTGCGGCAGGACGCTGGTGCAATGCCTGCTACGTTGGACCAGCGTACAGCTGCAGCTTGCGACACATCTCTTTATTACATGATGGCCGTCAACATCGTTCAGACCCTCGCTTTATCATGATGTTTATTTATTACACTACTACAGCAATCAATCATCTTATAATGACATATCAACAAACACACAAAACATTCACTCAACGATTAATTATACAGTTGAACAAGCCTCATTCAAGATATTTTACAAATTAACAAAAACTGAGAAAATGGTTAAATACAGCTATGACCCGTATTCTCGTACAATTTACGATATATTGTAGGCTTCGGATTGGTCGAGATCACATCTCGACCAATCAGAAGCCTACGATATATCGTATCTATAGCACGAGCATATGGGCCTATGATAGTCTTCTAAGACGATTTTAAAATTAAGGCTGATTTTTAAGATCATATTACGTTCCTGTAGTGAGCTAGAGTAGTGAGCTAGAAGCTTACCTCATGTCTTTAGGGATCGTCACGGCCCACGACCCAGGGCACAATACGTGAATGAATTGGGAGTTAGTGTACCAATACAATGTCGTTGCTTTCCACGACTGAAAAATGACATATTGATCACATTGTGAGGGACTGTTTAATGAGGAGCGTGAATCTCTCATAATAGAATAATAATGATAATTAAATAGCAAAATTAATTTGTTACAATAAAAATCAAACAGATGGTTATTCCAAGACGAAGCATGGGGAGCTGGCAGCACTGATACATTTTTAACAATATCGTATTAATCGCACTCTGTTTATTCTCTTCAGATTATGCCGCGCTATATAATCTTACGTTTTTTCGTAATTGCATTATTATATTGGTGGAAAGCACCGGTGACCAAGATGCTGAGGGAATGAATACCGCCGAGAGCGGGATATTCTCCATTGTTATCTTCCCCGGTTCGCTCTATATAACGATTAAACCCTTATAACGATGAATTATTTTGTTTAAACCATGGAGATTAAAGAGTTTTTTCAAGTCGAAATCATCATAAATGTCTTAGTTAGATCTTTCCGATTCATTTCTTGCATAAAGATGGGTTGGATGCTTTATTTGCACAAGAAGCCATCACTGACTTATTTTTCATAAAAATATATATGTATATAGAACAAGTTCAACAGGGTTAGTTCAGTGAAATCACATGCAAATTGACATGACTATGTTATGGGTCTACGACCATTATAAATATTTTACTTCTTCCAATGCGGGGATAGTCTTTATACGTCAGAATCTGACGTATAAAGACAGTCCCCGCACTGAAAAGGTGAACCAGATGGTTGTAAGGAATATTCGGCTAAATCTATGGCAGAAATATATAACACTATATAGAGTATATTCACCAGGACACGATAGAAATTCCAGTCGGTTGTCCACCCATAGGCTAGCATAAAGATATAGATCTAGCATAAAGATAGATAGGTAGATGCTTTATTGGCACAACTAAAGTCATTACTGACTTATTTTTCATAAAAAATATATGTAAATAGAACAAGTTCAACAGGGTTAGCTCAGTAAAATCACATGTAAATTAACATGATATGTACATTTAAAATCAGGGTGGACATCTTTTATATATTTAACCAAGCACATGGTATTTAAAGTTTATACATATCTAATGATAGCTTTAAATTCAAACGCTATAAACCTTTGCTTATATGGTGGGCTATATACGGCAAGCATGTTTTATTTTGTTTGCTCTAATTTTGTTGCTTCAGAAAATATCATAATACTTTTTTTGTTACTTCAAAGACGATTGTTATATAGTAGTCTACATCACAACATAAAAACGTGTTCATTTAAACTGTTCTTTTCTGGATAGCATTATCAGAATGTAAAATCTGTGAAATGATAATAGTTTATGTTATTGATGATGACGCCACGATATGCATTATGGGAGTGACCAGTCGTTGACCTGAGGTTTGACCATCAGTGACCGGTTAAATTAACGTGACGTGTCGTGTCAAAAAACACGCCTAGCTCAATAAATACACAGTTATTTATCACCAGTGTCAACACAGGCTTTCTTATATTGTCAATAAATGTAGGTAATTTTAAATATTTCGCAGTACCTACTCTACATTGCAATCTAGCCTAACTGATAAAAATATTGTAAAAAAAAAATAGTGTATTCTAGACATAAATTTAGATTGTTTGACTTACTTTTCACTTTTTAACAATAATAAATAGCAGACAAATAACACAGTGAAAGATTATAACACTGACAATAATTATTTCAGCCCATGCATTGTACGGATGTTTTGTAAGAGTAGGCCTACTACTGTACCTATACCTGAACATGTAAGTAGGCCTACTAAATTAATAAATATTTCGCATGTACCTTGAATAATTTTCTTGATAACATCTGGTGAAGTCGACAACTATAATCAAAAGTGAATATACAGAAATGGTAATTATTTATAAAGTAAACATTTTAAACGACATCATACTTTTTATACCATATCATTCGAAAAAGGGGTTGCATCATTGCCATAATGCCTTTATATATTTCACTCGTGTATCATCGACCTATATGTTGGAGAGAGAATCACCTTTGTTGACTGATTTCTGATATATACATGTATTACCATTTTTTTGTATAACATCCTTTTCACACGTTTTACTTTGAAAATATTTATTTAGATATTTTGATTCTGAATTTGTCACTTTGCACTGGACGCCATTGACCTTATACAACCTGGAGCATGGTACCAATAAGACACATGTGTATAATGGTACAGTCATCAGTGGGACTGAAATATTGAGCAAAATTTAGCAATTTAAAAAAAAACGATTGTATGTGTCCCCTCGTAATAAGCGTGAGTAGCTAACCCATTGTCGACTTGAAAAATGATTGTCAACTGTTGCCATTCCCCCCCAGAAATACGAGGGGCTTACCCACTGCTGCTTTAATGTTGGGCCAGCGTTTGCGCCGCTGGCCCAACATTAAACCAGCATGGGTTATGCGTCAGGTGTCTGCTGGGGGTAGGACAATGGATGCAGTGACAATGTTGTGGTACGGTCCATTCTTGACCATCAGGGGTCATCAGCTCGTGGTTGACCCCCCCCCCCCCCCTCAGCCCTATCAGCTATGTGTGTCATAGTCAGTCGTGCGTTGGGAGGTCGCGTGACCACCCGCGCGCCAACATGCGGCCATGAAAGAAACTTCACACCTGCCCATTCACCGACCAGTTAACCCGCTGTGTACCATGGGTACTGGTATATTAAATAACGAGGTAATTCACACCCAGAAGTGAGAATCGGTGTTCAATGTGGAAGAAAAATATCCATAAATTTACATTTGGACAATTTAGGTAAAATTAAAAATAAAATGAGCGAATATTTTCCACCAAATAATTGTTTATCGACCAATTATTGTGTTTACAGCATAGCTAATGTTAACCACCCTCGTACCACTAGATTACATATCATGATTTCATAACTTTAATGATTTACTCAACTCAGTGTTCTTTAAATACTACATTTAATAAAGTTGCTGAGCTAAATCAACTGTTCCCCACATGATCGGATGTGATAGCTACGACGATATAATGTCATCAGAACTCATACACCACCACTTTATATTTAAATGTTATTAAACCTCAAAATGTCGAGTGTCGACACTCGATCTGTCAAAGATTCTGACAATAATTTGTCAGTCCTGACATTTGGCTGAAGGTTGATATCATGTATACACCTCTCAGTATAAATCACGCAGTTAATTCACAATGTGTTGAATAGGTAAGTGTATATAGTTTATTGTCCGTCTTAACAAAATGGTATGTTGTTATAATAGTAATAATGGTTTATTCAGTGTACATATTACAGTATTGTTATAGAACAAATACAGTGATATTGCATAAAATACAGTGGTATTGTATAAATAATAGTACACTTGGTTTGAGGCTGGACAGATGTTATACATCTTTTGTCAGCCCCCACCAGCAGAAGTTGTCGCTGGAAAACATATTTACACTTCAATTGATTACTATGTAAACAATAATGATAACACCACAGTCACGCCTCATGTATGTTTGAATTTAGCGTATATGTTCTGAAAATGCCAAGAGTATGGTGAATTTGTTAGACGCATTTTGTGCAAATTTAATAAAAAATACATTTTTATATTATTTATTAACTGAGACGTTTATGTGATACTTCTGACTTCGTTTGGTAATTTGTTTCACAAGTAATATATCAGATTAAATCTCGTTAGAGTGAGAATTTTAATTTAACATCAAGTATCACACAATACAAATTATATTTACAGTCGTAAAGTGACATTTAATGCATAGTATTTAAATTATAATACTAGACCTATATCTCATATTGAAGAGTTATATATAAATATTGATGAGAAAAAAGTTTCCATATCATTATTTCTTATTACTGCTAGTTGCCTGAATTCATTGTTCATAAAATAAATGAAATTTACAATTTCCTCATATATCTGTATCCATCCCCTCACATATTAACATTTTAATCCACGGAAAATAAAAACTATTTTTTCACTTATATTCATGCATTCCACTGACGATCACAAAACTTGAGACATATAGATTGTTTGAAGTAATTCGGTCAGTGGTTCGCTATAACTATCATCGCTTTACGGGCGATAATTTTGCATTAAAACAGAAGCAATTTTTACTAAAATATAGCGTGATTAAATGCACCTTGTCCAATCAAGTCATTGGCGACGCTGACCAACATTAGACCAGAGCGATTTATCGCGGTCTCTGTAACTGGCCGAAATCTCCAGCGATGTACGCGTGCTTTACCGTTATCGCGGACAGTGTGGATAGGCCTACATGTATATTCTGACTCGCACTGAGAGACAGATTTAAACCTTAGAACACTGATGTCGACTACAGTAAACATTCTGTGTTTTACTAGCACTTGTATAACCAGTTGTTAAAAGTAAAATATGCTTTCAATCTTGAAACACTAATATATGTTGAGACTTGAAAATTTCGCAAATAACACAAATTTTCAGTCACTTGAAGCTGTGGATCGCGGTAGCGAGACACAACTTCAAGAGACTGAAAATTTAAATAGAATAGCTCAGTGCTCTAGGGGTTAATGGATATCGATAGTCCCTGTCTCTATCATTTATCTAAACCAATACATTATAATTAGATCGATAGTTGAGGTATGTTGATGTTTGGGAGGCGCTTCTGTGATTTAAGGCAGGGGGAGAACTACAAATAGATCTAAGTAACCGCCATAGTAGGGGGAGGTGGCGGAGTGGTAGAGCGTCTGACTGCCTCGTCAGTCATCCATGTGTACCGGGTTCGAACCCCGCTGATCCTGCGTGGGGTTTCCCCCTTTCTTAACGTGACTAGGCGATTACGTTAATGGCGGCCTCGTCGAGTTAAGGTTAAAGCCAGTGTATCGACGTTAATTTCACGCAGTGTGGCGATGCACTGCGCGCTCCACTTTGGAAGTCCGCCACACTGAGCGATTGACCACTCGTCCTTACCAGTGCTTATTGACTAAGTGATTGAGCCATTAGCCCCCAGAGGTACAGTTGGCTAAAGCTGCCTACTTGGAAAGTCGGAGATCACGGGTTCGTCCCCGCTCTGGTATTCAGCTTTTAAAGAAACAAATGCTTCTTCCTACCGGCTAAACCAGGCTACTCACATTGCGTGGTGATGTCATCAGGGTAGTTTCTTCCCCGCTCACTCGCAAAGATTCATTTTATGGTAGCATCCTTCGAATCCTGTGTCTAGAGGGCCATGTCAACTCATCTCATAATTTGTATGTCACTTGAAGTTGTGTATCGCGGTAATTATTTATTGTCAGAATAAAAAATAATATGTCTTAAATCTGTGATAATGATAATGAAATTTTCAATCACTTAAGGTTGTGGATCGCAATTTTAAGTAATATAAAATCTCAATTGAATAACTTTAGGGGTTCACACGTGTTCCGCTGAGTTTGTCGGTCGGTATTTTTCGTTATTTAAAATTTCGCCCGTCAACTGACCGTCAACTGATCGTCATTGATCATCAACTCATCATCTACCACAACATGTAATATCAATTTTAGCACATTTTATTTTGTTCAAAACTTGGCTCAGTAGTGTATCCTAGTAGGACAAGGGTCAAGTGGTCAGCCGTCATCAACGTGACCACTGTCCGTTATCAGCACCCATGACCAACAGCTGTCCGCTTACATCATAAGTGACCAACTGCCGCCAGATAGGTTGCACCGTATCTGCTGAAACTGGCAATAACTAGCCAAATATTTGGTATTAAACATAGAAATTCACCAACACACGACAGCCCTGTCTAAAAAGTAAAATCCATTCCTCTGATAACAGGATATACTGACAGGAAATACAGAGCATAGATGGTCCAACATTGTACAAATGTTATATAAATGTTTTGTGTTTACTGGGCTGTTTCGTCCAGAAAAACTTTTAAGGATACGAAATTCCACGTGATTTGATCAATTATTGTAGTCCAGAGTCTCAGAAACAGATATTTGACATTAATAATAACAATAATAGTAATAATAATAATAATAATAATAATAATAATAATAATAATAATAATAAACTTACTCATAGAGGGTAGACCATTTAGTACATCGTACTAATTTTCAATGGGCTCTCTTTACACACATGCGATAGCACAATGATTTAAATATGTACAAAACTAATGGTAAAATATAATACATTCATAGTATTGTGACAGCTACAGGAATTTATTCTCAGTCTCGTCACAAGCTTGAGATTCGTTATTCCACCAGCCGTTGTAGCGAATCTCGAGATATGACACCAGCATGTACTTTTGGAAAGGAGATATGATTTATTGGTTTACTATTATATACCCACATTATGTGCAACAGAGGCTTATGCCTGTCCGCCACCTGGTGATCACAAAGGAAGTATCAGTACTACAATGAGAAATGTTACACAGCTTATACGATTTATTATATTATATGATGTGTTTTGGTGGATTATTTAACATACATTTTCAACCTATAAACCACTTTCTCAGACTCACTGGTGGTGCTTCCACTATGAGACGTATATCGGGATCAGCCAGTACCGCACTCCGCTGTACTACATGTATACATGTTGTATGCATGCTGTATAGCAAGTGGACGGGGAATGCTATTGACTGAGCGTCAGCGGGTCTTATGGTCGTTGGTCACGTCGATGGACTGTACACTTAGGGGCCCACCATTCGATATCCAGGGGGGGGGGGGCTGGAGTTTTTGTCGCGCGCAAATTATTTATTTCAACCGGGCTCGGCGGCGCGCTGAAAATTTCACATTTTATTACATGTTTATATAGAATAGTTATTGAAGTGAATTATTTATTTCACGCAGAGTACGCCCAAAATTTTTTATTTCAAAAAAATTCCAGCCCCCCCCCTTGGAAATCGAATGGTGGCCCCCTACTTGCGCCGTTGAAATCGTGTGAGAAAATACAATACATGGCCAAGAAATGAGGTGTTCGCTTAAAGGCTCACACCATATTCCTTGGACGAGTGCTGTATTTTCCAATACCGAATTCAAATGAACACTGTTTGCATATCCTATGTGTGTTTCTGGTTTCAGTTTTACCCCAGTTGCCGCTATATCTCTTTAATCAGCGTGATGCCTACTGGGTACATATGTTTCCCTCTGTTCGTACACAGTGTACTACCCCGTGAAGGTCAGGACTAATGTGCTGCAGAGGTGGGGGTGTTTAGCTATGAATATTAAAGTTTTTCTTAACCACACTCATGTAGTAAATTACCAGCGAAGCTCATAACGTTTAAGATCGTATGAAAAAACGGCATTTGTAACAAAAACCGTACAGCGTTCATGTTCAGCATAAAAGTATTTATGATAAACTATATAGTCTTTAAGGTGCTGTATCAAAAGTTCGCACACATTAAAAAAACGTATAACATTTAGTATTGGTTCAAACCCCCCTCAAGACGCCTGATTCGAAAAATAGAATCAAGATAAATCTTTTTTTTTTTTAAATACTGAGCAAACTTTGGGAGTCAAAAAAACACAAACTATATTTAGTGTATCGCAAAATATAGGCAACTAACCACCACCCACCTATACCATATGTTATGTGTATTTCTGAAGTTTGTGAAGTTATGTTACGGCTACTAATATAATAATATAATATATATAATAATATAAAGACAATGGAGGCTGGTTTAATGTCGGTTGTCCGTGTGCGACGCCAACCCAGCATCAAACCTTTCCGTGCGAGGACCGACTTTAGTCGGCAGAATCTGACGTCTGTAGACGTCAGATTCTGATGTCTGAAGTCGGTCCACGCACAGAAATAATAGAATATTTAGAATGGCCGTATAGACCCATAACATAGGTATTCAAAAGAAGCGGGAAGAGCTAAGACATTTATGCTAATTTCAAATTGAAAAAACATTTTGGTCTCAGGTGACTGCTGGCATATATCCTATATTAACCCTTATAGCGCTAAATTAGATAATTTAACTTTTCATTCACTTAAATTAGATAATTTAACTTTTAATTCACTTAAAGCTGACACGATATAGTCGTCAAACGCTGGTTCAATGCTACAGCCATCGTTGCAGAGGTTACTACAGCATTGAGCCAATGCTGAGCCAACGCCTTGTCTAGCTACACAGCCTGACATCTCATTATCATCACGAAGAGTCACATTAATATCACGGCGAGTCACGTGGCCGAGATTTGGCTGCACGTTTTAATAACTCAATTTATTCCTGTTTCCATCCACCCCGCGCTGACAGACACCTGTTCATAAAATACCCTGCACCGTCTGTGTGGTAAAAGCTGGATGTGATGTGTATCTAATAATGTACTCAGATAAAAAATGTCCTACCGTGATTTGATCGTAGCACTTCTTTGTATTATGAATAAATCAAATCAAGTTTATTGCACGTCAATAATATATTGTATGGCAAGTAATAATACATAGACATGCAAGTATACATATCAATACATACATTTTTACATCATAGGCCTGCTACCTTTTATCAAATATAGCAATATTCCAGGGTATGGATTTTGAGCACAAAGGCGTATTGTGATAAAAAAGTTATATATCTCTTGTATATATCTCTTTTATATGATATATAGTGTTTTCTTTTCTTAACATTTGTGCATGAATTATATTATATAGCTATTTTCCTCAATATGTCCTTATCTGGTGATTTTAAAAGTTATTTGGACAATTTCTTTATTAAAGTGTCCAGGTGTATATGTTTTTGTTAATGGATCTGATGTTATTTATATATAGCCTAGATTTTTTTTATAAAACTATAGACGTCAGTTTCTGACATCTAAAGTCGATCTCCGCACTGATAGAATTAAAGTATTTATAACCGCCGTAGACCCACAACATAGGTATTTAAATGAAGCGGAAAAAGCTAACTAAGACATTTATGACGATTCCAAATTTGAAAAAAACCCTTTGGTCACCATGGCTTATACAATAATATTTCAGCGCTTTAACCCTTTGACCGCCAAATTAATCAATCTGAATTTCCACCCACTTGAAATTGTGTCTCGCTGACGCGATCCACAACTTCAAGTGAGTGAAAATTATTCAGATTTGAGAATATGGAGGTCAACTGTTTTCAAATATTGCTGATTGATGTCACATTTTATCTTTAACATGTTTAAAAGGTGGTAATTAATGTGCTGATAAAAAATGAAAACCCGAATATATGCGGCACCGGCGGTTAAAGGGTTAAGGGTTATGGGTGACGCCTAGTTACGTGATGGGTGGCCGTGATTCCGGCATCCTGCATGGATCCAGTCTCTCCGTGTACGGATCTCAGTGAGTGAGGGAGGGTGGGGCAGACTGTGACGTCCTGGGGTACCACACATACCAGTTCTCCCCCCGTGGTCACGGCGCGGCACCCCGGGGCAGCCAGCCATCTGTGACCTGTGTCGTGTGACGGGGCACAGATTGTCACCGCTAAGAGGGGGGCGTGGTGACAGTCACATCATCACCTAGGTCACCTCCTCTGCACAGGGAGGTAGCAGAACAGCAGCATCTCGGGTGGACTTCGTGTGTACAGCAGAGCATCATCTCGGGCGCACTCTGTCCACACCGCCTGGCACAAAAGGAATAGAGTAAGATTGACATCTTTATTTTTTGCAGTATGTTTCCGGGATTGAGAATGAAACAGTGGTACTTGCAAATTGGCAAATAAAATTGAATTATTTTTCAGAAAAAAAATCGCCTCATCTCTTAAAAATGAAATTAAATTACAGGTTATTTTTTTTAGTTTCAGCAGAGCGCTTCATATTATTGTGGCGAACCATGATCATCATCATCTCGGGTGGACTTTGTTCGTCGCTGACACCGTCTCCCTGTGGATCACTCCTACGACACCGTCACAATATCACCGTCACCACTAGTGCCTCACAGTAAACAAAATACATTGAACCGTGTGTTGCCTTAGTGATGGCCCACCGTCTGCGACGCTCTACCAACATTAAACTAACATTGGGCCGACCGTACCTCTTCCCTAGAGATATCACTGTCACGCTCCCCCCTTCCCCTGTCGTCACGCTGTCCCACACAGATCCCTACAGCTAACTGTCACCATGACATCCAAACCTCAGAGGATACAACTGACCCAACAATATTAATACGAGACGTTTACCCAATGTAGGGTTGATGCTGGGCCAGCGTCGTAGACGGTGGACCAACGATCAACCAACACTAAATCAGTAGATCGTGTATGCTGAGGAAAATCACAAGCACTTGTCACCTTGGATACAAAAAATCTAGCAACATGATAATTTTAATAACTGTATTTGACTCGACTTTGCTGTAGTGTTGTCCAGCGTCGTAGCCGATGAACCAACGTTACAGCAATGTCGGTCAATATATCGCGGTTGCCCTACAACGTACATGAATCTTTTTAGTAAAAATGTAAGCAAACCATTTACATCGGGCCTCTGAGTTCTGAGGTAATAATTTATTTTTTCAGCCACTTGAGGTTGCGTTTCGCTGCCGCGATCCACAGCTTCAAGTGACTAAAAATAAGTTGAATTTGTTTTAATTTAAGTCGAAATTTAATTAAGATCTCAGATTAGAGGCATTCTTAAATTCTTAAAAGCTGGTTACATGTATATGTAAAATCAATAAAACATCAGAAAACATCAGAAAACATCTTATGGTCGACATCATCGCTCTGGGGTGGAATTGAAGTGAAGTTAAAACGTATATCCTTAAAATAATCTGTGATTTAAAAAACTCTTTTGTACACATATATATGATTGTGTGACAGATAAGACAAAAATGACTTTTGTGACCAAACGTGTGTCGTTCTGTTTACCTGCAAATTCTATTATTAGTGCGAATGTAATCAAATCTTAGATTCTCCCCGAAATTATAATGGGAAATTTTGAAAAGCATGGTGATCCTAGTTGTCATTCAATAATATTACAATCACCCAGCATGAAAGAGTGAGATACAAGATGATGATTTTAACAAAATACATAAATAAAAAATGATGATATTAGGATCTCTGCCTAACATAATGTCCAGCTAACATGACACGTTAATCCTCTGCTGTTTTGATGTTGTGCCGACGTCGCAGACGGTGGTCCAACATAAAAACAACATCGATCAACTTTTAAGTGTGCCAAGAGTTCAGAGTGGAATAAAATATGACATAGCCAGTCTCTAGGTTTATGTGTATCATCGCTATAATATTTGTATTTGTTTTATATAATTACTATATTTTGTATGTATGGATAAGTACATGTATATTGATATGCTATATTGTTGTTGACACAATAAGCGCGAAGAAAAAAATTGACAACCTGATAATAATATGCCTATTGGACATAAAGGGTGTACAGACACTCCAAACAGCTTACTAAGCAGACACCGACCCATCTGCCTGGTTTGATTCTCATCAGATAAAAAACGATTACACGCCCTAATTGTGGATTTAGCAGGTTATGTCTGTGATGGCGCTTAAGAGCAGGTGCAGCTCATTTACATTAACATCACATAAGTCTGTGTCTGAGAAAGATGACACCTTGTCAACAAGTTTATAGAAATAAGTGTTAATAGAAATGTTTCAATTAGTTACAAGATAGATTTACATTGTTATAGAGCTGTAGGCTTATCAAAAAGATACATTGATTCATTGCTGGTTGAACGTCGGACCAATGTCTCCAAATCAGATTCTGACGTCTAAAGTCGATACTCGCACTGAAAGAATTAAAAAATTATAACGGCCGTAGCTATATAAGTATTCAAATGAAGAAGAAAGAGCTAACTACAACGACATTTATGATGAATTAAAATTGAAAAAAGCATTTGGTCCCCATGGTTTGTACAAAAATATTTAGGTGTTATAAGGGCTAAGGCAACCATCAATAACTACTTACTTTTATTTAAACCTTTAACCGCCGGTGCCGCATATATTCAGGTTTTCAATTTGTATTAGCAAATTTAGTACCACATTTTGAATATGACAAAGATAAAATGTGACATCAACCAGCAATATTTGAAAAGAGTTGACCTCCATTTTGTCAAATCTGAATAATTGTCACTCACTTGAAGTTGTGGATCGCGTCAGCGAGACACAACTCCAAGTGGGTGAAAATTCAAATTGAATAATTTGGCGGTTACAGGGATAAGGTAAGCAGTTTAACATGATATTTCTAATAGTTGCATATCTATTTTAGTATCAGTAGTACATGTTCTTTTCATTTTTACAATATCATAATGTCTATGCTATGGGTTTAAAAAATACGTTTTAAATTTTCTGGCAAATATTGTTAGTTTTACATGGTTGCAGTCCCACACATTCCACAGAAACTAGGAGCAGAGCTAAAATTTACACAGCAGGAGTTAAAAAAGAAGACAAGTATCAATTCTCTGACCAATATGCGAATGAAGGGGGGACGAGAGGAGAGAACTGTATCGTATGAAGCGGTCAAACGAAATAAAAATGAAGCTTAGCATGCTTTACTATGCAGTTGAATTTGAAAAGCCAATAATCATGAAATAAAAGAATACTTCTATACAATGAGAAAAAAAATATATATAAGAAAAACCTATTAATGTTTTACTGTACCTTACATATTAGTGGCAATAATGGAAGGGTTAATGGTAGCCCTACTTGCATTAACGTTTTTTAAGCGTATTTGCAATAATATTTTCTGAACTGGCAAACATTATTTCTGAACTTGCAAATATGTTTTCTGATGGTTCATGAATGGTTTATGAACGTGTATAAATGTTTTTGAACTTTAATTTTAGTGCATGCAGAACTTGTATTAATGTTGGTTTAACCTGTGGACCACCGCGGGTTTTCAATGTATGATTATTATCTTTCAATGTATGATCTTTCTAGAAATACGTTCTGTTTTCTGTTTATAGTCAGTGATAAGAGTGTGTTAGCTGCCTGGTGGGTGTGACTAATGTAACATATGTCCCTCACCACCACCCTGAGAAAGACTCAGAGAGCTGCATCATTTTCACAGCGTGTTTTTTCTGAGTCTAAATGGATAAATTACTGGACTGACTTACTGATTCACCTCAGGAACCAGCCAGCATGGAAGATTGGCCCAATGCTGGCTGAATGCTGGGCCAGAATTCCCAATGCTGGCCCAGCATTGAGCCAGCATTGACCCGCCACCCTCTGTCACCCCCATCGCCTGCAGGGCATCACATGGTAACATCACACACCCCACAATCTGTTGCTATACCCTCTCTGATTCACTCACCACCCGTCATCTAATCCACTCAGAATCCACGCCTAACTGTACAAAGGGGCGGATTACTAACAGATCTATTTACACTTCAGTTATCTAAAAGGGGGTTTTCAATTTGCATCTTTTATTTTGATTTTCAATCAGTGACGAGTCCAGAGGGAGGGTCAGAGGGGAGGGGGTTCTGACAAAATTGCCCAGACATCGTTCTAAACTGTCTACCTAAAGGTGTTTGACAGCAAAATTGTGTTGGACGGTTTATTAGCTGAGAAAATCATTGGCTGAAAGCTACATTTATTATTTTCGGCGGAAGGCCAACCACATTTCCTATTCGCATCTTTGTGCTAGCGTGGAGTTAGCTCATAATAACAGACTCTGTGTACGATACTGTGTAAGATACGAGTCTGTAATCATTGCCATTTGTAAAGTTGTGCCCAAAAACTCCGGTGCGCGGACGATCGATTGCGCAATGAATGAATGCGGCATTGTTTGATCAATGATTCTTTATTTTATTTTAAAATGACAGATTTTCATTTCATTGGAATAATGCCTTAAACACTGTTAAAGTGGGATTTAAACGTCAGTCTTTATAGGTGAATTTATCATTTGGATATAGGTGACCCTCACATTTTCCATGATTTTTTTATCTCAGCTTACACTGTCCACCAACATACAGAACCCCACTTTTTGCTACCCAGTAATCACGACAAATTTAAACAATGTTGGTTTGACGTTGGCCCAACATCAAACCAACATTGTTTCATTGTGGCGTGTTTGCTTGTTATGCTGTCCATCTCTGGCACTAACACATGTGCTTGCATCAAACTCGGACTAGCGTGGAGTGGACCTCATGCACTAGTAAAGACATATTGGTATATATTCTCTTGACGTTCATTGGTCATAATGAGATTCAGGGCCTGTGTTCTGTGACAGTCCATAGTGTACCCATACATGTGGAGTTTCTTGCACGTACTTAAATGCATGGTTCTCGTGAACACACGTGATTGCTATTTAATTAGATGGCATGCAGATTTGCAATTCTGTGAAACTCATTAGCCTTGACCTGCAATATTTTCACCTACCAATCTATTACAATGAAGTATGGGAGAGGGTGGCTTATTTTGACATTATTTTCACCGAGTAGCCACTCAAAAGGACTTCCTTGACGTCACTTCGTTCCACAGAATAAGGCATCTACAATACATGTATATGTATATATCTCACGCCTCTTCAATTTGTCTCGTCAATAAGGGCGGGGGCAGTGGTTCAAGCTGCCTGCCTGGATAGTCGGAGATCGTGTGTTTGTCCCCCGTTCTGGAATTCAAGTTTCAAACAAACAAAATGTTTCTTCTTCGCTCACTCGTCAAGATTCATTATTGTGGGGAGCCTCTGTGATCGAGAGGTAGTGTACTTGGCCTCAGACCAACAGGGATCCACTTTCGAATCCTGTGTCTGGATGGCAGTGTCATCTGATTCATCTCACTATTCTCAGGAGGTTCTCCTGAATCAATTTAGCCTATGTGCACAAAGGTTGCCTGAAACGCCATTCATGTCATTTTTAAAAATTTTGTTTACTAAATTTGACAAACGTGAATAAACCCACACATTAGGGGATCGACAGAGGAAGCGGTTTGGAAATCTGTTACAGATTGTTCGATTTGTTAATACACTATTTAATTGATTAGTCCACACATCAAATTGTCACTTTGAAGAAAAATGTAGCCAGCCCCCGGGGATGTCGGGGTTCACTGCCCAGACCCGGGATTGAACCGGGGACCTTTAGATCTTCAGTCTAACGCTCTTCCAACTGAGCTATCTAGGCTGGCGAAATCATAAGGTATCAGAAATCAGCGTGATCTATAATCAATGGGTTATGGAGACAAATATTGGACTTCAACCTGTGTAGTATGTAAGATAACAATATTATGTTGCACAATACCAGATTGCTATTGTGTTTCAGTGTATGTCCGCTTATTCATGTATGCACTTCAATTAGAACAATAGAACGATATGGTATTATATTTGAATGATGTGACATTATAATGTCAGAAGAAATATTTTAAAAGTAGTATATGACATTATAATGTCAAAATATTTCATCATGGTGTGAGAATATGTTTAATATCAAAATATTAAAGTGTCCAGTTATATACTTAGAATGCCATGATATTATATTATTATGTAAATATGTAGGTCGAGGCTATTGAAATATCAAATTGTATGTAATAACTGCAACTTCCTTTACATTATGAAGTGAAGATGTTACATTTAATGTCAATTTACGGATTACAATGTCAGGAAAAGGGTAGCTTGAAGTCACGATATTACACTATAGTGAGAGAGTATAGCTCTATATTTTCATGGTTTACATGTTAATATCAGGGTGTGGTATTTTAATTTCCAGATATGGCAATAGAGTGTCAAAATATTGCATTATATGTTAAAATATGATATTGTTATATCATAATATGACATTATAATGTCAGGTTAAAGGATTATTTTCTCAACATATGACATTATAAAAAAAAATATAATATAATAATGTAATATAAAGAGGATTACCAACTGCAATGTGATGATATTTTGTGCATATTGTATGCAATCATAATTTCAATATATGTCATTATGATGTTATTATTTTGCAATATAGTGAATTCATGATACTATGCCGAGTATGATATCAAGACAGTGTATGTGACAATATCCAGATGTGGTAGTTTAACATCGCGATATGGGATTACGATGAAAGGACACTGTATTGTTATATGGTTTGATGTAGCATTATTTCATAGTGTGATGGAGACTTGAATCTTTTTCTTCTTGTATAAAAACCTACCATTCTCAGCTTTTCGGTCGGGCATTGAGGGGTGATTAATTGCAGTACATGTTGCACAATTTGCTCCTTCGGGGCACTCAAATGGATAGGTGTTTGGTCTGATGTTTCCTGTAGTTTTACATATATGGTATGAAGGCAATCAACCTACAATATGTGTTCGAAATAAATTGTAGCTCCATGCGTCTGACAATGACTATATGTGTCAGCTAGCATGACTTTCTGAATCACGGATCAACAGAGGTGCCCATCACTTCAGAGAGCAATCACCAAGTCCACTATTCTGATTGAAGTGAATAATACACTGGACAACAATACCAACTGGTTTTCGACCAAAATAATATTATCAAATATATTACATTACATTAGAACATGTGCTACCTATAAAAATATTACCATGGAACACGTTATAATGATATCAGGTCAACTAAACTGCGACTGCCGACTGAGGATGGGAAATATTTGACAACCAAAAAAACCCAGAGCATCCAGGCGTTATGAAGATATAACAGGACACTCTAATATTTTGATATTAAACTAACAAATTTTCACATGATAATGCAATATTTTGGCATTGTAATGTCATATACTGCAATTGAAATATTTAGTCTGACATTATAATGCCACATCAATAAAATATAATACCATATCGTTCCATTATTCCAATTGAAGTGAATACATGAATAAGCAGAAATACACTGAACTACAACTTAAAGGTCTCTGACAAGAAAATTGAGTTGGGCGTTGCTTCAAACTCCGGTTTATTATCTGGAAAAATCATTGGCGGAAAACTACATTTATTATTTTCGGCGGAAGGCCAACCACATTTCCTATTCGCATATTTGTGCTAGCGTGGAGTTAGTCCATAATAACAGACTCTGTGTGCGATATAGAGTCTGTAATCATTGCTATTTGTAAAGTTGTGCCCCAAAAAATCCGGTGTGCTGACGATCGATTGTGCAATGAATAAATGCGGCATTGTCTGATAAATTATTCTTTATTTTATTTCATATTGACAGATTTACATCTCATTGGAATAATGCCTTAAACACTGTTAAAGTGGGATTTAAATGCCAGTCTTTATAGGTTAATTTATCATTTGGATATAAGTCACCCTCGCATTTTTCATGATTTTTTTTATCTCAGCGTACACTGTTTACCATCATACAGAACCACAGTTTTTGCCACCCAAACACGACACATTGAAACAATGTTGGTTAGATATTGGTCCACCGTCTGCGACGTTGGCCCAACATCAACCCAACACTGTCTCAATGTGTCGTGTTTGCTGCTTATGCTGTCCATCTCTGGCACTAACACATGTGCTTACGTCAAACTTGGACTAGCGTGGAGTGGACCTCATGCACTAGTAAAGACAATATACGGAATACGGCGTTGTCTCATCGGTGTCGGCTCGATCACTGTAGTTAAGCAACGTCGCGCTCGGTTCATAATTGGATGGGTGACCGCCTGGGACTGCCAGGTGCCGTATACACTAGGACAACGTGCAGCGATGTCGTGTCGTGGGGCTCAGAGAACCACGTAAATCAGATGGCTTGTCTGACTGACTTTGAGTTGGACGTAAAAGAACCTTAATGGACGTAGGCGCAGTTTCCATCTGGCGAGACCCCAGAAAATCCACAATGTGGAGTACTTGGCATGCACATAAGGCTATGAATTATATCATGAATGATAACAGGCCTTCCCAAGTTACTCCCGTGGCGCGATAGCACAATAGTGCGTACTGTCACGTAATATACAGATACAGAATGATAGTATATATTCTCTTGATGTTCATTGGTCATAATGAGATTGAGGGCTTCTGTTCTGTGACAGTCCATAGTGTACTCATACATGTGGGGTTTCTTGTACGTACTTAAATGCATGGTTTTCATAAGCAGACGTGATTGCTATTAAATTAGATGACATGCAGATTTGCAATTCTGTGAAACTCATTAGCCTTGACCTGCAATATTTTCACTTACCAATCTATTACAATAAAATCTGGGGGAGGGTGGCTTATTTTGACATTTGTTTCACCGAGTAGCCACTCAAAAGGACTTCCTTGACGTCACTTCGTTCCACAGAATTAGGCATCTACAATACATGTATATGTATATATCTCACGCCTCTTCAATTTGTCTCGTCAATAAGGGCGGGGGCAGTGGTTAAAGCTGCCTGCCTGGATAGTCGGAGATCGTGTGTCTGTCCCCCGTTCTGGAATTCAAGTTTCAAACAAACAAAATGTTTCTTCTTCGCTCACTCGTAAAGATTCATTATTGTGGGGAGCCTCTGTGATCGAGAGGTAGTGAACTTGGCCTCAGACCGACAGGGATCCACTTTCGAATCCTGTGTCTGGATGGCAGTGTCATCTGATTCATTTCACCATTCTCAGGAGGTGCTCTTGAATCAATTTAGTCTATGTGCACAAAGGTTGCCTAAAACGCCAATCATTTAATTTTTTTTTAAATTTGATTCACTAAATTTGACAAACCTGAATAAACCCACACATTAAGAAATCGACAGAGGAAGCGGTTTGGAAATCTGTTACAGATTGTTCGATTTGTTAATACCCTATTTAATTGATTAGTCCACACATCAAATTGTTACTTTGAAGAAAAATGTAGCCAGCCCCCGGGGATGTCGGGGTTCACTGCCCAGACCCGGGATTGAACCGGGGACCTTTAGATCTTCAGTCTAACGCTCTTCCAACTGAGCTATCTAGGCTGGCGAAAGCATAAGGCATCAAAAATCAGCATGATCTATAATCAATGGGTTATCGAGTCAATTTTTGGACTTCAACCTGTGCAGTATGTAAGATAACAATATTATGTTGAGCAATACCAGATTGGTATTGTTGTTCAGTGTATGTCCGCTTATTCATGTATGCACTTCAATTAGAATAATAGAACGATATGGTATTATATTTTAATGATGTGGCATTATAATGTCAGAATACATATGTTAATAGCAGTATATGACATTATAATGTCAAAATATTGCATCATGGTGTGAGAATATGTTTAATATCAAAATATTAAAGTGTCCAGCTATATCCTATGATATTATATTATTATGTAAATATGTAGGCCGAGGCTATTTAAATATCAAATTGTATGTAATAACTGCAACTTCATTTACATTATGGAGTGAAGATGTTACATTTAATGTCAATTTAAAGATTGCAATGTCAGGAAAAGGGTAGCTTGAAGTCACGATATTACACTATAGTGAGAGAGTATAGCTCTATATTTTCATGGCTTACATGTTAATATCAGGGTGTGGTATTTTAATTTCCAGATATGGCAATAGAGTGTCAAAATATTGCATTATATGTTAGAATATGATATTGTTAAATCATAATATGACATTATAATGTCAGGTTAAAGGATTATTTTCTCAACATATGACATTATAAAAAAAACATAATATAATAATGTAATATAAAGAGGATTACCAACTGCAATGTGATGATATTTTGTGCATATTGTATGCAATCATAACTTCAATATATGTCATTATGATGTTTTTATTTTGCGATATAGTGGATTCATGATACTATGCCGAAGTATGATATCAAGACAGGGTATGTGACAAATGTGGCAGTTCAACATCGTGATATGGGATTATGATGAAAATACACTGTATTGTTATATGGTGTGATATACATGTAGCATTATTTCATGGTGTGATGGAGACTATTTTTCTTCTTGTATAAAAACCTACTATTCTCAGCTTTTCGATCGGGCAGTGAGGGGTGATTAATTGCAGTACATGTTGCACAATTTGCTCCTTCGGGGCACTCAAATGGATAGGTGTTTGGTCTGATGTTTCCTGTAGTTTTGCATATCTGCTATAAAAGCAATCAACCTACAATTTGTGTTCGAAATAAATTGTAGCTCCATGCATCTGACAATGACTATATGTGTCAGCTAGCATGACCTCCTGAATCTCAGATCAACAGAGGTGCAATCACCAAGTCCACTATTCTGATTGAAGTGAATAATACACTGGACAACAATACCAACTGGTTTTCGACCAAAATAATATTATCAAATATATTACATTACATTAGAACATGTGCTACCTATAAAAATATTACAATGGAACACGTTAAAATGATATCAGGTCAACTAAACTGCGGCTGCCGACTGAGGATGGGAAATATTTGACAACCAAAAAACCCCAGAACATCCCGGCGTTATGAAGATATAACTGGACACTCTAATATTTTGATATTAAACTAGCATATTTTCACATGATAATGCAATATTTTGGCATTGTAATGTCATCTACTGCAATTGAAATATTTAGTCTGACATTATAATGCCACATCATTAAAATATAATACCATATCGTTCCATTATTCTAATTGAAGTGAATACATGAATAAGCAGACACTGAACTACAATATTAATCTGGTGTTGTTCAACATGATATTGTATCATACGTACTGCACTGTCTTAGACGATCTGCTACCTATTAAACTCTTACCTGGAAGACGTTATAATGGAATCAGATCAACTAAACGGCGGCTGTGACTAAAGTTTGACAACCGAAAACACCGCGCATCAGATAATGGCAGCTAGGAGTCACCTGATCAATCTATAACTGGCTTTAAAATGATATTTGACCATCAAAACCTGGGTATAGACATTTCATAATGTGCAGATATCTGTCATATTGGCTGAGATATGACACAAAAAAGAACTGAATGCATAATGACGGGACATTTTGTCCGAGTTTACACTTTGGGACAATTCTGTCAAATTTACCCGCCTATAACTGACTTTATAATGTTATTTGACCATCAAAACCTGGATATATCTCTAATATTGGTGAAAGGAGAATAATTTTTGGTAATGGCGGAACCTTTTACCCCGGTTTACCCTTTACCCCCTCTAGATTTTTTGCCAATAAATTTATCTTTGTTTTGGTACCAAAAAACCTAATTATGAGTGGAGTTCGACGAGATTCTATTTTAAGCCCGTTATGGGAAACATCCCACAGACTATGACAAAGATGATGACAGGCAAACAAAATCTGCGTGTGATTTGTGTTATTCCTTGTGGAAGACGTGGTCATGGTCAGTCAGACTGGTCAGTTTATATCCACGCCTGACTGGACACTGACACCTCGACCACATGGGAATATCACCTCAGTAAAACAGCTGACTCGACACGCCTACAAAAAGATGGTTCAATGTTGGCCCAGCATCGCAGATTATTTCATGCATTCCCTTTCAAATTTACATCGATACAAATAAGTATGACAGGACGCACAATAAAAATAATTATTTGTAATAAGGATAAATAATCATAAAACAAAGTCTATCATGGGGTGTAACAATCCGTGCTATGAAAATCCCAGAAAACACGACATAATATTGGTTTGATGTTGGGACAGCGTCGCAGACAGTGGGCCAGCATTGAACCAACAACGACAACAATAATATCCTGAGTCCTGAGATGTTAAATCTCATGATGAAATGATTAATTTTGCCATACGTTACATTTCGTCTGGCTCTTACATGGTCGGTTTAGAAAAATATAGATTCAAAATTCATTTTGCTTATTACTATATAAAATAAACATCGGATATTTATTTTAATGTGTTTTAAATAAATTAAACCTAAAATAGGTGTATTTCGAGGATTCCAGTGTGTCTCGCAGTACGAAAGTGAACGTAAGACGTTGACCCAATGCTGGCCTAAGGTTGGCCCACCGTCTGTGACGCTGGTCCAACTTTACCGCTGTATGTGTGGTGAGCAGGCGGTGATTTAGCGGTGCTCTATTGTCACCAGACACCTTTGTTATGAGCAGAGCGGCACGCGCCACTATAGTCAGCAGGGGAGATGCCGAGTCACCGATGACTCAATGCTAAACCATTGTCTTCGACGCTGGCCCACCATTAAAACAACGCCTGATGAACGCCCCGTGCCACCAGCGGCACATATTACGACACACAGCGTGTCCCTACAACTCCTACAGGTCTCAGCAAATATTAGGCTACATCTTTAGAAATCATTACCGATAAAACTAATGGCAGAAAACACAAGCACTTTATTGTAACTTTAATACATGTATGACGGTACAGGCTCTACATTTTTTCATACACGTCTGACTAAATTGTTCTATCAATTTATTTCTCGTTAGAATATGCGATGGAAACACTTGATCATTAAAAAAATATTATGCAAATAGGATGGCTTAACTGGTTCAAGATGGTTCACGTATTTGTTATCCTGATAATTAAACTTGGTGCTTGGTCTTTGCTCGTTATAAGTGTGTATGTGACAGGCTGAAAAGATTGAAAAGCAAATAACAGTGTAACTGTTTTAGTGCGGGGACCGACTTTAGATGTCAGAATCTGACGCCTATGGACGTCAGAATCTGACGCCTAAAGTCGATCCCGTGCTGATATAGTAGTAACTAATAATAGTAAATTATTTATAATGGACGTGGGCCCGTAACGTAGGCATTCAAATGAAGCGGGAAGAGCTAACTAAGATATTTATGGTGATTTTAAAAAAATATTTCAGCGCTTTGAGGGTTCAGAAAAAGGTTAGCTATTCTATATAGGGAATTTTATCGGCATTGGTTCAACGTTGTGCCAGTATATGTGATGTTGATCAACATTGAGCCTCCGTTGGTCCCTGATTAGCAAATCGCGGTAATTAGGTGTAATTCCTGTCACTTTCTAACGTAACAAACACGCAGTTGATTGAAAGCAGTCGTTATAGTGATGAAAATGACGCCACTTTAATGGTTGGCATAACGTTCATTATCATTTTATTTCATTTTCAAATATTTATTAAACAAGTTTGTGAAAACACACATACCGTCTCTCCGTTTAGTAACATAATATTTCTTGTCCAAAAGTAATATTTGAAGTAAGCCATGTTAACAATTCTTAAAAAAGAAAGAAAAACGTGTCATAAAACACGACATACATCACTACACATATCAATATTATTTTATTATGTTTCATACAACTATTTGAATGTATAATTCTACGTAGTAATTAAAGACATATTAGATTTATGTTAAATTTTTCTTAGGTGTTTCATTACAGAGTTGAGTCAGTCCAAGAGAGCTCCCGTCATATCTCGTACCCACCAAACCTGAACGTATATAAAAATAAATATCTTATATGAAAACTCAATCAACACATGAGACTCCCCAAGGGTATATACAATTTGACCCGAAGCCTTAAATATTTTTCTAAAAAAAATTTCTTCCACAATATTTCGATGTCTATTCCGCAGTCGGATAATATTATTTCCCGATTGCGAGAAAAATCTTTATAAAAGTAGTAGATAATGTCGATGGTCTAAAACAATAGTGGGTCAAGTCGACTTGACAGCGAAATTGTGTTAATCATTTTGCTTAGAACTACAGTCTGCTAAATCCACTTATCAGCATGTAAACTTGGACTTATAATGATGAAACACACAGCGATTGGAATTTGACAGTAGATCAAGTGAAGTTATCAGAGTATTTTTTACCTGCAAAAGTGATTTACAGAAACATTATGGGATCAACAAGACACCAAGTTGACTTAGCGCTTTGTTACACTAGGAACACAGAATATACAGAGATTGTTCCTTGATCAACAATAAACTAAGTCCAGGCATTTCCCCTGTGTTGTGACCACATGTCTCAGAATAAAAATGCGCTAAGTGCACTTGCACCGTTGTTCTCCCAGAAACAGAGCCCATAAGCATATAAGACGAGAATACCAATGTGTCAAGTCGAATTGGTCCTGTGTTGAACAGATATTATGCTGATATGTGCTCCTTTTCCCGAGAATAACTATGTGCTAAGTCGACTTGATCTGTTGTTTTAACCTGAATTTGGAATAAATTCAAACTTTATACATATTATAGATGACTTAGCTGGTTATTATTCTAAAGGCCAAAAATGTCACTTAGCACACTATTGTTTTAACCCATCGATGTATCCGAAATCAGTGAACAAGAAATATAAGTAGATAGGCTTTATAGCCGTGATTTCCCAACTGCAAAATACCTGATTAAGCCGTATTCGAATAAAATAAAATCACTCTGTAAAAACATTCGAATTGGATAACCCATTCGGAAACTAATATAAAATGATTACAAAATGATGATGCATTATATAAGTGTGCAAAACGTACGTCGACTGAGAGGAGTAAGCATCTTTTATATGTAACCTAGTTAGTGTGATTTTTCTTATATACATATATATGTACTTTGACCTAATGTTGAGCCGAAGTCCGGGACGCTGGCCCAGCATTTAAATAGCATAAGCAAACGCTATGTTGGCGTATTTGCAAGGATAATTAAAATCTCTGAGTTTGTTAGCATAAATCACAACGATAAAAGTTCATATCATTTACGGCTACCGGGACACAACTCCAAAGATTAAAATATTCATTTCCGCGAGGAACACGCAATGCATAATTAATTATTATCAACGACATTCAAACATAAAAAATAATAAATTATTCCTTGTAAGTTTACACCAGAAAATCTAATCACTTCACTGAATCTCCAAATTGATGTTTTTTAATTATGGTTTACATATGATTGTCTATACATTTTAATCCCATTTTTGTCGACATCTTCTATAATTAGAAAATACATACATTAGACCCTCTTTTTATCGACATCTTTTTGATAAAATTAGAAAATACATGCAGACATCCGTCAACATATGCATTTCTCGAATTCAGATTTTATTTAAAACTATAGTATTAAGTGTTATTGGGTAAGGTGGGCGATTTTCGTATTGAATACAAAAGTTCAGTGATGAAAAGGTGCATAAATTGATGTGGTGGGAAAAAATAATGAGAATCATTTGATCTGGTTAAAGGAGGACTTAAGATGTTATCACTGCATGTTAAGCTGTATGTGAACTTGTGAATATAATACGTCTCATCGGTAAACGTCTAGATATTATCAGTGTACACTAAGCTGTGTAGATATGTAATAAGCAGACATACAGGGGCCGTATGCTGAGAGCTGCGGCTATTGGTATAAGTGTACACTACTTTTCGAGGATGTACATTTCTGAACAAAAACTGTACTTCTATAACCGTTTTCAGCCTTTTTATTTTGTCCTTAAAACGAAAAAAGAAAGAGAAATTACCAATTGAACTTGATAGATTTGAATGTGTTTTGAATCAAATTGTACATGTGTATGTTTCTTAAAAAACAATTGAAGTTATGGGTCACCCCAGTAAACACAAAAATTTGTATAACATTTATGCTGGACCAACGTCGAAGACGGTCGAGACACAACTTCAAGTGGGTAAAAAAAAAACATAATTATTATCTCGCCAGCATGTTCATATCGCAGCGCCTCGTGTATTCTGTGTATTTGTACGGACGGATGCAAATGATTTTTTCACCAGAGGTGTGTCACGAGCCACGGAACAATCGATTCGATTATAGAGATGATTAGAATTACAATCCGTATCCAGATCCACATCGCACCGGTTTGCATGAAATATGTACATGCATTAAATTCAGGGGATGATCCGGATTACGATCTGGATCCAGGATCTGCAGAATTATCATTAAATTTCGGCAGAGGTTTGCATTTCCTGAGTGACTGTCTGTCTAGTTTTCTATTTGATTTTCTGTAATGTATTCGCATCTACCACCCACTTCCCGCGTGGACCAAACACGCTCTTCGTACGTATATGGATCGATGAAGTTTAAATTCGAGTGATTTCGTGCTGATAGTAAAATTTAAATACATGTATAGGTTGAATATGTGTGCATATAATACATAATGGGATGCTTCTTTTCTGCGAACTTCGTCTTAACAATGGCATACATTGTATAATAATTTTTTGTATGTTACATTTGATAACATCCCATAACCTCAGCATCTTATAGGACACTTTCAACGTCTTGAAAGTCGCGAAAATAGGTATGATAATATCCTAGTAAAATAGAGACATCGAGGCATTGTGATATTTTCAGTAGTTACGTGCGTGTGTAAATCACTTCCTAGTCCCATGGACTACAGTGTACATGTATTGCGACAATATTTTCTGGAAATTTCGCGTTAAGTCAAATAATTATTTGATGCGAATCATCTGATTACTTCTAATGGATTTGACCTAATAATTTTATGTTCATCTAATATGGACTTTTTATTTCGTGACGTTTGCGAAAAAACAAAAATCACGAAAATCTTAACCTCGCAAAATGAAGGGATCGCCATGTGTTGGGTATTTACCCCGTTCGTCTAGGCGGGGTACGGACAGCTGGGGGTTAGGGTGACAGGTCAGGGGTCGACCCGCTGACCAGGGCTCCACCCCCGGGTCACGACACGCACCCCTTGTTTACTCTACTTTTATGCCCCGAGGCGAGCAGACGGGAGGGCAGGGTTCAATTCGAGTGGTGCATGTCACTCGTTTGACATCAATACCCAAACCTTCCGTGGCCCTGCATCTAGTCATCGTCAAGGCTTCTCTATTTACAAAGCTGTAGTCATGATAGTAGACCTATATACCTTAACCCACACAACATACTATGTTTTTGTATAAACCATAGAGACCAAAGTTTTTTTTTAATTTGAAATAATAATAAATGGCTGTTCACTTCATTTGAATACCTATGGTATGGGTATACGGCCATTATAAACATTTTAATTCTTTTAACGCAGAATATGACGTCTAAAGTTAAGCTATCATCATATACATTTATATGTGTAAAAACATTTTCTACCGAGCAATATTCAGGGTGAGAGCTATAAAATGTATGATGTGATACCACATTGTTTTCAGTCGGTCATCGAGGTATCGCATCATACATTTTATTATATAATAGCTCTCACGATGAAAGTCATTCTCTAGAAACCGTTTCTATATAACCCATGCAAATGTATATGATGATACCTTGGAAAATTATTCAGATTAGCGACTGTAGTTTGATGTTTATGGCGCGGTGCTTTGTGGGACCCCCTCCTCCCGCGTATTATGAACAGTGGACTATCCCTTCAAATTACTGAAATTTAGGTTACGAAAATTATCTGTGCACAAATTTGCGAGACATTTTATTTGTATCCCTTTTTTCGGGAAGTTATCCAGATGTGCAAATTGTTGGTCGCAAATTAAACAAAATTGAGTAATTTTCACCCGCTTGAAGTTGTGTGTCGCGAAAGCGAGACACAACTTCAAGTGGGTGAATATTTAAATTAAATAACATAACGGGAAAATGGTTAAAAAATCATCAGAAAATTGCACAATCTATTAAGATCCGGACTTTTGAAGTTTGAAATGTTTATATTAGGAAAATGAGTATTTTTGTTATTAGCTGTGAGATGTATACATATAATACAATAGCAATTATCATCTCATAGTGAAAAAATTTAAACACACTATATTATTCATCATACTGTTACAAATGTAAGTTTTGGACAACAGACGTAAGTAGTACAATAAATGAGGAATGCATAAGGAAAGAGAAGGGAGACGAGAAGGAAGAGCAGGCAAATAATTTTATGATTGCAAGGTTGACATGACAAAAGGAAGTTTAAATGGGCCCCATATTATCATTATTTAGTCATCCTGTTTTTTACAAGCGTTACCAGTGTCGCAGTCAGCAGACAGACAATAAACAAACATTGGATTATATTGCATAATTTCATTTATGATATATATTTCACTTAGTAATCCAGATGAAGCTGGAAACAATTTGTCCTTAATGTCCCCATTAATTTATAGGAATTCTAAAGGGCAGTAATGCTTTTAAAAGCCGGCTAATTCTCATAGCATCCATCTACCATTTACTCTTAGTCTAATGATGAGAGACAGAGAGCATTGTGTTTGAGATAATAGATGGAGAGAGGCTGGTCATTTGGTCAAGATGTCCTGTTTGTTATAACAGCATACACGACTATTCACTAACAACCATGAGAATGGAGGATATACAGAGGGAAGAAACCTTCTAACAGCCATTAGAAGCAGCCTTTAATAGAAAAGATGGTGAGGAGTTGATGAAATGAACACCCCTTGTCCGGATAAGGTAAACTCGCAACAATATGAAAATGATCTCCTATTTATTGAAAGTAAAACATTACCTTTAATTTATTGATACAACATAGTCGTGATAACTCAAGTGCTATAGCATGTTGATTAACGTTTAATAGACACACAAAAAACATTTAAGATGATCCCTTAGATTATGAAAGGTGGTAAACCCGCATAGACGGTTCTCTGGAATCTCACAATGACGACTGCGATGGTGAATAGAAGAGATCGCGAGATGTGGTACAGTTGTGTGTCAATGATGGACCAACGTCTGTGACGTTGGCCCAGCATTGGTACACAACTGTGTAGACATGATAATGTATAAAGGCAGACATTTGCTGCATACGTCGCTGTTGTGTATCATGTTACACAGTGAATCTGGTCAGAGATATTGGCAGTGATGCCGTGAATGTCTCTTCGTGATTAAACCCATGCTGTGGGCGTCATGAGCAACCGGCAATGTCGCTATAACACTTACTCACTATACCTGAAAACATAACTACCAGTAGCGAGCACTTTTCGTTGATTTTTCGGTCAATTATCAACTGAGTTTCACGAAATAATATTGAGTATTTGTGAAGTTGGACCAATTTTGTTATTATAAGTCTTGGTATAAAACTGAATTGAATTAGTGGTCTTTTGAAATACTCAATATAATTTCGCGAAATTTTCAGAGCAGTTTGGCCCTCTAGATATAATTATAGCTATTGCAAAATTTCAAATAAATCGATAGATAATTGACAGAGAAATTAGCTATTACAGCATGACCTCATGGAATACTATCTTTCAGTTCAGTATATTTCAAAATAAATACAAAGAGGTACGAAATTGAACAGTAAAAAACGTATTGAAATCACTATTGACCTATATTTTGAATTCAAATTCTGGTTCAATGGTGGCCCAATGTCAGCGAAGCTGACTAGCCACTAACACATTCTGTTTTTTGGGAGCGGCGCTAAAGCAATGATGGCTTAAAGCGACACAATCAGGCTAAAATCTTCAAAAAATGGGTATTTTTATTTTGGTTTCTTAATATGACCATAATTATGATGAGATTTAATTTTTGTGATGCGCATTTACCAGTTAAGCGAGATATAGAGACGAAATTCCCGTATTTCTTATTTTAAACATGCATGTCAAAATAAAAACGCTGATTTTTGATGATGTTAGCCTGATTGTATCGCTTTAATGGTGGGCCACTGTCTGCGACACTGGCCCATCATTAAAGTAAAATTACTTTACAAATGTTCAACCAACGTCGATTCAATGTTGGCCCATCGTCTGTGGTGCTGTCCCAGCATTAAACCATCGTAACTTTACCGACTGCACAGCAAACACGCGAGATCTTCACCCAGGGTTGACACAATGTTGGACCACCGTCTAGTCTCGTGTTTGCTGGGTGTGGGTGCCATCCCAGTAAAAAAACAGGCGTTGACCTAATGTTTATTTAATGTTGTACCACCGTCACCGACGCTGGCCCAACATTAAACAAACATTGGGTCAACGCCTCGTGTTTGTTGAGATTGATTGTCCTTGAGAACCTGATATGAAGGTCCTTCTGGCTTCATCGGTCAGTCATTGTGTGACCACTGGTCAAGTCTGTGGACCACGAGGCGTGGTCAGTTGTGAACTTAAGCTAGACACGCGCCTCAGCACTTATTTCTCAGGCTGGACATGGTCAGTTGGCACTGCCCACCGGTCAGTCGCCTGCCCATCTCCAATCATGGCGGTATTATCTCTAGGTGGGATTAAGTAGGATTATTCTGTGGCAACTGATCCAGAAAACAACCTGCCAAGTGCCACACCATCAATAGACAACAGGCATTAATCATCAGCCAAAACGAATCACACCCGCCGGATAAATTAATATAACAAACCCCGGGTAAACCTCGACAAATGAAATAAATACAGATTCATAATCAGTCATGTCACAAACGCCTCCCAACAACGAGAAGAGGACCCTGTGCTGATGTGACCCTTTCAGTGCGGGGACCGACATTAGACGTCCGAATCTGACGTCTATAGACGTCAGATTATGACGTCTGAAGTAGGTCCCCGCACTGAAAGAAATACAATTTTAAAATAGCCATGGACCCATAACATATGTATTCAAATGAAATAAATAGAGCTATATAAGACATTTATGATGATTTCAAATTGAAAAAACCCTTTAGCCTTTATGGCTTATACAAAAATACTTCGCTTTAATGGTTTGTTGGTGGCCTGACGTTGCAGACGCCGGCACAACATTAAAACAACACAAAGTCGGTAGTGGATACTGATTTATTTCTAATGGTAGACAGGTATTGATGACTACATGTATATTATGAAATGTGAATTTTTTACATTAAGATGGACATAATTATGCCTACAATAACTCAATATTGTGGAGAGCCAGGGCTCGAATTTCGAATCCTGTGTCTGGAGGGAGTGTCATCTAATTTATCTCACCATCCTCAAGAGTTTCTGTTTAGCGTATATGTGCACAAAAAGTGGCCTGGAACCCCATTCATTTCATTAACAAGAACTCCTTCCTTTAGAAAAATAAGATCATTTTACAGAACGGAAACGTAAATGAGTGAGACATAACTACTTCTCAAAGCAAAATTACGGATAAAGAAAAATTAGTTCACAGAACTCATCAGAAAATATCACAAGCTCATTTGTTTCTGTGCAGTAAACGCATGGCGCATGATAATGAAATTGTAAAATCATTTAACAAGATTGTGATGAGGTAATATGATTTTAGAAGATAATTTTTTTATGAGCTTACCTCATGGCCAATGAGGGATGCTTAGATATTGTTAATGCTTGGTTGATAAATACATGGTGTATTATTGGTAATATCCTGAATACTGATAGTTGAAGAGAAATCAAAATCCTTGAGCTACTTGCAAATGATCATTAAAAATACGTGTTTGTAAATAGGTTAAGGACAGCTTATGATCACAATAACTTCACTGATAGTAAATTTAGTATGACTTAAATTGAATATAAATTACTTTATCATATCGAATATTGTTTGAATCATTCTGGGGGATCAGGCGTCTAAGTTGTGTGTATTAATGTAGATGTGATGATAGAATGAATTCTCTATTGTGTATTGTATTATCCTGGTGATTCCAACTAACACCAGGCGTTGACACAGTGTTGTTTTAATGTTGGTCCACCGTCTACGACGTACATACTCTTTGTGAATGATCATGAAAACAACGAGTTTGCAAAGCGACTAGAGAAATTAACTTAAGGTCGCAAAATAATGTATTGAAGATAAATAGGTACATGTATTCTGTTATACAGAATGTTATTAATGTTAGAATGTAAATTATCATTTGTGTCACTAAGAAAATTGTATCTCAACTTTCAATCATTTACCATTAAAAAGTTACCATGAGCTTAACTTTTGAAATGATAAATGACAGAAAAGTTAGGATAGAATTTTCTTAATGAAACGAGCCCCGGCGTTGAATTTGTGCGTATTAATGTGGATGTGGTGGCACGATTAATTCTCTATTATCATGATTATGTATTGTATTATTCTGGTGATGCTCTTATCCGTAATGACAGCACAGACAATCAGACAATAGCGCACCTGACTGCACACAGACACAGTCTCCACTGCTCACACAAACCTCATCTTAATTAACATGTTGGTGAAAAAACTGCAGCATTACGAGGTGCTAAAGACACAGGGGGCTACCGGCCGAGTCAGAGCAAGGTCAGGGCAAGGTCAAACCGCCCCCGGACAAATTGCGTGCTGGACCGCTACTCCCGGGACGCGGTTACCTCGTCGTTTAAGAATGATAATTACGCTTTCAATATTGTGTCATTTTAATGCAAACGGGTTCAACACGCTTTTATTCCACACTTAAAGGTCCGGGGCAAGATTGATGTGCGTCACGTGTTTGGGGAGTGCCGTAAGCGGCCCGCAGCCATATTGTTCCCCAAGTTAAGTGCCCATCACTCAGGGGCTGGCATGACCCCCTCCCTCACGTGTCACACCGGGCAGCACCCACCACCGACCCCTCAACAAACTCCAATGTGCTCACAATAAAAGAACCACCTTGTAAGTTTTTAACGGAGCGAGCGCGCCACTAAGGCCCCCTGGTGAGTGAGGCTTTCAACACCAGCCAGTCACACTGCTTTATTACCTCAGCACTGGCAGCGCCATTCAATTCTGACTTAACGTGATTCAAGAGCAATTTTCGCCTTTTGCCCAGAGACTAATGAACAATCAGGATGAATTTGTAACTGTTCGCCTGATTAGCTAGTGTTAGTGCTTACATGCTCGCTAGGTGTCGTCACTGTCGTGTTCAGTGAGCGTCACTGGACGCGTGTCTAGCTCCACAGGGGGCATCATAGACAGAAATCAGGCAGTAACAATAAATGTCAAACTCATATTATGTCATTTATAATAAAAAGTACGTATATATCCATCCAAGCAAACACGAGACGATAATTTAAGGTTGGCCAGGATCGCAGGAATGACAAAGTCAAACACAACAAATGACAAACTCAAAGTGATGTAATAAATAATAATAATACAAATATTTAATTAACAAAAGAGTAAATTTGGCATTTTTCATCATATTACATGTTGGATATTTTTGTCTCAAAAACAAAGAACTACAGCAACGTTAAATCAAATACACATTCATGAACATCAATTTTCAACATTAATGTAATAGAATTTAACTTCTTACCCACTCAAGTGTCGCACGATATCACTCTAAATTATTTTTAAATGCTCGCACATTTAGAAGTTTTGTCTCGCTAACGCGGTCCACAGTTTCAACTTGGTGCAAATTACCAATTCTTGTTTAATTTAAAACAACTAAATTGACCAATCTTGATGTATAAACACACATTTCATTCCAAATCAAAATGATTTAATCACCTAATAAAACATATTAGGAATGATTTTAGTCGTGCTTAATGCTTAAAGGGTTAACCTGCTGATTATTCTGAGAAGTTTAACGTCCACAATACCGGCAGAATGTTACCATGTTTTTGCTAGCTATAAATTGTAAAACTACCACAGAAATAACAGGAACTTAGTTCAATTACATATTTGAGAATTTCAGTCTTACATATGATTGGCCTGCTGCAAATTTCGACCATTTGAAATTACTCGTCTAGATTTAGATAATTACACTACAAAGATAATACTAATTTAAAGCGTGTTTATGATTGCGCAACCAAAGTACATGTAATTACGAAGTTGGGCGTTTCAGCCAATCTTGTCAGCAATGAAATACCTTTATTGACTTCAAATAAATAAAACGCACCTTCGTAGATTAAAGTTTCTAATTTTGTACTAAGGCCATAGGCCATAGGCCATAGGCTGTGAAGAAATGCGGTAAATTCCATTTGCAAAAACTATTGGTAAAAATAACGTTTGTAAAAGCGACAGATAACGGAAATATCAGACGTTCACATTCCATCGGTCAAACATGTCATTAAAATATTACCTGATCCTAAAATAACATTGTCGAAAATTTTATGAGTAAAAAAATAATTATTACTAAATTTCTGCATTTTTATCAGTGCATATCTTCAAAAAGTTGTGAATAAAATATACTGTCCATACAAATTCCAGACTAAAACTAGAAAAAGATTGAAAAATAGCATTTCTGCCCTTGAAAACTACAATCAAGCAAATAATCCTCTTTCATCTTTCTATCATATTTATGTATTATTCCGTTATTTCGTAATACGTCACATGAAACAAGTACATGCAGGCCTACGCGAAGAAAACTTCTTTCCAACAGAAACAAATGGGCCCTCTTGTAAGGAAGAATATTACATGTGTAAACTGTGCAAGCTGCGTAAACTTGACTGTACACATAACATCAGATAAACCAGCATTTAGGTCTTAGATTTTATAAAACATTGTATATCTAAATTACCACCAATACCAGATTTATAAACCAGATAAGAAACATTGTGGTCGTGTACACGTAATAAGTAAGCCCTTAGCGCCACTCAGTGATCGCAACAAAATATAATGGACTAAGACTGCTTCCCATTAGTCATTGCTGCCTGTTTCAAGGAGCTTGTATAACCTCCTTGGCATGTTTACTATACAGTCAGAAATGATTTTTTAATAACATATTAAATTAAATGCTAGTTCAGAAATGTATGAGTCGTAGAATACTCTGAGTTTAAATGTATATAAAACCAGGTGTGATAATACAGAGGTAACAAAATTGATCTAACCACGTTTATAATTTGCAGAAGCTCGCATGAGAAGTTGAATCAACAAACGTTGCTGTTTTATTTTTCCTCGGTTCAGGATCTCCTTGAAAAAAATTAGCAATGGTAAATAACTACCAACCATGGGCAATTTTATTTTGTATACACTTTTATTTTATTTCAGTTTTTCTGGCTAGTTAGATACATATTTTATTTGAGGACGGGAAGTCTATGCAGACTTATGCGCCATTAAAAATGAACAGTATAAAACATATATGTACATGGCTTTATACCACAGGGTTAGTTCGGAAAATTAATATATGCATGATATGTAAACTTAAAACGAAACGATATTGTGTAGTAAAACAAGCACAGGGTCATTAAAATCTGCATTATAACTACTTATAGTACAATTAAACAACATTGTCGTGATATGTTTAAGTTTCCCGAACCAAAACCAGTTAGATATTATTGGATATTATAGTTGTATATGTGTAGTCAGCATATCATGGTCGTTTTTTTTAAATACTTTCTTTGTTGATGTTTCTCCAAACAATTAGATTTGGATTACTTATATGTCCCTTTTAAGGTCAAAATGTGACCTTGGATTAAAAATTTCACAATATGTATAGCAATTTTAATAAAAAAATGTTTTAAAGAAAGTTCAACCTTTCCATCGTTATATTATAATAACACTTCTCTTTACCTTTAAGTAAGGTAACTATCTAATAATATTCTCTCATTTACACTTCACATTATGCCAATTATTCTAATTCACAACAAAACTGTTAGCACATTAACTGTATGATATAAGTGTGTGATACTGATGAAGATGGGAACATTTCGTAAGAAAGAACAATGTAAATACAAAGAAGATCTATTATATTTTTTTCACACACAAAAAGAAGAAACCTTATAAATGGCGTTGCTGTCTTTAGTGTGACATAACAAGCTTCAAATAAACCGATGTAGATTGACAATCTCACACCAGAACAGGAAGTAAACAACAGCAGAATGAAGGACAAATTTACATTATAAGTTGTGTGAGTTTTGGCGCGTGCGCAAAACGCGGTGTTTCCTGTGAACTGAAAAGGACGACCCAAAGAACACGAGGTGTTGATTTAATGTTGGCCCATTATCGCAGATGCTGGGCCAACATTAAAACAAACGCTGGGTTGACGTCTCGTCTTTGATGGGTAGTTTGATGAGTCGTTAATGGATTGTTGGTTATTAACCCGTCCATAACTGAAACTCGGAAGACAATCTAGTTATTTATCATTTAATTCGCGAATAGGTATCGAAGTCTCATGAGATTAATTTATTTGAGAATAATGTGATAAAAGCGAAAAATGAAAAAAAACACAGTGAAAAAATATACTGAGAAATTATGTAAAATCAGTTCTGAATGCATAAATTTGATTCTACAACACAGAGTGTTAAGTAAACTCGGGCGGCTGAAGATAACAACAAGACGGTGCGCATGGCTAAACCTGCCAGGTAGCATATTGATTTAGGCACCTTTAGGGTGTCTGGGGAGCGTGCCCCTGTCTACAAGATGTAAACATACCGGGCCAGGTGACACGGGACTCGGCCAGGTGATCACAGATAACGCCTTTGATGTTGTCGTGAGACCTTCCTCATTCTCATGATCTCTCTTATATTCTACTAGAACACGACTACCGTCCTCATTAGCGCGAGGTAGGCGCAACATCAGTTTGGCGTCAGTGCTGGGCAGATTACCTGTGTGTTTTTTAGTTTTCTTTTCTATGTATGGCGGTGCCCATGCAGTGTACACTGAGATAAACAATGTCATGACAAATGTGACAGTAACTCTATTCAAATGATAAATTAACCTGAAATATCTTTAATTCATTGCGCCATCGATCACTTGCACAAGTATCATTTCGCGCAGAGCTTTTCGAATGGCAACGATTACATATTTTATTGCGCAGGTCTACAGAATCTGTTATTACGAATTAGTCGTGTTGAGATTTAAATTTAAATCTCCAGTGAATAATAAGAGAATCGGATGATGTTCTACAAACATATAATTTATGTTGATTGTCTTGCCGAAAAAGCTAAGCTATGACATTAAAATTGTAGCCACCTAAAGTTGTGTCTCACTACCGCGATCCACAACTTCAAGTGGTTAAAAATTACTTGCATAATTATGGACAGTTTGAATCAGAACAGACGACAATAGACTTGATGAGCACTTCAACCATTAAAACGCTGATTATTTTTTTTATAAACCATGGAGAACAAAAGGAATTTTTCAATTTAAAATCATCATAAATGTCTTACTATTACTTTAGACGTCAGACGTCAGACTTTAGACTTTTTTTGGAAAATCGACATCTTTCAAATTGAAACAAATGAATAACAGAACCTTTTATCAGACGTCTATAGACGTCAGATTCTGACGACTAAAGTCGCTCCCAGCGCTGTAAGGGTTAAGGATTAACTCTTAAAATGCTAAGTTGTTTGTATCTATGTTTCATTCATTTAAAGCTGGAATTACTAACACAATTTCCAGCTTCAAACGAAGAAAACTGTATTTACTATTTTTTGGAAAATCGACACCTTTCAAATTGAAAAAAAATGAATAACAGAACCTTTTATCAGCCGTTTAAATCGCAGTTATTGGGAACGAAATGTATGTTTAAACATCAAGATTTACAAATGTTTGGTCTCAAATTCAACAAATATGAGTAATTTTCACCCCCTTGAAGTTGTGGGTCGCGACTGCGAGACACAACTCCAAGTGGGTGAAAACTTAAAATATTTTATTCAGCGCTTTAAGGGCATTAAGGGCTGCTATTCTAAAAGATGGTGAACAATAAGACTCTCCCCAAAACGTGAAATCACTCTTCGTTCCAGTGTTGGGGGTTGCAACAATGCTTTGCTACTCTATCTAGGATGTTTTTACATATATTGCAATGATTAATTATAACAATGATGCTATGAAAAACAAAACATATTTTAACTCATGAAAATCAGAAAAATAAATACTGACGGAGGTTAAATTTCATTTTCTATCCAATATTTTTTTCATTAGCTATTATTAATTCCTAATCGTCGTTTTGCCTTTGTATTGGAACTATATATGTTAATATCTTGGCAAAGCATTTTAATTGTATACTAAGTATAATCATTTAAATATCCAGTGTTTATTATAGAAATGCCAATAACATAATTTTAAGTCTGTATATCGTACCATCAAATCACAATGCTGGGATATTCATGGTATTACTGATCCGGCATCTGCGACGTAGGTCCAACGTTACACCAACATTGGGCCAGCGTCTTGTGTTTGCTGGGGGGTAGATACAATGTTTAAGACATACTGTCGCTACTGCCCAACAAACACGAGACGTTGACCCAATACTGATTTAATGCTAGATCAGCGTCCACGACGCTGGTCCAACATGAAGCCAGCATTGGCTCAACGTCTCATGCGTCTCATGTTATCTGGGTACCCCCTCCCGTTCTGTGCACAGATATTTGTGTATGTTGTACGCATAGCTATTTTGTTATTGAAATAAAGACAGTTCAATCTCTAAAATTTTGATTTAATATAAGATGATTTATCTGCTGTATTACAGGTTATTTTCTTTCCTAATCTAAATATTGCAAAGATATGGTCAAAACTGTAAATCCTAGAAAAATATAATTGTATATTTGGCGGTAGAGGGATATAATTCTCACTTGTTTCATGATCGTAGTTCCAACCCCCGTCAATAGGTGGCACCACTGCATAATGTATTACACGATTTGTATCTTTAAATTCGCAAGTCGAACATCTTATTGTACACTATCTTTGCTACTGTTGGGCTCAGTGGAAGGTCCAGCGTCTCATTGCCATGTTTAGGTCAACCCTGTACGAGGTTATCGCTCACTCAGGGCTCACTTTGCTCTCACTCGAGACTAGCAAACAAGAGACGTTGACACAGTGTTGCTTAAATACTGGGCCAGCGTCGCAGATTGTCGGCCAATATTGACAAAAGCATTGCGTCAACGTCTCTTTTCGCTGGGAGACGCTTCAGCTCAGTCATCATGTCATGTCACACTGATCACATAATGGCCCGTAACAACGTCATTTGCTCGTTGGAGCTGCTCATGTCTGACATGAGCATTTTAGTGACACGAGCTTTTTTAGATATGGTCATCTCGACCAATCACATGCTCAAGATGTAGGTTAACCGCTTTGGGAATGTTGACCTTGGCCCAGTTTCTTGGGTGACCTCTCGATGATAGACACCTGATTGGTCAACCACTTTTAAAATACTAAATCTGACTAGATGAAGGACGAACATCTAGCCCACATCTGGTGCACTTTGAAAACTACTGCACCTGTTGTGCTAGGAACAGGTTGTTTCATGATGATCAAGAATTTCATTTATTCCTGCCTGGGATCGGATAAACAGCAAAATATCAAAATATTCCAGCACAGCACGAATGAGCATTCAGCTAATTTTTCAAGATGAAGGGACACTTGAAAATGGAAAATTGTTGTCTCACCAGAAGATTGATATTCCGCTTCCGGAAATGTAAGTTTTTCAACTGATTTAATGAATGAATGAAATGTTGGATAAACTTTGTGCCCATACAGGCTATAAAAGCTGCATTCACAAATGCACGAACACCAATACGAACACGACATCGGAATACGGCAACGATGCCGCACACGGAAAATTGGACCGTATTCACATACACAGGATTATAAAGTGTGGCACGTGTACAGATATAGCTTTTATTATCACTGTGGAACTATTTTTAAATGATGCAAAATAAAATATTTTTTTAAAATAATTATGTAATAAATCAATACAATTTATTTGAAATAAATTGATAATAAATATGTAAAATTTCAAAAAAAAAAATCACATTTGAAAAAATAGTTTTTAATTTAACAAAACTAACTTTTTAGTTTAAATAACCAAACTGATTATAATCAGGATAGTATTCCGCAATTTATTAAATTATATAATTAATTTGCAATTAAATAAAATATCCCCGGCTCTTCTAGTCAACACATTGTTGGCATTTTCCTATTTGGGTTGAAATTATGACGTCATGTTCGTATTCGAGGCTCAACATCGTCAGACACTTCCCGGCTGATTCACGAAATTTATCCTTTTTTCACCATTTAGAACCACTTGACTGTTGCTCCCTTGTTTAATCTAAATTATTAAACCTTTGATCTTTGATCTTTTGATCTTTGAGTTAATACTCCAGCAGTCCTCCATTGTGGAGTATCAGGCTGGAGAGGGGGGGGGGAAGAGGCTGGCAGATCTAGTCGACCAGCTGACTCTTGAATGCTGCCACAGTTTTCGATTCTGTGGCAGCTGCCGGAAGAGAATTCCAATCAGGGATAGTTCGATGCCAAAAAGAATTTTGTCCCAGTGTGGTGTTAGCTCTGATGTGTTTATAAGCCTGATTGTGCCCACCACGTGTTCTTCTATCTGCTGGGATTAAACGGTCATTGATAGGAATTTCAACTAACTCATTTAAAATTTTGAACATACATAAAAGCCTAGAATTTTTTCGTCTTGTTTTCAAGTCAGTCCAGCCCAAGTTCTGAATGAGAGATGTCACACTGGCTGTTTGTCTATAATTTTGGGTGACAAATCTTGCTGCTGCTCTTTGAATTTTTTCTAATTTATCAATGTCTTTTTGTCTAAAGGGGTCCCAAACTGCTGAAGAATATTCTAAGGATGATCTGACCAGGGAGAAATAGGCAGTCTCCCTTAATTTAGGGGGACATGCTTTCAGGTTCCTCCGAAGGAAGCCCAGGGTGGAATTCGCTTTACTTGTAATTTTGTTAATGTGGGCCTCCCATTCCAGAGTCTCGCTAAGGCAAACACCAAGATATGGTGTTGATGAAACATTTTCTAATGTTTCACCTTTCAGGGTGTACTGGAATTCCAGGTTTTTTTATTTCGGCCTGGACACCCTCAGGACCGAGCATTTCGAGGGGTTGAAGCACATCCCCCATCGATCTGCCCAGTCCTGTAACGCAGATAGGTCTCTCTGCAGTTTCTCCTGATCTGCCCGACATTTTATCGGGCGATACAGGAGACAGTCATCTACAAAGAGACGAACCTGCGACGAGACTGTGGAAGGGAAGTCATTAATGTAGGTCAAGAAAAGTAGGGGTCCGAGAACAGTACCCTGGGGCACACCGGACTTTACACGAGCTGATTCTGAAGAGCTGCCATCAACTACTACTTTTTGGGTTCTATTGGTCAAGAAATTTTGAATCCAATTAAGAGTTGCTCCCCGAATTCCATAGTGGTCGAGTTTGTGTAAGAGGCGTTGATGGGGGACAACGTCAAAGGCCTTACTAAAATCTAAGACAACAACATCTGTTTGTGTCTTGCCTTCAAAATTTTGAATAAATTCATCGGTTGTAATCAAAAGCTGGCTTTCGCATGAGTGTTTTGAGCGAAAGCCATGTTGTACAGGTGTTAAAATTTAGTTTTCCGAAAAATGGGACATAATTTGTTTACAAATGATGTGTTCGAGTAATTTGGCACAAACACATGTGAGGGATATCGGCCTGTAGTTTGCCGGAGAGTGCCGATCCCCTTTTTTGAAGACTGGGGCAACATTAGCCTCTACCCAGTCATCTGGTAATTTGCCCGTCTGTAGAGATTGATCAAAAATAATTTTAAGAAAGGGAGATATTTCGTTGGCAGCATTCTTCAGAATCAGATTCGGGAGCTCGTCTGGTCCGGGTGCCTTCCCGCCGTTTAAACCCTCGAGTAATTTAGTTACACCTTGAACAGTAATTTCAAATTTAGGCATTTCAGTATTCGGTGGTCCGGGTAGTTTAGGTATATTTGTGGTGTCTTCCGAGGTAAAAACTGAGCAAAATTGGTTGTTTAATATTTCGGCCTTACGTCTGCTATCTGAATGCAGCTGGCCGTTTTCCTTCAAAGGAGAGACACCATTTCCATCCTGACGTTTTGATTTGATATAACGCCAGAGTGGTTTTGAATTTTTTGTTCTAAAGATTCAGAAAGTTTGTTTTTCAAAAAAGACCACCTGGCAGACCTGATGGCACGCTGGGTCTGCCGTTTACATAATTTGTACTTTGCCCAAAGGTCAGCTTTATTCGTACGCTTGGCTTTATTATATAGAGATGCTTTTTTCCGAATAGATGCGAGAAGTGATTTGGATAGCCAAGGTAGGTTTTCCCGAGGGGAAGTCATTTTGGTTGGTATAAATTTGTCCAGGCATTGATTTAGGATAGATTTTAGTTTCAACCAATTTTCATTGACAGAACGGCTAGGACTTTTTTTTGAAAAGGAGGTCCAGCAGCACCTAATTTGTTGCCTGATAGCTTCCCAATTAGCATTTTTGAACTGACGCACTGGGCGGGGTTTTGTACGGCGGTAGGGCGGGTCAATATCCAGTTCGGTCACCACAGCACAGTGATCCGAGATTCCAGGTACACTATGAGAAGATTTGATTAAACCAGGTTTATTTGTGATCAGGAGGTCCAAAATATTTTCTTCTCTAGTAGGTTCTTTGTGAATTTGGGCCAGGGCATGTGTATCTAGGCTTGACAGAAGCAGCTCACATTGGGATTTGTTTGCCGCTTTAGGATTTACTACCCCATTGGCCCAGTCAATTCCAGGTAGGTTGAAATCACCTCCCAGGACAATGGTCTGATTTGAATTTTTTGGCATCAGGTCTAAAGATTTCACAAGTTCTTCTGAAGTACTAATTTTGGAGTCAGGAGGTCTATAAAAACAACCGAGGGTTAATGATTTTGATGCCGATATCTGAACTTTAGCCCATAAAATTTCGCAGTTAGTTTGTAAATCAGGGAGGAGGGTCATGTCATAATGTTTTTGACAGCAATAAAGACTCCTCCTCCACGGGCTTTTGAATTTCTATCTCTACGTAAAACTTGGTATTCCGGAGGGAAAATTTCGCTGGTAGTGGTATCCTTGTCAAGCCAAGATTCAGTGCCGAGGATGCAATCAGGTTGGTAATAATTTAGTGACCTGTGTTGAAGCTATAAATTAACAAATTAGATTATTTTTTCGATCCTAAAGTTGTAAATTTTTGGTCTTTATTGAGACGTTTTCGCTAGCTCATTTACCTGTACAATGTCACATGACATCTTAAATCAAAATGGCGGCTCACTTTCAAAACAATGTGCGATGCTTCGCCGTCATCAAGCACTTTCTGGTTGTTTTAGCAGCCAGTTTAGTCCTCACTTGAATTGAGTCAGAGGACGTTAGAGGTGTGAATTACCCTCACGAAATCCCCTTTCATGATTACACTCTGTACAGGGAACATGATATACTTTTTACCACACCGGCATTTTAGTTCGGCCCGCCGGCAATACATGTTCATGTTTTTCTAAATTCTCGAATTTTTCTTGGGGTAAAACCGATTTTCAGGCTATGTCTTGTGTCAAGTCAGCCCAGCCCACCTAAATTAGATTTTGGTTCAGCCTTATTTTTAATTTTACTTTCTGGCCAGGTGGAATTAAATCCAGGTCCCCCCATGTCTGGAAGCCTAAATTTGTCATCGATCTTCCCATGTGGCTATTGCGAAGACCCGGTCACATGGGAGCAGCGTGGAATTTGCTGTGATAGTTGTGATATGTGGTTTCACAAAGATTGCGTCGACATGGAATCTTTCACCTTCCTAGCGTATTCCACAACTAACGTCTCGTGGATATGCTGTCGATGCAATCATTCAAATTTTGATAGAAATTTATTCCATTTGTTTGAAATCGAAACCACAAATAATTTTGACAATCTAAGTTCTAGTGGCTCTGAGAACGTAGTCAATTCACCAAATTCAGATTTTGCTCCCACACAGCACAGTAGTCCGATTCCCCCCTTTAGGCTTAAAAACCGGCAAAGAAACTGGCGTACTTTATTGATACATTGTAGAAGCCTAAAGGGGAAAGTAGCAAATTTTTTAGCATCTCTAAATTATTACCAACCTAATTGCATCCTCGGCACTGAATCTTGGCTTGACAAGGATACCACTACCAGCGAAATTTTCCCTCAAAAGCCCGTGGAGGAGGAGTCTTTATTGCTGTCAAAAAACATTATGACATGACCCTCCTCCCTGATTTACAAACTAACTGCGAAATTTTATGGGGCTAAAGCTGAGATATCGGCATCAAAATCATTAACCCTCGTTGTTTTTATAGACCTCCTGACTCCAAAATTAGTACTTCAGAAGAACTTGCGAAATCTTTAGACCTGATGCCAAAAAATTCAAATCAGACCATTGTCCTGGGAGGTGATTTCAACCTACCTGGAATTGACTGGGACAAATTTATACCAACCAAAATGACTTCCCCTCGGGAAAATCTACCTTGGCTATCCAAATCACTTCTCGCATCTATTTGGAAAAAAACATCTTTATATAATAAAGCCAAGCGTACGAATAAAGCTGACCTTTAGGCAAAGTACAAATTATGTAAACGGCAGACCCAGCGTGCCATCAGGTCTGCCAGGTGGTTTTTTTTTTAAAACAAACTTTCTGAAACTTTAGAACAAAAAAATTCAAAACCACTCTGGCGTTATATTAAATCAAAACGTCAGGATGGAAATGGTGTCTCTCCTTTGAAGGAAAATGGCCAGCTGCATTCAGATAGCAGACGTAAGGCCGAAATATTAAACAACCAATTTTGCTCAGTTTTTACCTCGGAAGACACCACAAATATACCTAAACTACCCGGACCACCGAATACTGAAATGCCTAAATTTGAAATTACTATTCTAGGTGTAAATAAATTACTCGAGGGTTCAAACGGCGGGAAGGCCCCCGGACCAGACGAGCTCCCGAATCTGATTCTAAAGAATGCTGCCAACGAAATATCTCCCTTTCTTAAAATTATTTTTCATCAATCTCTACAGACGGGCAAATTACCAGTTGACTGGGTAGAGGCTAATGTTGCCCCAGTCTTCAAAAAAGGGGATCGGCACTCTCCGGCAAACTACAGGCCGATATCCCTCACATGTGTTTGTGCCAAATTACTCGAACACATCATTTGTAAACAAATTATGTCTCATTTTTTGGAAAACAAAATTTTAACACCTGTACAACATGGCTTTCGCTCAAAACACTCATGCGAAAGCCAGCTTTTGATTACAACTGATGAATTTATTCAAAATTTTGAAGGCAAGACACAAACAGATGTTGTTGTCTTAGATTTTAGTAAGGCCTTTGACGTTGTCCCCCATCAACGCCTCTTACACAAACTCGACCACTATGGAATTCGGGGAACAACTCTTAATTGGATTCAAAATTTCTTGACCAATAGAGCCCAAAAAATAGTAGTTGATGGCAGCTCTTCAGAATCAGCCCGTGTAAAGTCCGGTGTGCCCCAGGGTACTGTTCTCGGACCCCCACTTTTCTTGACCTACATTAATGACCTCCCTTCCACGGTCTCGTCGCAGGTTCGTCTCATTGCAGATGACTGTCTCCTGTATCGCCCGATAAAAGGGTGTCCAGGCCGAAATAAAAAAACCTGAAATTCCAGTACACCCTGAAAGGTGAAGCATTAGAAAATGTTTCATCAACACCATATCTTGGTGTTTGCCTTAGCGAGACTCTGGAATGGGAGGCCCACATTAACAAAATTACGAGTAAAGCGAATTTCACCCTGGGCTTTCTTCGGAGGAACCTGAAGGCATGTCCCCCTAAATTAAGGGAGACTTCCTATTTCTCCCTGGTCAGATCATCCTTAGAATATTCTTCAGCAGTTTAGACAAAAAGACATTGATATATGAGAAAAAATTCATAGAGCAGCAGCAATATTTGTCACCCAAAATTATAGACAAACAGCCAGTGTGACATCTCTCATTCAGAACTTGGGCTGGACTGACTTGAAAACAAGTCGAAAAAATTCTAGGCTTTTATGTATGTTCAAAATTTTAAATGAGTTAGTTGAAATTCCTATCAATGACCGTTTAATCCCAGCAGATAGAAGAACACGTGGTGGGCACAATCAGGCTTATAAACACATCAAAGCTAACACCACACTGGGACAAAATTCTTTTTGGCATCGAACTATCCCTGATTGGAATTCTCTTCGGCAGCTGCCATAGAATCGAAAACTGTGGCAGCATTCAAGAGCCAGCTGGTCGACTAGATCTGCCAGCCTCTTCCCCCCCCCCCTCCAGCCTGATACTCCACAATGGAGGGCTGCTGGAGTATTCACTCAAAGTCAAAGTGTATATGTGTACGTAGACATATTGTTTGGCGATATCCTGGAACATGCCCGGGAATGCCCGAATTCAGTCATAGATGGAATATTTTGTATTTTGTGTCAAAATGATGCCTTATTTGCTGTGGACGCCACGTTTTAAAACAAATATAGTAGTAAATACATCTAATACAGCAATTTTTGTGGGAAAACGATATCATTTTTAAAATCTGAGCCACATGAAAAATATTTTTGAGCTGTGATTAAACTGTGATTAAACTGGATTAAACAATAAAAAGTGTTGTCTGAATGTTTCCTAAACATGTTTAGTAATAATCACAAATGTAAGTTTTGCAGATGCGACGTAAATATAGAGAAGGCTAGGCCTACATTGAAGATGGGCCCATGCAATTATCACACACTTTATGTTTTATCCACTGCATGCTTTCCTTCTCTTGAGTTTTCTAACTTTTCATCACAAATAATTAAGGCAAGTATCATCCGTATATGTTCTTAAAAATTAAAGGGTAACAAAATGATCTGGGACCCAACAGTAAATGATGTTTCTAAGTCACCAATATGTCCACATCACATAATTAAGTCATACTTTTGGGGTAAATCATACCATCTGTACAATATTTATAATGTTTGTGGCACTCTCGTCATGTTATCAAAGCATTCAAAGCATAAATGGTATGGGTGGAGCAATTGATATGCATGAAGCAAAATTGGTACGTCATGTTCGTTTTCATGTATATGTGAACGTAGACATATTTTTGGCGATATCCTGGAACATGCCCGGGAGTGCCCTAATTCAGTCATAGATGGAATATTTTGTATTCCTGTGTCAAAATGATGCCTTATTTGCTGTGGACGCCACGTTTTAAAACAAATATAGTAGTAAAATACATCTAATACAGCATCAAATATTTTTGAGCTGCGACTTAATTAGGACTAATGCAGTCATAGTAAATGTCCCAGAACGGCCATGGTGACTCAATTCAGTCAGTCAATAGTAAAAAAATATTTTTGCGAAGCTTAAAACATTAAAATATGCAATTATCACAAACTTGATGTTTTATCCACTGCATGCTTTCCTTCTCTTGAGCTTTCGAACTTTTCATTACAACTAATTAAGACAAGTATCATCCGTATATGTTCTTAAAAATAAAAGGGGAACAAAATGATCTGGGTCCCACCAGTAAATGATGTTGCTAAGTCACCAATATGTCCACATCACATAATTAAGTCATACTTTTGGAGCAAATCATACCATCTGTAATTGAGCATTTAAAGCATAAATGGTATGGGTGAAGTACAATTGATATGAATGAAGCAAAATTGGTACGTGTGAGATATATCTGTTCTGTTGGTACATTTTCCTTGTAAAGATATTATAAAAACAGCTAGCCAGTGATCTTAGAAGAGGAGTTAATCGACAACATTAAGAAACTTTGCCACAACCAGTGTTAAACAGCTCTCAACAACTTGCAGCTTTGATATTTCCATGTGAGTGACGTTGAACAGGAGAGAGTTACAATAGTCCAGCTTGCTTCAGTGATCTAGTACCAAACGCTAATGGCTGATACTTATGTTACTTCAACTCTTTTACCGTTGAACAACTGGATGCAACTGTATTTTAACTGATATATCTGTCTGAGGACATCAGCATGATCTTAGCTTAGTGGCAAAATAATTATGGGCATGAGTATGAGTTGTCCTAATAAGTTATGGCAGCAAGATCATGTCAAGGTCTCATCAAGGTCATTTCAAGATCAAACTTTCACAAATAGTGAGAATATACACGTTTTATAATTTTTTACCCGCTTGTGGTGCAGTCACATATTATAAAGTTAGGTGTTGACAAATTATTGGTCAGACATTATTTGAATACACATTTTTAAGAGATTTGGAGCGGTGTGAACCTTGGGTGTTGTGATACCTCATTAGTTATTCCCTTACTAAAGCCCTTCCTCAAGGCACAATTGATCGAGCAAAATTTTGCCTTGGGATCCCATGGCAAAACATTGATACATAATTGGGCATGAAGGTTGACATGTGTTAGGGCTGTGTTTTGCTGGGCCACCGTCCACAAGCAGCCTAAAGATTATATCGGGCTCATACAATCTGCTACGTTTATGTTATGTGTAATGATTAGGTAATTAGCATTATCCTTTTACCAAGAACGTACATGGTTTGGTGAGAATAATCAAGTATTAATCGTAATCATTGATGAAGATATTTTAACCTTGGTGATCAAATGGCGGCCATTTTGAATTTTTCTTTTAAGAACAAATCATTCGAGCTCCACATTCACCGATATATCGTTAATTGAGTGCTAACCATGTATATAGTCAAAAAAGAAAAAAACGTTATTATCCAAACAAGATCCCCATGACTGTGTGATTAAATTGATTTACAGGTAGAAATTATAAAAAATACATTTGACATTTTTGCCACGCTAAGAGATTTATTATTTAAAGCGCTGTCAAATAATGCAAAGATTTATAGCAGATGAAGGCCTCATGTGCCAACACATATTGAATATTTTTCACATTGTACTCTCAGTACAATTAATAAAATCGGGTTGAGTTTTATGCATTATGTAAGAATGTCCAATGAAATATGAAGGTTTTTCAGCGAAATAGATAAAGTTATCTCGGTATCGTCGGCGTAGAGTTGATATCTGACATCCCACCTGTCTTTGGAGGAGATATATAAAGGAGGTATATAGTGAATAAAGTAAATAACAAAAGACCGAGGACGGGTCACTGGCGAACCCCACATGTGACTGGTACATTGTGAACGTCGTTGCTGAAATGCATAAGTTTTGTACAAGCTTACATCCATTCAGCGAGTGATCTTTTGTGGGAAAAATATCAATAGGCATATTACATTATTTGCAATTGCAGAATCAATTAAATCAAGACTCCTACTGTATATGTACCTATATACATTTGTATTTTGTTATATTTTATTTGTACTTATATATTCATTTATTATTAAATATATTATCTGAACTAGGCCTACCTTGATATTAAATTAAAACATATTTTCTATAGGTCTAGCACAAATTGATTAATTCCCAGCAAGATAATACACTCACCCAATGCTGTATAAATGATGGCCCATCGTCTATAACACTGGCCCAACATTAAGCAAACATCGAGTCAATGTTTCATGCTTGCTGGTTATGTCTAGTTATCTAGTAAGTAAAGGACTATTATCGCGAGTTGATGTATCACAGTCATTCACTAGGTGGGGCCGCAGTATGTAGGCTACAGTGGTAATTCCTCACCCCTCAGACTGGAGAGTGCCTGCTATTATTCATTTATTTAAACAATATTACTTTCAATCTGTGAAGCATAATATATAAGGTATGATAGTACAGGTGTACATGTACTGCTGCAGGTGTAGGCCTACTCATGGCCTACCTCTGCACATAACAATGCTGGTCAGCCATACTGAAAGTCCAGGAGTCTCACCACCCTAAATCCAGGGAGGTGTCTACTAATAATGGAATCATGACACAAAATATTTCCAATGCGGCTGGAATTTCAGGTAGCTGCTACATTTCTCGCCAGCCTAGATAACTCAGTTCAAACACTTCTCTGTAATATTGATTCTGTAGTTAAATATTTTTAGTGTTATTTTTGAACAAATAAAATGTGAAAATTGAAATGTCCATTATAATCTTTCTGTGCGACACAAAACAATAGCATTTGTCGCAAAACAATTTATTGCAATTGTACTGAATTGTGAGTACCAAGACTGGAATTTCAGGTAGCTGCTACATTTCTCGCCAGCCTAGATAGCTCAGTTGGGAGAGCGTTAGACTGAAGATCTAAAGGTCCCCGGTTCAATCCCGGGTCTGGGCAGTTAACCCCGACATCCCCGGGGGCTGGCTACATTTTTCTTCAAAGTAGCAATTTCAAACACTTCTCTGTAATATTGATTCTGTAGTTAAATATTTTTAGTGTTATTTTTGAACAAATAAAATGTGAAAATTAAAATGTCCATTATAATCTTTCTGTGCGACACAAAACAATAGCATTTGTCGCAAAACAATTTATTGCAATTGTACTGAATTGTGGGTACCAAGAGTGGAATTTCAGGAAGCTGCTACATTTCTCGCCAGCCTAGATAGCTCAGTTGGGAGAGCGTTAGACTGAAGATCTAAAGGTCCCCGGTTCAATCCCGGGTCTGGGCAGTTAACCCCGACATCCCCGGGGGCTGGCTACATTTTTCTTCAAAGTAGCAATTTCAAACACTTCTCTGTAATATTGATTCTGTAGTTAAATATTTTTAGTGTTATTTTTGAACAAATAAAATGTGAAAATTGAAATGTCCATTATAATCTTTCTGTGCGACACAAAACAATAGCATTTGTCGCAAAACAATTTATTGCAATTGTACTGAATTGTGAGTACCAAGACTGGAATTTCAGGTAGCTGCTACATTTCTCGCCAGCCTAGATAGCTCAGTTGGGAGAGCGTTAGACTGAAGATCTAAAGGTCCCCGGTTCAATCCCGGGTCTGGGCAGTTAACCCCGACATCCCCGGGGGCTGGCTACATTTTTCTTCAAAGTAGCAATTTCAAACACTTCTCTGTAATATTGATTCTGTAGTTAAATATTTTTAGTGTTATTTTTGAACAAATAAAATGTGAAAATTAAAATGTCCATTATAATCTTTCTGTGCGACACAAAACAATAGCATTTGTCGCAAAACAATTTATTGCAATTGTACTGAATTGTGAGTACCAAGAGTGGAATTTCAGGAAGCTGCTACATTTCTCGCCAGCCTAGATAGCTCAGTTGGGAGAGCGTTAGACTGAAGATCTAAAGGTCCCCGGTTCAATCCCGGGTCTGGGCAGTTAACCCCGACATCCCCGGGGGCTGGCTACATTTTTCTTCAAAGTAGCAATTTCAAACACTTCTCTGTAATATTGATTCTGTAGTTAAATATTTTTAGTGTTATTTTTGAACAAATAAAATGTGAAAATTGAAATGTCCATTATAATCTTTCTGTGCGACACAAAACAATAGCATTTGTCGCAAAACAATTTATTGCAATTGTACTGAATTGTGAGTACCAAGACTGGAATTTCAGGTAGCTGCTACATTTCTCGCCAGCCTAGATAGCTCAGTTGGGAGAGCGTTAGACTGAAGATCTAAAGGTCCCCGGTTCAATCCCGGGTCTGGGCAGTTAACCCCGACATCCCCGGGGGCTGGCTACATTTTTCTTCAAAGTAGCAATTTCAAACACTTCTCTGTAATATTGATTCTGTAGTTAAATATTTTTAGTGTTATTTTTGAACAAATAAAATGTGAAAATTAAAATGTCCATTATAATCTTTCTGTGCGACACAAAACAATAGCATTTGTCGCAAAACAATTTATTGCAATTGTACTGAATTGTGAGTACCAAGAGTGGAATTTCAGGAAGCTGCTACATTTCTCGCCAGCCTAGATAGCTCAGTTGGGAGAGCGTTAGACTGAAGATCTAAAGGTCCCCGGTTCAATCCCGGGTCTGGGCAGTTAACCCCGACATCCCCGGGGGCTGGCTACATTTTTCTTCAAAGTAGCAATTTCAAACACTTCTCTGTAATATTGATTCTGTAGTTAAATATTTTTAGTGTTATTTTTGAACAAATAAAATGTGAAAATTGAAATGTCCATTATAATCTTTCTGTGCGACACAAAACAATAGCATTTGTCGCAAAACAATTTATTGCAATTGTACTGAATTGTGAGTACCAAGACTGGAATTTCAGGTAGCTGCTACATTTCTCGCCAGCCTAGATAGCTCAGTTGGGAGAGCGTTAGACTGAAGATCTAAAGGTCCCCGGTTCAATCCCGGGTCTGGGCAGTTAACCCCGACATCCCCGGGGGCTGGCTACATTTTTCTTCAAAGTAGCAATTTCAAACACTTCTCTGTAATATTGATTCTGTAGTTAAATATTTTTAGTGTTATTTTTGAACAAATAAAATGTGAAAATTAAAATGTCCATTATAATCTTTCTGTGCGACACAAAACAATAGCATTTGTCGCAAAACAATTTATTGCAATTGTACTGAATTGTGAGTACCAAGAGTGGAATTTCAGGAAGCTGCTACATTTCTCGCCAGCCTAGATAGCTCAGTTGGGAGAGCGTTAGACTGAAGATCTAAAGGTCCCCGGTTCAATCCCGGGTCTGGGCAGTTAACCCCGACATCCCCGGGGGCTGGCTACATTTTTCTTCAAAGTAGCAATTTCAAACACTTCTCTGTAATATTGATTCTGTAGTTAAATATTTTTAGTGTTATTTTTGAACAAATAAAATGTGAAAATTGAAATGTCCATTATAATCTTTCTGTGCGACACAAAACAATAGCATTTGTCGCAAAACAATTTATTGCAATTGTACTGAATTGTGAGTACCAAGACTGGAATTTCAGGTAGCTGCTACATTTCTCGCCAGCCTAGATAGCTCAGTTGGGAGAGCGTTAGACTGAAGATCTAAAGGTCCCCGGTTCAATCCCGGGTCTGGGCAGTTAACCCCGACATCCCCGGGGGCTGGCTACATTTTTCTTCAAAGTAGCAATTTCAAACACTTCTCTGTAATATTGATTCTGTAGTTAAATATTTTTAGTGTTATTTTTGAACAAATAAAATGTGAAAATTAAAATGTCCATTATAATCTTTCTGTGCGACACAAAACAATAGCATTTGTCGCAAAACAATTTATTGCAATTGTACTGAATTGTGAGTACCAAGAGTGGAATTTCAGGAAGCTGCTACATTTCTCGCCAGCCTAGATAGCTCAGTTGGGAGAGCGTTAGACTGAAGATCTAAAGGTCCCCGGTTCAATCCCGGGTCTGGGCAGTTAACCCCGACATCCCCGGGGGCTGGCTACATTTTTCTTCAAAGTAGCAATTTCAAACACTTCTCTGTAATATTGATTCTGTAGTTAAATATTTTTAGTGTTATTTTTGAACAAATAAAATGTGAAAATTGAAATGTCCATTATAATCTTTCTGTGCGACACAAAACAATAGCATTTGTCGCAAAACAATTTATTGCAATTGTACTGAATTGTGAGTACCAAGACTGGAATTTCAGGTAGCTGCTACATTTCTCGCCAGCCTAGATAGCTCAGTTGGGAGAGCGTTAGACTGAAGATCTAAAGGTCCCCGGTTCAATCCCGGGTCTGGGCAGTTAACCCCGACATCCCCGGGGGCTGGCTACATTTTTCTTCAAAGTAGCAATTTCAAACACTTCTCTGTAATATTGATTCTGTAGTTAAATATTTTTAGTGTTATTTTTGAACAAATAAAATGTGAAAATTAAAATGTCCATTATAATCTTTCTGTGCGACACAAAACAATAGCATTTGTCGCAAAACAATTTATTGCAATTGTACTGAATTGTGAGTACCAAGAGTGGAATTTCAGGAAGCTGCTACATTTCTCGCCAGCCTAGATAGCTCAGTTGGGAGAGCGTTAGACTGAAGATCTAAAGGTCCCCGGTTCAATCCCGGGTCTGGGCAGTTAACCCCGACATCCCCGGGGGCTGGCTACATTTTTCTTCAAAGTAGCAATTTCAAACACTTCTCTGTAATATTGATTCTGTAGTTAAATATTTTTAGTGTTATTTTTGAACAAATAAAATGTGAAAATTGAAATGTCCATTATAATCTTTCTGTGCGACACAAAACAATAGCATTTGTCGCAAAACAATTTATTGCAATTGTACTGAATTGTGAGTACCAAGACTGGAATTTCAGGTAGCTGCTACATTTCTCGCCAGCCTAGATAGCTCAGTTGGGAGAGCGTTAGACTGAAGATCTAAAGGTCCCCGGTTCAATCCCGGGTCTGGGCAGTTAACCCCGACATCCCCGGGGGCTGGCTACATTTTTCTTCAAAGTAGCAATTTCAAACACTTCTCTGTAATATTGATTCTGTAGTTAAATATTTTTAGTGTTATTTTTGAACAAATAAAATGTGAAAATTAAAATGTCCATTATAATCTTTCTGTGCGACACAAAACAATAGCATTTGTCGCAAAACAATTTATTGCAATTGTACTGAATTGTGAGTACCAAGAGTGGAATTTCAGGAAGCTGCTACATTTCTCGCCAGCCTAGATAGCTCAGTTGGGAGAGCGTTAGACTGAAGATCTAAAGGTCCCCGGTTCAATCCCGGGTCTGGGCAGTTAACCCCGACATCCCCGGGGGCTGGCTACATTTTTCTTCAAAGTAGCAATTTCAAACACTTCTCTGTAATATTGATTCTGTAGTTAAATATTTTTAGTGTTATTTTTGAACAAATAAAATGTGAAAATTGAAATGTCCATTATAATCTTTCTGTGCGACACAAAACAATAGCATTTGTCGCAAAACAATTTATTGCAATTGTACTGAATTGTGAGTACCAAGACTGGAATTTCAGGTAGCTGCTACATTTCTCGCCAGCCTAGATAGCTCAGTTGGGAGAGCGTTAGACTGAAGATCTAAAGGTCCCCGGTTCAATCCCGGGTCTGGGCAGTTAACCCCGACATCCCCGGGGGCTGGCTACATTTTTCTTCAAAGTAGCAATTTCAAACACTTCTCTGTAATATTGATTCTGTAGTTAAATATTTTTAGTGTTATTTTTGAACAAATAAAATGTGAAAATTAAAATGTCCATTATAATCTTTCTGTGCGACACAAAACAATAGCATTTGTCGCAAAACAATTTATTGCAATTGTACTGAATTGTGAGTACCAAGAGTGGAATTTCAGGAAGCTGCTACATTTCTCGCCAGCCTAGATAGCTCAGTTGGGAGAGCGTTAGACTGAAGATCTAAAGGTCCCCGGTTCAATCCCGGGTCTGGGCAGTTAACCCCGACATCCCCGGGGGCTGGCTACATTTTTCTTCAAAGTAGCAATTTCAAACACTTCTCTGTAATATTGATTCTGTAGTTAAATATTTTTAGTGTTATTTTTGAACAAATAAAATGTGAAAATTGAAATGTCCATTATAATCTTTCTGTGCGACACAAAACAATAGCATTTGTCGCAAAACAATTTATTGCAATTGTACTGAATTGTGAGTACCAAGACTGGAATTTCAGGTAGCTGCTACATTTCTCGCCAGCCTAGATAGCTCAGTTGGGAGAGCGTTAGACTGAAGATCTAAAGGTCCCCGGTTCAATCCCGGGTCTGGGCAGTTAACCCCGACATCCCCGGGGGCTGGCTACATTTTTCTTCAAAGTAGCAATTTCAAACACTTCTCTGTAATATTGATTCTGTAGTTAAATATTTTTAGTGTTATTTTTGAACAAATAAAATGTGAAAATTAAAATGTCCATTATAATCTTTCTGTGCGACACAAAACAATAGCATTTGTCGCAAAACAATTTATTGCAATTGTACTGAATTGTGAGTACCAAGAGTGGAATTTCAGGAAGCTGCTACATTTCTCGCCAGCCTAGATAGCTCAGTTGGGAGAGCGTTAGACTGAAGATCTAAAGGTCCCCGGTTCAATCCCGGGTCTGGGCAGTTAACCCCGACATCCCCGGGGGCTGGCTACATTTTTCTTCAAAGTAGCAATTTCAAACACTTCTCTGTAATATTGATTCTGTAGTTAAATATTTTTAGTGTTATTTTTGAACAAATAAAATGTGAAAATTGAAATGTCCATTATAATCTTTCTGTGCGACACAAAACAATAGCATTTGTCGCAAAACAATTTATTGCAATTGTACTGAATTGTGAGTACCAAGACTGGAATTTCAGGTAGCTGCTACATTTCTCGCCAGCCTAGATAGCTCAGTTGGGAGAGCGTTAGACTGAAGATCTAAAGGTCCCCGGTTCAATCCCGGGTCTGGGCAGTTAACCCCGACATCCCCGGGGGCTGGCTACATTTTTCTTCAAAGTAGCAATTTCAAACACTTCTCTGTAATATTGATTCTGTAGTTAAATATTTTTAGTGTTATTTTTGAACAAATAAAATGTGAAAATTAAAATGTCCATTATAATCTTTCTGTGCGACACAAAACAATAGCATTTGTCGCAAAACAATTTATTGCAATTGTACTGAATTGTGAGTACCAAGAGTGGAATTTCAGGAAGCTGCTACATTTCTCGCCAGCCTAGATAGCTCAGTTGGGAGAGCGTTAGACTGAAGATCTAAAGGTCCCCGGTTCAATCCCGGGTCTGGGCAGTTAACCCCGACATCCCCGGGGGCTGGCTACATTTTTCTTCAAAGTAGCAATTTCAAACACTTCTCTGTAATATTGATTCTGTAGTTAAATATTTTTAGTGTTATTTTTGAACAAATAAAATGTGAAAATTGAAATGTCCATTATAATCTTTCTGTGCGACACAAAACAATAGCATTTGTCGCAAAACAATTTATTGCAATTGTACTGAATTGTGAGTACCAAGACTGGAATTTCAGGTAGCTGCTACATTTCTCGCCAGCCTAGATAGCTCAGTTGGGAGAGCGTTAGACTGAAGATCTAAAGGTCCCCGGTTCAATCCCGGGTCTGGGCAGTTAACCCCGACATCCCCGGGGGCTGGCTACATTTTTCTTCAAAGTAGCAATTTCAAACACTTCTCTGTAATATTGATTCTGTAGTTAAATATTTTTAGTGTTATTTTTGAACAAATAAAATGTGAAAATTAAAATGTCCATTATAATCTTTCTGTGCGACACAAAACAATAGCATTTGTCGCAAAACAATTTATTGCAATTGTACTGAATTGTGAGTACCAAGAGTGGAATTTCAGGAAGCTGCTACATTTCTCGCCAGCCTAGATAGCTCAGTTGGGAGAGCGTTAGACTGAAGATCTAAAGGTCCCCGGTTCAATCCCGGGTCTGGGCAGTTAACCCCGACATCCCCGGGGGCTGGCTACATTTTTCTTCAAAGTAGCAATTTCAAACACTTCTCTGTAATATTGATTCTGTAGTTAAATATTTTTAGTGTTATTTTTGAACAAATAAAATGTGAAAATTGAAATGTCCATTATAATCTTTCTGTGCGACACAAAACAATAGCATTTGTCGCAAAACAATTTATTGCAATTGTACTGAATTGTGAGTACCAAGACTGGAATTTCAGGTAGCTGCTACATTTCTCGCCAGCCTAGATAGCTCAGTTGGGAGAGCGTTAGACTGAAGATCTAAAGGTCCCCGGTTCAATCCCGGGTCTGGGCAGTTAACCCCGACATCCCCGGGGGCTGGCTACATTTTTCTTCAAAGTAGCAATTTCAAACACTTCTCTGTAATATTGATTCTGTAGTTAAATATTTTTAGTGTTATTTTTGAACAAATAAAATGTGAAAATTGAAATGTCCATTATAATCTTTCTGTGCGACACAAAACAATAGCATTTGTCGCAAAACAATTTATTGCAATTGTACTGAATTGTGAGTACCAAGACTGGAATTTCAGGTAGCTGCTACATTTCTCGCCAGCCTAGATAGCTCAGTTGGGAGAGCGTTAGACTGAAGATCTAAAGGTCCCCGGTTCAATCCCGGGTCTGGGCAGTTAACCCCGACATCCCCGGGGGCTGGCTACATTTTTCTTCAAAGTAGCAATTTCAAACACTTCTCTGTAATATTGATTCTGTAGTTAAATATTTTTAGTGTTATTTTTGAACAAATAAAATGTGAAAATTAAAATGTCCATTATAATCTTTCTGTGCGACACAAAACAATAGCATTTGTCGCAAAACAATTTATTGCAATTGTACTGAATTGTGAGTACCAAGAGTGGAATTTCAGGAAGCTGCTACATTTCTCGCCAGCCTAGATAGCTCAGTTGGGAGAGCGTTAGACTGAAGATCTAAAGGTCCCCGGTTCAATCCCGGGTCTGGGCAGTTAACCCCGACATCCCCGGGGGCTGGCTACATTTTTCTTCAAAGTAGCAATTTCAAACACTTCTCTGTAATATTGATTCTGTAGTTAAATATTTTTAGTGTTATTTTTGAACAAATAAAATGTGAAAATTGAAATGTCCATTATAATCTTTCTGTGCGACACAAAACAATAGCATTTGTCGCAAAACAATTTATTGCAATTGTACTGAATTGTGAGTACCAAGACTGGAATTTCAGGTAGCTGCTACATTTCTCGCCAGCCTAGATAGCTCAGTTGGGAGAGCGTTAGACTGAAGATCTAAAGGTCCCCGGTTCAATCCCGGGTCTGGGCAGTTAACCCCGACATCCCCGGGGGCTGGCTACATTTTTCTTCAAAGTAGCAATTTCAAACACTTCTCTGTAATATTGATTCTGTAGTTAAATATTTTTAGTGTTATTTTTGAACAAATAAAATGTGAAAATTAAAATGTCCATTATAATCTTTCTGTGCGACACAAAACAATAGCATTTGTCGCAAAACAATTTATTGCAATTGTACTGAATTGTGAGTACCAAGAGTGGAATTTCAGGAAGCTGCTACATTTCTCGCCAGCCTAGATAGCTCAGTTGGGAGAGCGTTAGACTGAAGATCTAAAGGTCCCCGGTTCAATCCCGGGTCTGGGCAGTTAACCCCGACATCCCCGGGGGCTGGCTACATTTTTCTTCAAAGTAGCAATTTCAAACACTTCTCTGTAATATTGATTCTGTAGTTAAATATTTTTAGTGTTATTTTTGAACAAATAAAATGTGAAAATTGAAATGTCCATTATAATCTTTCTGTGCGACACAAAACAATAGCATTTGTCGCAAAACAATTTATTGCAATTGTACTGAATTGTGAGTACCAAGACTGGAATTTCAGGTAGCTGCTACATTTCTCGCCAGCCTAGATAGCTCAGTTGGGAGAGCGTTAGACTGAAGATCTAAAGGTCCCCGGTTCAATCCCGGGTCTGGGCAATTAACCCCGACATCCCCGGGGGCTGGCTACATTTTTCTTCAAAGTAGCAATTTCAAACACTTCTCTGTAATATTGATTCTGTAGTTAAATATTTTTAGTGTTATTTTTGAACAAATAAAATGTGAAAATTAAAATGTCCATTATAATCTTTCTGTGCGACACAAAACAATAGCATTTGTCGCAAAACAATTTATTGCAATTGTACTGAATTGTGAGTACCAAGAGTGGAATTTCAGGAAGCTGCTACATTTCTCGCCAGCCTAGATAGCTCAGTTGGGAGAGCGTTAGACTGAAGATCTAAAGGTCCCCGGTTCAATCCCGGGTCTGGGCAGTTAACCCCGACATCCCCGGGGGCTGGCTACATTTTTCTTCAAAGTAGCAATTTCAAACACTTCTCTGTAATATTGATTCTGTAGTTAAATATTTTTAGTGTTATTTTTGAACAAATAAAATGTGAAAATTGAAATGTCCATTATAATCTTTCTGTGCGACACAAAACAATAGCATTTGTCGCAAAACAATTTATTGCAATTGTACTGAATTGTGAGTACCAAGACTGGAATTTCAGGTAGCTGCTACATTTCTCGCCAGCCTAGATAGCTCAGTTGGGAGAGCGTTAGACTGAAGATCTAAAGGTCCCCGGTTCAATCCCGGGTCTGGGCAGTTAACCCCGACATCCCCGGGGGCTGGCTACATTTTTCTTCAAAGTAGCAATTTCAAACACTTCTCTGTAATATTGATTCTGTAGTTAAATATTTTTAGTGTTATTTTTGAACAAATAAAATGTGAAAATTAAAATGTCCATTATAATCTTTCTGTGCGACACAAAACAATAGCATTTGTCGCAAAACAATTTATTGCAATTGTACTGAATTGTGAGTACCAAGAGTGGAATTTCAGGAAGCTGCTACATTTCTCGCCAGCCTAGATAGCTCAGTTGGGAGAGCGTTAGACTGAAGATCTAAAGGTCCCCGGTTCAATCCCGGGTCTGGGCAGTTAACCCCGACATCCCCGGGGGCTGGCTACATTTTTCTTCAAAGTAGCAATTTCAAACACTTCTCTGTAATATTGATTCTGTAGTTAAATATTTTTAGTGTTATTTTTGAACAAATAAAATGTGAAAATTGAAATGTCCATTATAATCTTTCTGTGCGACACAAAACAATAGCATTTGTCGCAAAACAATTTATTGCAATTGTACTGAATTGTGAGTACCAAGACTGGAATTTCAGGTAGCTGCTACATTTCTCGCCAGCCTAGATAGCTCAGTTGGGAGAGCGTTAGACTGAAGATCTAAAGGTCCCCGGTTCAATCCCGGGTCTGGGCAGTTAACCCCGACATCCCCGGGGGCTGGCTACATTTTTCTTCAAAGTAGCAATTTCAAACACTTCTCTGTAATATTGATTCTGTAGTTAAATATTTTTAGTGTTATTTTTGAACAAATAAAATGTGAAAATTAAAATGTCCATTATAATCTTTCTGTGCGACACAAAACAATAGCATTTGTCGCAAAACAATTTATTGCAATTGTACTGAATTGTGAGTACCAAGAGTGGAATTTCAGGAAGCTGCTACATTTCTCGCCAGCCTAGATAGCTCAGTTGGGAGAGCGTTAGACTGAAGATCTAAAGGTCCCCGGTTCAATCCCGGGTCTGGGCAGTTAACCCCGACATCCCCGGGGGCTGGCTACATTTTTCTTCAAAGTAGCAATTTCAAACACTTCTCTGTAATATTGATTCTGTAGTTAAATATTTTTAGTGTTATTTTTGAACAAATAAAATGTGAAAATTGAAATGTCCATTATAATCTTTCTGTGCGACACAAAACAATAGCATTTGTCGCAAAACAATTTATTGCAATTGTACTGAATTGTGAGTACCAAGACTGGAATTTCAGGTAGCTGCTACATTTCTCGCCAGCCTAGATAGCTCAGTTGGGAGAGCGTTAGACTGAAGATCTAAAGGTCCCCGGTTCAATCCCGGGTCTGGGCAGTTAACCCCGACATCCCCGGGGGCTGGCTACATTTTTCTTCAAAGTAGCAATTTCAAACACTTCTCTGTAATATTGATTCTGTAGTTAAATATTTTTAGTGTTATTTTTGAACAAATAAAATGTGAAAATTAAAATGTCCATTATAATCTTTCTGTGCGACACAAAACAATAGCATTTGTCGCAAAACAATTTATTGCAATTGTACTGAATTGTGAGTACCAAGAGTGGAATTTCAGGAAGCTGCTACATTTCTCGCCAGCTTAGATAGCTCAGTTGGGAGAGCGTTAGACTGAAGATCTAAAGGTCCCCGGTTCAATCCCGGGTCTGGGCAGTTAACCCCGACATCCCCGGGGGCTGGCTACATTTTTCTTCAAAGTAGCAATTTCAAACACTTCTCTGTAATATTGATTCTGTAGTTAAATATTTTTAGTGTTATTTTTGAACAAATAAAATGTGAAAATTGAAATGTCCATTATAATCTTTCTGTGCGACACAAAACAATAGCATTTGTCGCAAAACAATTTATTGCAATTGTACTGAATTGTGAGTACCAAGACTGGAATTTCAGGTAGCTGCTACATTTCTCGCCAGCCTAGATAGCTCAGTTGGGAGAGCGTTAGACTGAAGATCTAAAGGTCCCCGGTTCAATCCCGGGTCTGGGCAGTTAACCCCGACATCCCCGGGGGCTGGCTACATTTTTCTTCAAAGTAGCAATTTCAAACACTTCTCTGTAATATTGATTCTGTAGTTAAATATTTTTAGTGTTATTTTTGAACAAATAAAATGTGAAAATTAAAATGTCCATTATAATCTTTCTGTGCGACACAAAACAATAGCATTTGTCGCAAAACAATTTATTGCAATTGTACTGAATTGTGAGTACCAAGAGTGGAATTTCAGGAAGCTGCTACATTTCTCGCCAGCCTAGATAGCTCAGTTGGGAGAGCGTTAGACTGAAGATCTAAAGGTCCCCGGTTCAATCCCGGGTCTGGGCAGTTAACCCCGACATCCCCGGGGGCTGGCTACATTTTTCTTCAAAGTAGCAATTTCAAACACTTCTCTGTAATATTGATTCTGTAGTTAAATATTTTTAGTGTTATTTTTGAACAAATAAAATGTGAAAATTGAAATGTCCATTATAATCTTTCTGTGCGACACAAAACAATAGCATTTGTCGCAAAACAATTTATTGCAATTGTACTGAATTGTGAGTACCAAGACTGGAATTTCAGGTAGCTGCTACATTTCTCGCCAGCCTAGATAGCTCAGTTGGGAGAGCGTTAGACTGAAGATCTAAAGGTCCCCGGTTCAATCCCGGGTCTGGGCAGTTAACCCCGACATCCCCGGGGGCTGGCTACATTTTTCTTCAAAGTAGCAATTTCAAACACTTCTCTGTAATATTGATTCTGTAGTTAAATATTTTTAGTGTTATTTTTGAACAAATAAAATGTGAAAATTAAAATGTCCATTATAATCTTTCTGTGCGACACAAAACAATAGCATTTGTCGCAAAACAATTTATTGCAATTGTACTGAATTGTGAGTACCAAGAGTGGAATTTCAGGAAGCTGCTACATTTCTCGCCAGCCTAGATAGCTCAGTTGGGAGAGCGTTAGACTGAAGATCTAAAGGTCCCCGGTTCAATCCCGGGTCTGGGCAGTTAACCCCGACATCCCCGGGGGCTGGCTACATTTTTCTTCAAAGTAGCAATTTCAAACACTTCTCTGTAATATTGATTCTGTAGTTAAATATTTTTAGTGTTATTTTTGAACAAATAAAATGTGAAAATTGAAATGTCCATTATAATCTTTCTGTGCGACACAAAACAATAGCATTTGTCGCAAAACAATTTATTGCAATTGTACTGAATTGTGAGTACCAAGACTGGAATTTCAGGTAGCTGCTACATTTCTCGCCAGCCTAGATAGCTCAGTTGGGAGAGCGTTAGACTGAAGATCTAAAGGTCCCCGGTTCAATCCCGGGTCTGGGCAGTTAACCCCGACATCCCCGGGGGCTGGCTACATTTTTCTTCAAAGTAGCAATTTCAAACACTTCTCTGTAATATTGATTCTGTAGTTAAATATTTTTAGTGTTATTTTTGAACAAATAAAATGTGAAAATTAAAATGTCCATTATAATCTTTCTGTGCGACACAAAACAATAGCATTTGTCGCAAAACAATTTATTGCAATTGTACTGAATTGTGAGTACCAAGAGTGGAATTTCAGGAAGCTGCTACATTTCTCGCCAGCCTAGATAGCTCAGTTGGGAGAGCGTTAGACTGAAGATCTAAAGGTCCCCGGTTCAATCCCGGGTCTGGGCAGTTAACCCCGACATCCCCGGGGGCTGGCTACATTTTTCTTCAAAGTAGCAATTTCAAACACTTCTCTGTAATATTGATTCTGTAGTTAAATATTTTTAGTGTTATTTTTGAACAAATAAAATGTGAAAATTGAAATGTCCATTATAATCTTTCTGTGCGACACAAAACAATAGCATTTGTCGCAAAACAATTTATTGCAATTGTACTGAATTGTGAGTACCAAGACTGGAATTTCAGGTAGCTGCTACATTTCTCGCCAGCCTAGATAGCTCAGTTGGGAGAGCGTTAGACTGAAGATCTAAAGGTCCCCGGTTCAATCCCGGGTCTGGGCAGTTAACCCCGACATCCCCGGGGGCTGGCTACATTTTTCTTCAAAGTAGCAATTTCAAACACTTCTCTGTAATATTGATTCTGTAGTTAAATATTTTTAGTGTTATTTTTGAACAAATAAAATGTGAAAATTAAAATGTCCATTATAATCTTTCTGTGCGACACAAAACAATAGCATTTGTCGCAAAACAATTTATTGCAATTGTACTGAATTGTGAGTACCAAGAGTGGAATTTCAGGAAGCTGCTACATTTCTCGCCAGCTTAGATAGCTCAGTTGGGAGAGCGTTAGACTGAAGATCTAAAGGTCCCCGGTTCAATCCCGGGTCTGGGCAGTTAACCCCGACATCCCCGGGGGCTGGCTACATTTTTCTTCAAAGTAGCAATTTCAAACACTTCTCTGTAATATTGATTCTGTAGTTAAATATTTTTAGTGTTATTTTTGAACAAATAAAATGTGAAAATTGAAATGTCCATTATAATCTTTCTGTGCGACACAAAACAATAGCATTTGTCGCAAAACAATTTATTGCAATTGTACTGAATTGTGAGTACCAAGACTGGAATTTCAGGTAGCTGCTACATTTCTCGCCAGCCTAGATAGCTCAGTTGGGAGAGCGTTAGACTGAAGATCTAAAGGTCCCCGGTTCAATCCCGGGTCTGGGCAGTTAACCCCGACATCCCCGGGGGCTGGCTACATTTTTCTTCAAAGTAGCAATTTCAAACACTTCTCTGTAATATTGATTCTGTAGTTAAATATTTTTAGTGTTATTTTTGAACAAATAAAATGTGAAAATTAAAATGTCCATTATAATCTTTCTGTGCGACACAAAACAATAGCATTTGTCGCAAAACAATTTATTGCAATTGTACTGAATTGTGAGTACCAAGAGTGGAATTTCAGGAAGCTGCTACATTTCTCGCCAGCCTAGATAGCTCAGTTGGGAGAGCGTTAGACTGAAGATCTAAAGGTCCCCGGTTCAATCCCGGGTCTGGGCAGTTAACCCCGACATCCCCGGGGGCTGGCTACATTTTTCTTCAAAGTAGCAATTTCAAACACTTCTCTGTAATATTGATTCTGTAGTTAAATATTTTTAGTGTTATTTTTGAACAAATAAAATGTGAAAATTGAAATGTCCATTATAATCTTTCTGTGCGACACAAAACAATAGCATTTGTCGCAAAACAATTTATTGCAATTGTACTGAATTGTGAGTACCAAGACTGGAATTTCAGGTAGCTGCTACATTTCTCGCCAGCCTAGATAGCTCAGTTGGGAGAGCGTTAGACTGAAGATCTAAAGGTCCCCGGTTCAATCCCGGGTCTGGGCAGTTAACCCCGACATCCCCGGGGGCTGGCTACATTTTTCTTCAAAGTAGCAATTTCAAACACTTCTCTGTAATATTGATTCTGTAGTTAAATATTTTTAGTGTTATTTTTGAACAAATAAAATGTGAAAATTAAAATGTCCATTATAATCTTTCTGTGCGACACAAAACAATAGCATTTGTCGCAAAACAATTTATTGCAATTGTACTGAATTGTGAGTACCAAGAGTGGAATTTCAGGAAGCTGCTACATTTCTCGCCAGCCTAGATAGCTCAGTTGGGAGAGCGTTAGACTGAAGATCTAAAGGTCCCCGGTTCAATCCCGGGTCTGGGCAGTTAACCCCGACATCCCCGGGGGCTGGCTACATTTTTCTTCAAAGTAGCAATTTCAAACACTTCTCTGTAATATTGATTCTGTAGTTAAATATTTTTAGTGTTATTTTTGAACAAATAAAATGTGAAAATTGAAATGTCCATTATAATCTTTCTGTGCGACACAAAACAATAGCATTTGTCGCAAAACAATTTATTGCAATTGTACTGAATTGTGAGTACCAAGACTGGAATTTCAGGTAGCTGCTACATTTCTCGCCAGCCTAGATAGCTCAGTTGGGAGAGCGTTAGACTGAAGATCTAAAGGTCCCCGGTTCAATCCCGGGTCTGGGCAGTTAACCCCGACATCCCCGGGGGCTGGCTACATTTTTCTTCAAAGTAGCAATTTCAAACACTTCTCTGTAATATTGATTCTGTAGTTAAATATTTTTAGTGTTATTTTTGAACAAATAAAATGTGAAAATTAAAATGTCCATTATAATCTTTCTGTGCGACACAAAACAATAGCATTTGTCGCAAAACAATTTATTGCAATTGTACTGAATTGTGAGTACCAAGAGTGGAATTTCAGGAAGCTGCTACATTTCTCGCCAGCCTAGATAGCTCAGTTGGGAGAGCGTTAGACTGAAGATCTAAAGGTCCCCGGTTCAATCCCGGGTCTGGGCAGTTAACCCCGACATCCCCGGGGGCTGGCTACATTTTTCTTCAAAGTAGCAATTTCAAACACTTCTCTGTAATATTGATTCTGTAGTTAAATATTTTTAGTGTTATTTTTGAACAAATAAAATGTGAAAATTGAAATGTCCATTATAATCTTTCTGTGCGACACAAAACAATAGCATTTGTCGCAAAACAATTTATTGCAATTGTACTGAATTGTGAGTACCAAGACTGGAATTTCAGGTAGCTGCTACATTTCTCGCCAGCCTAGATAGCTCAGTTGGGAGAGCGTTAGACTGAAGATCTAAAGGTCCCCGGTTCAATCCCGGGTCTGGGCAGTTAACCCCGACATCCCCGGGGGCTGGCTACATTTTTCTTCAAAGTAGCAATTTCAAACACTTCTCTGTAATATTGATTCTGTAGTTAAATATTTTTAGTGTTATTTTTGAACAAATAAAATGTGAAAATTAAAATGTCCATTATAATCTTTCTGTGCGACACAAAACAATAGCATTTGTCGCAAAACAATTTATTGCAATTGTACTGAATTGTGAGTACCAAGAGTGGAATTTCAGGAAGCTGCTACATTTCTCGCCAGCCTAGATAGCTCAGTTGGGAGAGCGTTAGACTGAAGATCTAAAGGTCCCCGGTTCAATCCCGGGTCTGGGCAGTTAACCCCGACATCCCCGGGGGCTGGCTACATTTTTCTTCAAAGTAGCAATTTCAAACACTTCTCTGTAATATTGATTCTGTAGTTAAATATTTTTAGTGTTATTTTTGAACAAATAAAATGTGAAAATTGAAATGTCCATTATAATCTTTCTGTGCGACACAAAACAATAGCATTTGTCGCAAAACAATTTATTGCAATTGTACTGAATTGTGAGTACCAAGACTGGAATTTCAGGTAGCTGCTACATTTCTCGCCAGCCTAGATAGCTCAGTTGGGAGAGCGTTAGACTGAAGATCTAAAGGTCCCCGGTTCAATCCCGGGTCTGGGCAGTTAACCCCGACATCCCCGGGGGCTGGCTACATTTTTCTTCAAAGTAGCAATTTCAAACACTTCTCTGTAATATTGATTCTGTAGTTAAATATTTTTAGTGTTATTTTTGAACAAATAAAATGTGAAAATTAAAATGTCCATTATAATCTTTCTGTGCGACACAAAACAATAGCATTTGTCGCAAAACAATTTATTGCAATTGTACTGAATTGTGAGTACCAAGAGTGGAATTTCAGGAAGCTGCTACATTTCTCGCCAGCCTAGATAGCTCAGTTGGGAGAGCGTTAGACTGAAGATCTAAAGGTCCCCGGTTCAATCCCGGGTCTGGGCAGTTAACCCCGACATCCCCGGGGGCTGGCTACATTTTTCTTCAAAGTAGCAATTTCAAACACTTCTCTGTAATATTGATTCTGTAGTTAAATATTTTTAGTGTTATTTTTGAACAAATAAAATGTGAAAATTGAAATGTCCATTATAATCTTTCTGTGCGACACAAAACAATAGCATTTGTCGCAAAACAATTTATTGCAATTGTACTGAATTGTGAGTACCAAGACTGGAATTTCAGGTAGCTGCTACATTTCTCGCCAGCCTAGATAGCTCAGTTGGGAGAGCGTTAGACTGAAGATCTAAAGGTCCCCGGTTCAATCCCGGGTCTGGGCAGTTAACCCCGACATCCCCGGGGGCTGGCTACATTTTTCTTCAAAGTAGCAATTTCAAACACTTCTCTGTAATATTGATTCTGTAGTTAAATATTTTTAGTGTTATTTTTGAACAAATAAAATGTGAAAATTAAAATGTCCATTATAATCTTTCTGTGCGACACAAAACAATAGCATTTGTCGCAAAACAATTTATTGCAATTGTACTGAATTGTGAGTACCAAGAGTGGAATTTCAGGAAGCTGCTACATTTCTCGCCAGCCTAGATAGCTCAGTTGGGAGAGCGTTAGACTGAAGATCTAAAGGTCCCCGGTTCAATCCCGGGTCTGGGCAGTTAACCCCGACATCCCCGGGGGCTGGCTACATTTTTCTTCAAAGTAGCAATTTCAAACACTTCTCTGTAATATTGATTCTGTAGTTAAATATTTTTAGTGTTATTTTTGAACAAATAAAATGTGAAAATTGAAATGTCCATTATAATCTTTCTGTGCGACACAAAACAATAGCATTTGTCGCAAAACAATTTATTGCAATTGTACTGAATTGTGAGTACCAAGAGTGGAATTTCAGGTAGCTGCTACATTTCTCGCCAGCCTAGATAGCTCAGTTGGGAGAGCGTTAGACTGAAGATCTAAAGGTCCCCGGTTCAATCCCGGGTCTGGGCAGTTAACCCCGACATCCCCGGGGGCTGGCTACATTTTTCTTCAAAGTAGCAATTTCAAACACTTCTCTGTAATATTGATTCTGTAGTTAAATATTTTTAGTGTTATTTTTGAACAAATAAAATGTGAAAATTAAAATGTCCATTATAATCTTTCTGTGCGACACAAAACAATAGCATTTGTCGCAAAACAATTTATTGCAATTGTACTGAATTGTGAGTACCAAGAGTGGAATTTCAGGAAGCTGCTACATTTCTCGCCAGCCTAGATAGCTCAGTTGGGAGAGCGTTAGACTGAAGATCTAAAGGTCCCCGGTTCAATCCCGGGTCTGGGCAGTTAACCCCGACATCCCCGGGGGCTGGCTACATTTTTCTTCAAAGTAGCAATTTCAAACACTTCTCTGTAATATTGATTCTGTAGTTAAATATTTTTAGTGTTATTTTTGAACAAATAAAATGTGAAAATTAAAATGTCCATTATAATCTTTCTGTGCGACACAAAACAATAGCATTTGTCGCAAAACAATTTATTGCAATTGTACTGAATTGTGAGTACCAAGACTGGAATTTCAGGTAGCTGCTACATTTCTCGCCAGCCTAGATAGCTCAGTTGGGAGAGCGTTAGACTGAAGATCTAAAGGTCCCCGGTTCAATCCCGGGTCTGGGCAGTTAACCCCGACATCCCCGGGGGCTGGCTACATTTTTCTTCAAAGTAGCAATTTCAAACACTTCTCTGTAATATTGATTCTGTAGTTAAATATTTTTAGTGTTATTTTTGAACAAATAAAATGTGAAAATTAAAATGTCCATTATAATCTTTCTGTGCGACACAAAACAATAGCATTTGTCGCAAAACAATTTATTGCAATTGTACTGAATTGTGAGTACCAAGAGTGGAATTTCAGGAAGCTGCTACATTTCTCGCCAGCCTAGATAGCTCAGTTGGGAGAGCGTTAGACTGAAGATCTAAAGGTCCCCGGTTCAATCCCGGGTCTGGGCAGTTAACCCCGACATCCCCGGGGGCTGGCTACATTTTTCTTCAAAGTAGCAATTTCAAACACTTCTCTGTAATATTGATTCTGTAGTTAAATATTTTTAGTGTTATTTTTGAACAAATAAAATGTGAAAATTGAAATGTCCATTATAATCTTTCTGTGCGACACAAAACAATAGCATTTGTCGCAAAACAATTTATTGCAATTGTACTGAATTGTGAGTACCAAGACTGGAATTTCAGGTAGCTGCTACATTTCTCGCCAGCCTAGATAGCTCAGTTGGGAGAGCGTTAGACTGAAGATCTAAAGGTCCCCGGTTCAATCCCGGGTCTGGGCAGTTAACCCCGACATCCCCGGGGGCTGGCTACATTTTTCTTCAAAGTAGCAATTTCAAACACTTCTCTGTAATATTGATTCTGTAGTTAAATATTTTTAGTGTTATTTTTGAACAAATAAAATGTGAAAATTAAAATGTCCATTATAATCTTTCTGTGCGACACAAAACAATAGCATTTGTCGCAAAACAATTTATTGCAATTGTACTGAATTGTGAGTACCAAGAGTGGAATTTCAGGAAGCTGCTACATTTCTCGCCAGCCTAGATAGCTCAGTTGGGAGAGCGTTAGACTGAAGATCTAAAGGTCCCCGGTTCAATCCCGGGTCTGGGCAGTTAACCCCGACATCCCCGGGGGCTGGCTACATTTTTCTTCAAAGTAGCAATTTCAAACACTTCTCTGTAATATTGATTCTGTAGTTAAATATTTTTAGTGTTATTTTTGAACAAATAAAATGTGAAAATTGAAATGTCCATTATAATCTTTCTGTGCGACACAAAACAATAGCATTTGTCGCAAAACAATTTATTGCAATTGTACTGAATTGTGAGTACCAAGAGTGGAATTTCAGGTAGCTGCTACATTTCTCGCCAGCCTAGATAGCTCAGTTGGGAGAGCGTTAGACTGAAGATCTAAAGGTCCCCGGTTCAATCCCGGGTCTGGGCAGTTAACCCCGACATCCCCGGGGGCTGGCTACATTTTTCTTCAAAGTAGCAATTTCAAACACTTCTCTGTAATATTGATTCTGTAGTTAAATATTTTTAGTGTTATTTTTGAACAAATAAAATGTGAAAATTAAAATGTCCATTATAATCTTTCTGTGCGACACAAAACAATAGCATTTGTCGCAAAACAATTTATTGCAATTGTACTGAATTGTGAGTACCAAGAGTGGAATTTCAGGAAGCTGCTACATTTCTCGCCAGCCTAGATAGCTCAGTTGGGAGAGCGTTAGACTGAAGATCTAAAGGTCCCCGGTTCAATCCCGGGTCTGGGCAGTTAACCCCGACATCCCCGGGGGCTGGCTACATTTTTCTTCAAAGTAGCAATTTCAAACACTTCTCTGTAATATTGATTCTGTAGTTAAATATTTTTAGTGTTATTTTTGAACAAATAAAATGTGAAAATTAAAATGTCCATTATAATCTTTCTGTGCGACACAAAACAATAGCATTTGTCGCAAAACAATTTATTGCAATTGTACTGAATTGTGAGTACCAAGACTGGAATTTCAGGTAGCTGCTACATTTCTCGCCAGCCTAGATAGCTCAGTTGGGAGAGCGTTAGACTGAAGATCTAAAGGTCCCCGGTTCAATCCCGGGTCTGGGCAGTTAACCTCGACATCCCCGGGGGCTGGCTACATTTTTCTTCAAAGTAGCAATTTCAAACACTTCTCTGTAATATTGATTCTGTAGTTAAATATTTTTAGTGTTATTTTTGAACAAATAAAATGTGAAAATTAAAATGTCCATTATAATCTTTCTGTGCGACACAAAACAATAGCATTTGTCGCAAAACAATTTATTGCAATTGTACTGAATTGTGAGTACCAAGAGTGGAATTTCAGGAAGCTGCTACATTTCTCGCCAGCCTAGATAGCTCAGTTGGGAGAGCGTTAGACTGAAGATCTAAAGGTCCCCGGTTCAATCCCGGGTCTGGGCAGTTAACCCCGACATCCCCGGGGGCTGGCTACATTTTTCTTCAAAGTAGCAATTTCAAACACTTCTCTGTAATATTGATTCTGTAGTTAAATATTTTTAGTGTTATTTTTGAACAAATAAAATGTGAAAATTGAAATGTCCATTATAATCTTTCTGTGCGACACAAAACAATAGCATTTGTCGCAAAACAATTTATTGCAATTGTACTGAATTGTGAGTACCAAGACTGGAATTTCAGGTAGCTGCTACATTTCTCGCCAGCCTAGATAGCTCAGTTGGGAGAGCGTTAGACTGAAGATCTAAAGGTCCCCGGTTCAATCCCGGGTCTGGGCAGTTAACCCCGACATCCCCGGGGGCTGGCTACATTTTTCTTCAAAGTAGCAATTTCAAACACTTCTCTGTAATATTGATTCTGTAGTTAAATATTTTTAGTGTTATTTTTGAACAAATAAAATGTGAAAATTAAAATGTCCATTATAATCTTTCTGTGCGACACAAAACAATAGCATTTGTCGCAAAACAATTTATTGCAATTGTCCTGAATTGTGAGTACCAAGAGTGGAATTTCAGGAAGCTGCTACATTTCTCGCCAGCCTAGATAGCTCAGTTGGGAGAGCGTTAGACTGAAGATCTAAAGGTCCCCGGTTCAATCCCGGGTCTGGGCAGTTAACCCCGACATCCCCGGGGGCTGGCTACATTTTTCTTCAAAGTAGCAATTTCAAACACTTCTCTGTAATATTGATTCTGTAGTTAAATATTTTTAGTGTTATTTTTGAACAAATAAAATGTGAAAATTGAAATGTCCATTATAATCTTTCTGTGCGACACAAAACAATAGCATTTGTCGCAAAACAATTTATTGCAATTGTACTGAATTGTGAGTACCAAGACTGGAATTTCAGGTAGCTGCTACATTTCTCGCCAGCCTAGATAGCTCAGTTGGGAGAGCGTTAGACTGAAGATCTAAAGGTCCCCGGTTCAATCCCGGGTCTGGGCAGTTAACCCCGACATCCCCGGGGGCTGGCTACATTTTTCTTCAAAGTAGCAATTTCAAACACTTCTCTGTAATATTGATTCTGTAGTTAAATATTTTTAGTGTTATTTTTGAACAAATAAAATGTGAAAATTGAAATGTCCATTATAATCTTTCTGTGCGACACAAAACAATAGCATTTGTCGCAAAACAATTTATTGCAATTGTACTGAATTGTGAGTACCAAGACTGGAATTTCAGGTAGCTGCTACATTTCTCGCCAGCCTAGATAGCTCAGTTGGGAGAGCGTTAGACTGAAGATCTAAAGGTCCCCGGTTCAATCCCGGGTCTGGGCAGTTAACCCCGACTTCCCCGGGGGCTGGCTACATTTTTCTTCAAAGTAGCAATTTCAAACACTTCTCTGTAATATTGATTCTGTAGTTAAATATTTTTAGTGTTATTTTTGAACAAATAAAATGTGAAAATTAAAATGTCCATTATAATCTTTCTGTGCGACACAAAACAATAGCATTTGTCGCAAAACAATTTATTGCAATTGTACTGAATTGTGAGTACCAAGAGTGGAATTTCAGGAAGCTGCTACATTTCTCGCCAGCCTAGATAGCTCAGTTGGGAGAGCGTTAGACTGAAGATCTAAAGGTCCCCGGTTCAATCCCGGGTCTGGGCAGTTAACCCCGACATCCCCGGGGGCTGGCTACATTTTTCTTCAAAGTAGCAATTTCAAACACTTCTCTGTAATATTGATTCTGTAGTTAAATATTTTTAGTGTTATTTTTGAACAAATAAAATGTGAAAATTGAAATGTCCATTATAATCTTTCTGTGCGACACAAAACAATAGCATTTGTCGCAAAACAATTTATTGCAATTGTACTGAATTGTGAGTACCAAGACTGGAATTTCAGGTAGCTGCTACATTTCTCGCCAGCCTAGATAGCTCAGTTGGGAGAGCGTTAGACTGAAGATCTAAAGGTCCCCGGTTCAATCCCGGGTCTGGGCAGTTAACCCCGACATCTCCGGGGGCTGGCTACATTTTTCTTCAAAGTAGCAATTTCAAACACTTCTCTGTAATATTGATTCTGTAGTTAAATATTTTTAGTGTTATTTTTGAACAAATAAAATGTGAAAATTAAAATGTCCATTATAATCTTTCTGTGCGACACAAAACAATAGCATTTGTCGCAAAACAATTTATTGCAATTGTACTGAATTGTGAGTACCAAGAGTGGAATTTCAGGAAGCTGCTACATTTCTCGCCAGCCTAGATAGCTCAGTTGGGAGAGCGTTAGACTGAAGATCTAAAGGTCCCCGGTTCAATCCCGGGTCTGGGCAGTTAACCCCGACATCCCCGGGGGCTGGCTACATTTTTCTTCAAAGTAGCAATTTCAAACACTTCTCTGTAATATTGATTCTGTAGTTAAATATTTTTAGTGTTATTTTTGAACAAATAAAATGTGAAAATTGAAATGTCCATTATAATCTTTCTGTGCGACACAAAACAATAGCATTTGTCGCAAAACAATTTATTGCAATTGTACTGAATTGTGAGTACCAAGAGTGGAATTTCAGGAAGCTGCTACATTTCTCGCCAGCCTAGATAGCTCAGTTGGGAGAGCGTTAGACTGAAGATCTAAAGGTCCCCGGTTCAATCCCGGGTCTGGGCAGTTAACCCCGACATCCCCGGGGGCTGGCTACATTTTTCTTCAAAGTAGCAATTTCAAACACTCTCTGTAATATTGATTCTGTAGTTAAATATTTTTAGTGTTATTTTTGAACAAATAAAATGTGAAAATTAAAATGTCCATTATAATCTTTCTGTGCGACACAAAACAATAGCATTTGTCGCAAAACAATTTATTGCAATTGTACTGAATTGTGAGTACCAAGACTGGAATTTCAGGTAGCTGCTACATTTCTCGCCAGCCTAGATAGCTCAGTTGGGAGAGCGTTAGACTGAAGATCTAAAGGTCCCCGGTTCAATCCCGGGTCTGGGCAGTTAACCCCGACATCCCCGGGGGCTGGCTACATTTTTCTTCAAAGTAGCAATTTCAAACACTTCTCTGTAATATTGATTCTGTAGTTAAATATTTTTAGTGTTATTTTTGAACAAATAAAATGTGAAAATTAAAATGTCCATTATAATCTTTCTGTGCGACACAAAACAATAGCATTTGTCGCAAAACAATTTATTGCAATTGTACTGAATTGTGAGTACCAAGAGTGGAATTTCAGGAAGCTGCTACATTTCTCGCCAGCCTAGATAGCTCAGTTGGGAGAGCGTTAGACTGAAGATCTAAAGGTCCCCGGTTCAATCCCGGGTCTGGGCAGTTAACCCCGACATCCCCGGGGGCTGGCTACATTTTTCTTCAAAGTAGCAATTTCAAACACTTCTCTGTAATATTGATTCTGTAGTTAAATATTTTTAGTGTTATTTTTGAACAAATAAAATGTGAAAATTGAAATGTCCATTATAATCTTTCTGTGCGACACAAAACAATAGCATTTGTCGCAAAACAATTTATTGCAATTGTACTGAATTGTGAGTACCAAGACTGGAATTTCAGGTAGCTGCTACATTTCTCGCCAGCCTAGATAGCTCAGTTGGGAGAGCGTTAGACTGAAGATCTAAAGGTCCCCGGTTCAATCCCGGGTCTGGGCAGTTAACCCCGACATCCCCGGGGGCTGGCTACATTTTTCTTCAAAGTAGCAATTTCAAACACTTCTCTGTAATATTGATTCTGTAGTTAAATATTTTTAGTGTTATTTTTGAACAAATAAAATGTGAAAATTAAAATGTCCATTATAATCTTTCTGTGCGACACAAAACAATAGCATTTGTCGCAAAACAATTTATTGCAATTGTACTGAATTGTGAGTACCAAGAGTGGAATTTCAGGAAGCTGCTACATTTCTCGCCAGCCTAGATAGCTCAGTTGGGAGAGCGTTAGACTGAAGATCTAAAGGTCCCCGGTTCAATCCCGGGTCTGGGCAGTTAACCCCGACATCCCCGGGGGCTGGCTACATTTTTCTTCAAAGTAGCAATTTCAAACACTTCTCTGTAATATTGATTCTGTAGTTAAATATTTTTAGTGTTATTTTTGAACAAATAAAATGTGAAAATTGAAATGTCCATTATAATCTTTCTGTGCGACACAAAACAATAGCATTTGTCGCAAAACAATTTATTGCAATTGTACTGAATTGTGAGTACCAAGACTGGAATTTCAGGTAGCTGCTACATTTCTCGCCAGCCTAGATAGCTCAGTTGGGAGAGCGTTAGACTGAAGATCTAAAGGTCCCCGGTTCAATCCCGGGTCTGGGCAGTTAACCCCGACATCCCCGGGGGCTGGCTACATTTTTCTTCAAAGTAGCAATTTCAAACACTTCTCTGTAATATTGATTCTGTAGTTAAATATTTTTAGTGTTATTTTTGAACAAATAAAATGTGAAAATTAAAATGTCCATTATAATCTTTCTGTGCGACACAAAACAATAGCATTTGTCGCAAAACAATTTATTGCAATTGTACTGAATTGTGAGTACCAAGAGTGGAATTTCAGGAAGCTGCTACATTTCTCGCCAGCCTAGATAGCTCAGTTGGGAGAGCGTTAGACTGAAGATCTAAAGGTCCCCGGTTCAATCCCGGGTCTGGGCAGTTAACCCCGACATCCCCGGGGGCTGGCTACATTTTTCTTCAAAGTAGCAATTTCAAACACTTCTCTGTAATATTGATTCTGTAGTTAAATATTTTTAGTGTTATTTTTGAACAAATAAAATGTGAAAATTGAAATGTCCATTATAATCTTTCTGTGCGACACAAAACAATAGCATTTGTCGCAAAACAATTTATTGCAATTGTACTGAATTGTGAGTACCAAGACTGGAATTTCAGGTAGCTGCTACATTTCTCGCCAGCCTAGATAGCTCAGTTGGGAGAGCGTTAGACTGAAGATCTAAAGGTCCCCGGTTCAATCCCGGGTCTGGGCAGTTAACCCCGACATCCCCGGGGGCTGGCTACATTTTTCTTCAAAGTAGCAATTTCAAACACTTCTCTGTAATATTGATTCTGTAGTTAAATATTTTTAGTGTTATTTTTGAACAAATAAAATGTGAAAATTAAAATGTCCATTATAATCTTTCTGTGCGACACAAAACAATAGCATTTGTCGCAAAACAATTTATTGCAATTGTACTGAATTGTGAGTACCAAGAGTGGAATTTCAGGAAGCTGCTACATTTCTCGCCAGCCTAGATAGCTCAGTTGGGAGAGCGTTAGACTGAAGATCTAAAGGTCCCCGGTTCAATCCCGGGTCTGGGCAGTTAACCCCGACATCCCCGGGGGCTGGCTACATTTTTCTTCAAAGTAGCAATTTCAAACACTTCTCTGTAATATTGATTCTGTAGTTAAATATTTTTAGTGTTATTTTTGAACAAATAAAATGTGAAAATTGAAATGTCCATTATAATCTTTCTGTGCGACACAAAACAATAGCATTTGTCGCAAAACAATTTATTGCAATTGTACTGAATTGTGAGTACCAAGAGTGGAATTTCAGGTAGCTGCTACATTTCTCGCCAGCCTAGATAGCTCAGTTGGGAGAGCGTTAGACTGAAGATCTAAAGGTCCCCGGTTCAATCCCGGGTCTGGGCAGTTAACCCCGACATCCCCGGGGGCTGGCTACATTTTTCTTCAAAGTAGCAATTTCAAACACTTCTCTGTAATATTGATTCTGTAGTTAAATATTTTTAGTGTTATTTTTGAACAAATAAAATGTGAAAATTAAAATGTCCATTATAATCTTTCTGTGCGACACAAAACAATAGCATTTGTCGCAAAACAATTTATTGCAATTGTACTGAATTGTGAGTACCAAGAGTGGAATTTCAGGAAGCTGCTACATTTCTCGCCAGCCTAGATAGCTCAGTTGGGAGAGCGTTAGACTGAAGATCTAAAGGTCCCCGGTTCAATCCCGGGTCTGGGCAGTTAACCCCGACATCCCCGGGGGCTGGCTACATTTTTCTTCAAAGTAGCAATTTCAAACACTTCTCTGTAATATTGATTCTGTAGTTAAATATTTTTAGTGTTATTTTTGAACAAATAAAATGTGAAAATTAAAATGTCCATTATAATCTTTCTGTGCGACACAAAACAATAGCATTTGTCGCAAAACAATTTATTGCAATTGTACTGAATTGTGAGTACCAAGACTGGAATTTCAGGTAGCTGCTACATTTCTCGCCAGCCTAGATAGCTCAGTTGGGAGAGCGTTAGACTGAAGATCTAAAGGTCCCCGGTTCAATCCCGGGTCTGGGCAGTTAACCCCGACATCCCCGGGGGCTGGCTACATTTTTCTTCAAAGTAGCAATTTCAAACACTTCTCTGTAATATTGATTCTGTAGTTAAATATTTTTAGTGTTATTTTTGAACAAATAAAATGTGAAAATTAAAATGTCCATTATAATCTTTCTGTGCGACACAAAACAATAGCATTTGTCGCAAAACAATTTATTGCAATTGTACTGAATTGTGAGTACCAAGAGTGGGATTTCAGGAAGCTGCCCGCCAGCCTAGATAGCTCAGTTGGGAGAGCGTTAGACTGAAGATCTAAAGGTCCCCGGTTCAATCCCGGGTCTGGGCAGTTAACCCCGACATCCCCGGGGGCTGGCTACATTTTTCTTCAAAGTAGCAATTTCAAACACTTCTCTGTAATATTGATTCTGTAGTTAAATATTTTTAGTGTTATTTTTGAACAAATAAAATGTGAAAATTGAAATGTCCATTATAATCTTTCTGTGCGACACAAAACAATAGCATTTGTCGCAAAACAATTTATTGCAATTGTACTGAATTGTGAGTACCAAGACTGGAATTTCAGGTAGCTGCTACATTTCTCGCCAGCCTAGATAGCTCAGTTGGGAGAGCGTTAGACTGAAGATCTAAAGGTCCCCGGTTCAATCCCGGGTCTGGGCAGTTAACCCCGACATCCCCGGGGGCTGGCTACATTTTTCTTCAAAGTAGCAATTTCAAACACTTCTCTGTAATATTGATTCTGTAGTTAAATATTTTTAGTGTTATTTTTGAACAAATAAAATGTGAAAATTAAAATGTCCATTATAATCTTTCTGTGCGACACAAAACAATAGCATTTGTCGCAAAACAATTTATTGCAATTGTACTGAATTGTGAGTACCAAGAGTGGAATTTCAGGAAGCTGCTACAAATAAAATGTGAAAATTAAAATGTCCATTATAATCTTTCTGTGCGACACAAAACAATAGCATTTGTCGCAAAACAATTTATTGCAATTGTACTGAATTGTGAGTACCAAGAGTGGAATTTCAGGAAGCTGCTACATTTCTCGCCAGCCTAGATAGCTCAGTTGGGAGAGCGTTAGACTGAAGATCTAAAGGCAGTTAACCCCGACATCCCCGGGGGCTGGCTACATTTTTCTTCGAAGTAGCAATTTCAAACACTTCTCTGTAATATTGATTCTGTAGTTAAATATTTTTAGTGTTATTTTTGAACAAATAAAATGTGAAAATTAAAATGTCCATTATAATCTTTCTGTGCGACACAAAACAATAGCATTTGTCGCAAAACAATTTATTGCAATTGTACTGAATTGTGAGTACCAAGAGTGGGATTTCAGGAAGCTGCCCGCCAGCCTAGAGAGCTCAGTTGGGAGAGCGTTAGACTGAAGATCTAAAGGTCCCCGGTTCAATCCCGGGTCTGGGCAGTTAACCCCGACATCCCCGGGGGCTGGCTACATTTTTCTTCAAAGTAGCAATTTCAAACACTTCTCTGTAATATTGATTCTGTAGTTAAATATTTTTAGTGTTATTTTTGAACAAATAAAATGTGAAAATTGAAATGTCCATTATAATCTTTCTGTGCGACACAAAACAATAGCATTTGTCGCAAAACAATTTATTGCAATTGTACTGAATTGTGAGTACCAAGACTGGAATTTCAGGTAGCTGCTACATTTCTCGCCAGCCTAGATAGCTCAGTTGGGAGAGCGTTAGACTGAAGATCTAAAGGTCCCCGGTTCAATCCCGGGTCTGGGCAGTTAACCCCGACATCCCCGGGGGCTGGCTACATTTTTCTTCAAAGTAGCAATTTCAAACACTTCTCTGTAATATTGATTCTGTAGTTAAATATTTTTAGTGTTATTTTTGAACAAATAAAATGTGAAAATTAAAATGTCCATTATAATCTTTCTGTGCGACACAAAACAATAGCATTTGTCGCAAAACAATTTATTGCAATTGTACTGAATTGTGAGTACCAAGAGTGGGATTTCAGGAAGCTGCCCGCCAGCCTAGATAGCTCAGTTGGGAGAGCGTTAGACTGAAGATCTAAAGGTCCCCGGTTCAATCCCGGGTCTGGGCAGTTAACCCCGACATCCCCGGGGGCTGGCTACATTTTTCTTCAAAGTAGCAATTTCAAACACTTCTCTGTAATATTGATTCTGTAGTTAAATATTTTTAGTGTTATTTTTGAACAAATAAAATGTGAAAATTGAAATGTCCATTATAATCTTTCTGTGCGACACAAAACAATAGCATTTGTCGCAAAACAATTTATTGCAATTGTACTGAATTGTGAGTACCAAGACTGGAATTTCAGGTAGCTGCTACATTTCTCGCCAGCCTAGATAGCTCAGTTGGGAGAGCGTTAGACTGAAGATCTAAAGGTCCCCGGTTCAATCCCGGGTCTGGGCAGTTAACCCCGACATCCCCGGGGGCTGGCTACATTTTTCTTCAAAGTAGCAATTTCAAACACTTCTCTGTAATATTGATTCTGTAGTTAAATATTTTTAGTGTTATTTTTGAACAAATAAAATGTGAAAATTAAAATGTCCATTATAATCTTTCTGTGCGACACAAAACAATAGCATTTGTCGCAAAACAATTTATTGCAATTGTACTGAATTGTGAGTACCAAGAGTGGAATTTCAGGAAGCTGCTACATTTCTCGCCAGCCTAGATAGCTCAGTTGGGAGAGCGTTAGACTGAAGATCTAAAGGTCCCCGGTTCAATCCCGGGTCTGGGCAGTTAACCACGACATCCCCGGGGGCTGGCTACATTTTTCTTCAAAGTAGCAATTTCAAACACTTCTCTGTAATATTGATTCTGTAGTTAAATATTTTTAGTGTTATTTTTGAACAAATAAAATGTGAAAATTGAAATGTCCATTATAATCTTTCTGTGCGACACAAAACAATAGCATTTGTCGCAAAACAATTTATTGCAATTGTACTGAATTGTGAGTACCAAGAGTGGAATTTCAGGAAGCTGCTACATTTCTCGCCAGCCTAGATAGCTCAGTTGGGAGAGCGTTAGACTGAAGATCTAAAGGTCCCCGGTTCAATCCCGGGTCTGGGCAGTTAACCCCGACATCCCCGGGGGCTGGCTACATTTTTCTTCAAAGTAGCAATTTCAAACACTTCTCTGTAATATTGATTCTGTAGTTAAATATTTTTAGTGTTATTTTTGAACAAATAAAATGTGAAAATTAAAATGTCCATTATAATCATTCTGTGCGACACAAAACAATAGCATTTGTCGCAAAACAATTTATTGCAATTGTACTGAATTGTGAGTACCAAGAGTGGAATTTCAGGAAGCTGCTACATTTCTCGCCAGCCTAGATAGCTCAGTTGGGAGAGCGTTAGACTGAAGATCTAAAGGTCCCCGGTTCAATCCCGGGTCTGGGCAGTTAACCCCGACATCCCCGGGGGCTGGCTACATTTTTCTTCAAAGTAGCAATTTCAAACACTTCTCTGTAATATTGATTCTGTAGTTAAATATTTTTAGTGTTATTTTTGAACAAATAAAATGTGAAAATTGAAATGTCCATTATAATCTTTCTGTGCGACACAAAACAATAGCATTTGTCGCAAAACAATTTATTGCAATTGTACTGAATTGTGAGTACCAAGAGTGGAATTTCAGGAAGCTGCTACATTTCTCGCCAGCCTAGATAGCTCAGTTGGGAGAGCGTTAGACTGAAGATCTAAAGGTCCCCGGTTCAATCCCGGGTCTGGGCAGTTAACCCCGACATCCCCGGGGGCTGGCTACATTTTTCTTCAAAGTAGCAATTTCAAACACTTCTCTGTAATATTGATTCTGTAGTTAAATATTTTTAGTGTTATTTTTGAACAAATAAAATGTGAAAATTGAAATGTCCATTATAATCTTTCTGTGCGACACAAAACAATAGCATTTGTCGCAAAACAATTTATTGCAATTGTACTGAATTGTGAGTACCAAGACTGGAATTTCAGGTAGCTGCTACATTTCTCGCCAGCCTAGATAGCTCAGTTGGGAGAGCGTTAGACTGAAGATCTAAAGGTCCCCGGTTCAATCCCGGGTCTGGGCAGTTAACCCCGACATCACCGGGGGCTGGCTACATTTTTCTTCAAAGTAGCAATTTCAAACACTTCTCTGTAATATTGATTCTGTAGTTAAATATTTTTAGTGTTATTTTTGAACAAATAAAATGTGAAAATTAAAATGTCCATTATAATCTTTCTGTGCGACACAAAACAATAGCATTTGTCGCAAAACAATTTATTGCAATTGTACTGAATTGTGAGTACCAAGAGTGGAATTTCAGGAAGCTGCTACATTTCTCGCCAGCCTAGATAGCTCAGTTGGGAGAGCGTTAGACTGAAGATCTAAAGGTCCCCGGTTCAATCCCGGGTCTGGGCAGTTAACCCCGACATCCCCGGGGGCTGGCTACATTTTTCTTCAAAGTAGCAATTTCAAACACTTCTCTGTAATATTGATTCTGTAGTTAAATATTTTTAGTGTTATTTTTGAACAAATAAAATGTGAAAATTGAAATGTCCATTATAATCTTTCTGTGCGACACAAAACAATAGCATTTGTCGCAAAACAATTTATTGCAATTGTACTGAATTGTGAGTACCAAGAGTGGAATTTCAGGAAGCTGCTACATTTCTCGCCAGCCTAGATAGCTCAGTTGGGAGAGCGTTAGACTGAAGATCTAAAGGTCCCCGGTTCAATCCCGGGTCTGGGCAGTTAACCCCGACATCCCCGGGGGCTGGCTACATTTTTCTTCAAAGTAGCAATTTCAAACACTTCTCTGTAATATTGATTCTGTAGTTAAATATTTTTAGTGTTATTTTTGAACAAATAAAATGTGAAAATTGAAATGTCCATTATAATCTTTCTGTGCGACACAAAACAATAGCATTTGTCGCAAAACAATTTATTGCAATTGTACTGAATTGTGAGTACCAAGAGTGGAATTTCAGGAAGCTGCTACATTTCTCGCCAGCCTAGATAGCTCAGTTGGGAGAGCGTTAGACTGAAGATCTAAAGGCAGTTAACCCCGACATCCCCGGGGGCTGGCTACATTTTTCTTCGAAGTAGCAATTTCAAACACTTCTCTGTAATATTGATTCTGTAGTTAAATATTTTTAGTGTTATTTTTGAACAAATAAAATGTGAAAATTAAAATGTCCATTATAATCTTTCTGTGCGACACAAAACAATAGCATTTGTCGCAAAACAATTTATTGCAATTGTACTGAATTGTGAGTACCAAGAGTGGGATTTCAGGAAGCTGCCCGCCAGCCTAGATAGCTCAGTTGGGAGAGCGTTAGACTGAAGATCTAAAGGTCCCCGGTTCAACCCCGGGTCTGGGCAGTTAACCCCGACATCCCCGGGGGCTGGCTACATTTTTCTTCAAAGTAGCAATTTCAAACACTTCTCTGTAATATTGATTCTGTAGTTAAATATTTTTAGTGTTATTTTTGAACAAATAAAATGTGAAAATTGAAATGTCCATTATAATCTTTCTGTGCGACACAAAACAATAGCATTTGTCGCAAAACAATTTATTGCAATTGTACTGAATTGTGAGTACCAAGACTGGAATTTCAGGTAGCTGCTACATTTCTCGCCAGCCTAGATAGCTCAGTTGGGAGAGCGTTAGACTGAAGATCTAAAGGTCCGCGGTTCAATCCCGGGTCTGGGCAGTTAACCCCGACATCCCCGGGGGCTGGCTACATTTTTCTTCAAAGTAGCAATTTCAAACACTTCTCTGTAATATTGATTCTGTAGTTAAATATTTTTAGTGTTATTTTTGAACAAATAAAATGTGAAAATTAAAATGTCCATTATAATCTTTCTGTGCGACACAAAACAATAGCATTTGTCGCAAAACAATTTATTGCAATTGTACTGAATTGTGAGTACCAAGAGTGGGATTTCAGGAAGCTGCCCGCCAGCCTAGATAGCTCAGTTGGGAGAGCGTTAGACTGAAGATCTAAAGGTCCCCGGTTCAATCCCGGGTCTGGGCAGTTAACCCCGACATCCCCGGGGGCTGGCTACATTTTTCTTCAAAGTAGCAATTTCAAACACTTCTCTGTAATATTGATTTTGTAGTTAAATATTTTTAGTGTTATTTTTGAACAAATAAAATGTGAAAATTAAAATGTCCATTATAATCTTTCTGTGCGACACAAAACAATAGCATTTGTCGCAAAACAATTTATTGCAATTGTACTGAATTGTGAGTACCAAGAGTGGAATTTCAGGAAGCTGCTACATTTCTCGCCAGCCTAGATAGCTCAGTTGGGAGAGCGTTAGACTGAAGATCTAAAGGTCCCCGGTTCAATCCCGGGTCTGGGCAGTTAACCCCGACATCCCCGGGGGCTGGCTACATTTTTCTTCAAAGTAGCAATTTCAAACACTTCTCTGTAATATTGATTCTGTAGTTAAATATTTTTAGTGTTATTTTTGAACAAATAAAATGTGAAAATTGAAATGTCCATTATAATCTTTCTGTGCGACACAAAACAATAGCATTTGTCGCAAAACAATTTATTGCACTTGTACTGAATTGTGAGTACCAAGAGTGGAATTTCAGGAAGCTGCTACATTTCTCGCCAGCCTAGATAGCTCAGTTGGGAGAGCGTTAGACTGAAGATCTAAAGGTCCCCGGTTCAATCCCGGGTCTGGGCAGTTAACCCCGACATCCCCGGGGGCTGGCTACATTTTTCTTCAAAGTAGCAATTTCAAACACTTCTCTGTAATATTGATTTTGTAGTTAAATATTTTTAGTGTTATTTTTGAACAAATAAAATGTGAAAATTAAAATGTCCATTATAATCTTTCTGTGCGACACAAAACAATAGCATTTGTCGCAAAACAATTTATTGCAATTGTACTGAATTGTGAGTACCAAGAGTGGAATTTCAGGAAGCTGCTACATTTCTCGCCAGCCTAGATAGCTCAGTTGGGAGAGCGTTAGACTGAAGATCTAAAGGTCCCCGGTTCAATCCCGGGTCTGGGCAGTTAACCCCGACATCCCCGGGGGCTGGCTACATTTTTCTTCAAAGTAGCAATTTCAAACACTTCTCTGTAATATTGATTCTGTAGTTAAATATTTTTAGTGTTATTTTTGAACAAATAAAATGTGAAAATTGAAATGTCCATTATAATCTTTCTGTGCGACACAAAACAATAGCATTTGTCGCAAAACAATTTATTGCAATTGTACTGAATTGTGAGTACCAAGAGTGGAATTTCAGGAAGCTGCTACATTTCTCGCCAGCCTAGATAGCTCAGTTGGGAGAGCGTTAGACTGAAGATCTAAAGGTCCCCGGTTCAATCCCGGGTCTGGGCAGTTAACCCCGACATCCCCGGGGGCTGGCTACATTTTTCTTCAAAGTAGCAATTTCAAACACTTCTCTGTAATATTGATTCTGTAGTTAAATATTTTTAGTGTTATTTTTGAACAAATAAAATGTGAAAATTGAAATGTCCATTATAATCTTTCTGTGCGACACAAAACAATAGCATTTGTCGCAAAACAATTTATTGCAATTGTACTGAATTGTGAGTACCAAGAGTGGAATTTCAGGAAGCTGCTACATTTCTCGCCAGCCTAGATAGCTCAGTTGGGAGAGCGTTAGACTGAAGATCTAAAGGTCCCCGGTTCAATCCCGGGTCTGGGCAGTTAACCCCGACATCCCCGGGGGCTGGCTACATTTTTCTTCAAAGTAGCAATTTCAAACACTTCTCTGTAATATTGATTCTGTAGTTAAATATTTTTAGTGTTATTTTTGAACAAATAAAATGTGAAAATTGAAATGTCCATTATAATCTTTCTGTGCGACACAAAACAATAGCATTTGTCGCAAAACAATTTATTGCAATTGTACTGAATTGTGAGTACCAAGACTGGAATTTCAGGTAGCTGCTACATTTCTCGCCAGCCTAGATAGCTCAGTTGGGAGAGCGTTAGACTGAAGATCTAAAGGTCCCCGGTTCAATCCCGGGTCTGGGCAGTTAACCCCGACATCCCCGGGGGCTGGCTACATTTTTCTTCAAAGTAGCAATTTCAAACACTTCTCTGTAATATTGATTCTGTAGTTAAATATTTTTAGTGTTATTTTTGAACAAATAAAATGTGAAAATTAAAATGTCCATTATAATCTTTCTGTGCGACACAAAACAATAGCATTTGTCGCAAAACAATTTATTGCAATTGTACTGAATTGTGAGTACCAAGAGTGGAATTTCAGGAAGCTGCTACATTTCTCGCCAGCCTAGATAGCTCAGTTGGGAGAGCGTTAGACTGAAGATCTAAAGGTCCCCGGTTCAATCCAGGGTCTGGGCAGTTAACCCCGACATCCCCGGGGGCTGGCTACATTTTTCTTCAAAGTAGCAATTTCAAACACTTCTCTGTAATATTGATTCTGTAGTTAAATATTTTTAGTGTTATTTTTGAACAAATAAAATGTGAAAATTGAAATGTCCATTATAATCTTTCTGTGCGACACAAAACAATAGCATTTGTCGCAAAACAATTTATTGCAATTGTACTGAATTGTGAGTACCAAGACTGGAATTTCAGGTAGCTGCTACATTTCTCGCCAGCCTAGATAGCTCAGTTGGGAGAGCGTTAGACTGAAGATCTAAAGGTCCCCGGTTCAATCCCGGGTCTGGGCAGTTAACCCCGACATCCCCGGGGGCTGGCTACATTTTTCTTCAAAGTAGCAATTTCAAACACTTCTCTGTAATATTGATTCTGTAGTTAAATATTTTTAGTGTTATTTTTGAACAAATAAAATGTGAAAATTGAAATGTCCATTATAATCTTTCTGTGCGACACAAAACAATAGCATTTGTCGCAAAACAATTTATTGCACTTGTACTGAATTGTGAGTACCAAGAGTGGAATTTCAGGAAGCTGCTACATTTCTCGCCAGCCTAGATAGCTCAGTTGGGAGAGCGTTAGACTGAAGATCTAAAGGTCCCCGGTTCAATCCCGGGTCTGGGCAGTTAACCCCGACATCCCCGGGGGCTGGCTACATTTTTCTTCAAAGTAGCAATTTCAAACACTTCTCTGTAATATTGATTTTGTAGTTAAATATTTTTAGTGTTATTTTTGAACAAATAAAATGTGAAAATTAAAATGTCCATTATAATCTTTCTGTGCGACACAAAACAATAGCATTTGTCGCAAAACAATTTATTGCAATTGTACTGAATTGTGAGTACCAAGAGTGGAATTTCAGGAAGCTGCTACATTTCTCGCCAGCCTAGATAGCTCAGTTGGGAGAGCGTTAGACTGAAGATCTAAAGGTCCCCGGTTCAATCCCGGGTCTGGGCAGTTAACCCCGACATCCCCGGGGGCTGGCTACATTTTTCTTCAAAGTAGCAATTTCAAACACTTCTCTGTAATATTGATTCTGTAGTTAAATATTTTTAGTGTTATTTTTGAACAAATAAAATGTGAAAATTGAAATGTCCATTATAATCTTTCTGTGCGACACAAAAGAATAGCATTTGTCGCAAAACAATTTATTGCAATTGTACTGAATTGTGAGTACCAAGAGTGGAATTTCAGGAAGCTGCTACATTTCTCGCCATCCTAGATAGCTCAGTTGGGAGAGCGTTAGACTGAAGATCTAAAGGTCCCCGGTTCAATCCCGGGTCTGGGCAGTTAACCCCGACATCCCCGGGGGCTGGCTACATTTTTCTTCAAAGTAGCAATTTCAAACACTTCTCTGTAATATTGATTCTGTAGTTAAATATTTTTAGTGTTATTTTTGAACAAATAAAATGTGAAAATTGAAATGTCCATTATAATCTTTCTGTGCGACACAAAACAATAGCATTTGTCGCAAAACAATTTATTGCAATTGTACTGAATTGTGAGTACCAAGAGTGGAATTTCAGGAAGCTGCTACATTTCTCGCCAGCCTAGATAGCTCAGTTGGGAGAGCGTTAGACTGAAGATCTAAAGGTCCCCGGTTCAATCCCGGGTCTGGGCAGTTAACCCCGACATCCCCGGGGGCTGGCTACATTTTTCTTCAAAGTAGCAATTTCAAACACTTCTCTGTAATATTGATTCTGTAGTTAAATATTTTTAGTGTTATTTTTGAACAAATAAAATGTGAAAATTGAAATGTCCATTATAATCTTTCTGTGCGACACAAAACAATAGCATTTGTCGCAAAACAATTTATTGCAATTGTACTGAATTGTGAGTACCAAGACTGGAATTTCAGGTAGCTGCTACATTTCTCGCCAGCCTAGATAGCTCAGTTGGGAGAGCGTTAGACTGAAGATCTAAAGGTCCCCGGTTCAATCCCGGGTCTGGGCAGTTAACCCCGACATCCCCGGGGGCTGGCTACATTTTTCTTCAAAGTAGCAATTTCAAACACTTCTCTGTAATATTGATTCTGTAGTTAAATATTTTTAGTGTTATTTTTGAACAAATAAAATGTGAAAATTGAAATGTCCATTATAATCTTTCTGTGCGACACAAAACAATAGCATTTGTCGCAAAACAATTTATTGCAATTGTACTGAATTGTGAGTACCAAGAGTGGAATTTCAGGAAGCTGCTACATTTCTCGCCAGCCTAGATAGCTCAGTTGGGAGAGCGTTAGACTGAAGATCTAAAGGTCCCCGGTTCAATCCCGGGTCTGGGCAGTTAACCCCGACATCCCCGGGGGCTGGCTACATTTTTCTTCAAAGTAGCAATTTCAAACACTTCTCTGTAATATTGATTCTGTAGTTAAATATTTTTAGTGTTATTTTTGAACAAATAAAATGTGAAAATTGAAATGTCCATTATAATCTTTCTGTGCGACACAAAACAATAGCATTTGTCGCAAAACAATTTATTGCAATTGTACTGAATTGTGAGTACCAAGAGTGGAATTTCAGGAAGCTGCTACATTTCTCGCCAGCCTAGATAGCTCAGTTGGGAGAGCGTTAGACTGAAGATCTAAAGGTCCCCGGTTCAATCCCGGGTCTGGGCAGTTAACCCCGACATCCCCGGGGGCTGGCTACATTTTTCTTCAAAGTAGCAATTTCAAACACTTCTCTGTAATATTGATTCTGTAGTTAAATATTTTTAGTGTTATTTTTGAACAAATAAAATGTGAAAATTGAAATGTCCATTATAATCTTTCTGTGCGACACAAAACAATAGCATTTGTCGCAAAACAATTTATTGCAATTGTACTGAATTGTGAGTACCAAGAGTGGAATTTCAGGAAGCTGCTACATTTCTCGCCAGCCTAGATAGCTCAGTTGGGAGAGCGTTAGACTGAAGATCTAAAGGTCCCCGGTTCAATCCCGGGTCTGGGCAGTTAACCCCGACATCCCCGGGGGCTGGCTACATTTTTCTTCAAAGTAGCAATTTCAAACACTTCTCTGTAATATTGATTCTGTAGTTAAATATTTTTAGTGTTATTTTTGAACAAATAAAATGTGAAAATTGAAATGTCCATTATAATCTTTCTGTGCGACACAAAACAATAGCATTTGTCGCAAAACAATTTATTGCAATTGTACTGAATTGTGAGTACCAAGAGTGGAATTTCAGGAAGCTGCTACATTTCTCGCCAGCCTAGATAGCTCAGTTGGGAGAGCGTTAGACTGAAGATCTAAAGGTCCCCGGTTCAATCCCGGGTCTGGGCAGTTAACCCCGACATCCCCGGGGGCTGGCTACATTTTTCTTCAAAGTAGCAATTTCAAACACTTCTCTGTAATATTGATTCTGTAGTTAAATATTTTTAGTGTTATTTTTGAACAAATAAAATGTGAAAATTGAAATGTCCATTATAATCTTTCTGTGCGACACTGAATTGTGAGTACCAAGAGTGGAATTTCAGGAAGCTGCTACATTTCTCGCCAGCCTAGATAGCTCAGTTGGGAGAGCGTTAGAGTGAAGATCTAAAGGTCCCCGGTTCAATCCCGGGTCTGGGCAGTTAACCCCGACATCCCCGGGGGCTGGCTACATTTTTCTTCAAAGTAGCAATTTCAAACACTTCTCTGTAATATTGATTCTGTAGTTAAATATTTTTAGTGTTATTTTTGAACAAATAAAATGTGAAAATTGAAATGTCCATTATAATCTTTCTGTGCGACACAAAACAATAGCATTTGTCGCAAAACAATTTATTGCAATTGTACTGAATTGTGAGTACCAAGAGTGGAATTTCAGGAAGCTGCTACATTTCTCGCCAGCCTAGATAGCTCAGTTGGGAGAGCGTTAGACTGAAGATCTAAAGGTCCCCGGTTCAATCCCGGGTCTGGGCAGTTAACCCCGACATCCCCGGGGGCTGGCTACATTTTTCTTCAAAGTAGCAATTTCAAACACTTCTCTGTAATATTGATTCTGTAGTTAAATATTTTTAGTGTTATTTTTGAACAAATAAAATGTGAAAATTGAAATGTCCATTATAATCTTTCTGTGCGACACAGAACAATAGCATTTGTCGCAAAACAATTTATTGCAATTGTACTGAATTGTGAGTACCAAGAGTGGAATTTCAGGAAGCTGCTACATTTCTCGCCAGCCTAGATAGCTCAGTTGGGAGAGCGTTAGACTGAAGATCTAAAGGTCCCCGGTTCAATCCTGGGTCTGGGCAGTTAACCCCGACATCCCCGGGGGCTGGCTACATTTTTCTTCAAAGTAGCAATTTCAAACACTTCTCTGTAATATTGATTCTGTAGTTAAATATTTTTAGTGTTATTTTTGAACAAATAAAATGTGAAAATTGAAATGTCCATTATAATCTTTCTGTGCGACACAAAACAATAGCATTTGTCGCAAAACAATTTATTGCAATTGTACTGAATTGTGAGTACCAAGAGTGGAATTTCAGGAAGCTGCTACATTTCTCGCCAGCCTAGATAGCTCAGTTGGGAGAGCGTTAGACTGAAGATCTAAAGGTCCCCGGTTCAATCCCGGGTCTGGGCAGTTAACCCCGACATCCCCGGGGGCTGGCTACATTTTTCTTCAAAGTAGCAATTTCAAACACTTCTCTGTAATATTGATTCTGTAGTTAAATATTTTTAGTGTTATTTTTGAACAAATAAAATGTGAAAATTGAAATGTCCATTATAATCTTTCTGTGCGACACAAAAGAATAGCATTTGTCGCAAAACAATTTATTGCAATTGTACTGAATTGTGAGTACCAAGAGTGGAATTTCAGGAAGCTGCTACATTTCTCGCCAGCCTAGATAGCTCAGTTGGGAGAGCGTTAGACTGAAGATCTAAAGGTCCCCGGTTCAATCCCGGGTCTGGGCAGTTAACCCCGACATCCCCGGGGGCTGGCTACATTTTTCTTCAAAGTAGCAATTTCAAACACTTCTCTGTAATATTGATTCTGTAGTTAAATATTTTTAGTGTTATTTTTGAACAAATAAAATGTGAAAATTGAAATGTCCATTATAATCTTTCTGTGCGACACAAAACAATAGCATTTGTCGCAAAACAATTTATTGCAATTGTACTGAATTGTAAGTATCAAGAGTGGAATTTCAGGAAGCTGCTACATTTCTCGCCAGCCTAGATAGCTCAGTTGGGAGAGCGTTAGACTGAAGATCTAAAGGTCCCCGGTTCAATCCCGGGTCTGGGCAGTTAACCCCGACATCCCCGGGGGCTGGCTACATTTTTCTTCAAAGTAGCAATTTCAAACACTTCTCTGTAATATTGATTCTGTAGTTAAATATTTTTAGTGTTATTTTTGAACAAATAAAATGTGAAAATTGAAATGTCCATTATAATCTTGCTGTGCGACACAAAACAATAGCATTTGTCGCAAAACAATTTATTGCAATTGTACTGAATTGTAAGTACCAAGAGTGGAATTTCAGGAAGCTGCTACATTTCTCGCCAGCCTAGATAGCTCAGTTGGGAGAGCGTTAGACTGAAGATCTAAAGGTCCCCGGTTCAATCCCGGGTCTGGGCAGTTAACCCCGACATCCCCGGGGGCTGGCTACATTTTTCTTCAAAGTAGCAATTTCAAACACTTCTCTGTAATATTGATTCTGTAGTTAAATATTTTTAGTGTTATTTTTGAACAAATAAAATGTCCATTATAATCTTTCTGTGCGACACGAAACAATAGCATTTGTCGCAAAACAATTTATTGCAATTGTACTGAATTGTGAGTACCAAGAGTGGAATTTCAGGTAGCTGCTACATTTCTCGCCAGCCTAGATAGCTCAGTTGGGAGAGCGTTAGACTGAAGATCTAAAGGTCCCCGGTTCAATCCCGGGTCTGGGCAGTTGACCCCGACATCCCCGGGGGCTGGCTACATTTTTCTTCAAAGTAGCAATTTCAAACACTTCTCTGTAATATTGATTCTGTAGTTAAATATTTTTAGTGTTATTTTTGAACAAATAAAATGTCCATTATAATCTTTCTGTGCGACACGAAACAATAGCATTTGTCGCAAAACAATTTATTGCAATTGTACTGAATTGTGAGTACCAAGAGTGGAATTTCAGGTAGCTGCTACATTTCTCGCCAGCCTAGATAGCTCAGTTGGGAGAGCGTTAGACTGAAGATCTAAAGGTCCCCGGTTCAATCCCGGGTCTGGGCAGTTAACCCCGACATCCCCGGGGGCTGGCTACATTTTTCTTCAAAGTAGCAATTTCAAACACTTCTCTGTAATATTGATTTTGTAGTTAAATATTTTTAGTGTTATTTTTGAACAAATAAAATGTGAAAATTGAAATGTCCATTATAATCTTTCTGTGCGACACAAAACAATAGCATTTGTCGCAAAACAATTTATTGCAATTGTACTGAATTGTGAGTACCAAGAGTGGAATTTCAGGAAGCTGCTACATTTCTCGCCAGCCTAGATAGCTCAGTTGGGAGAGCGTTAGACTGAAGATCTAAAGGTCCCCGGTTCAATCCCGGGTCTTTGCCTGGATAGCTCAGTTAGGAGAGCGTTAGACTGAAGATCTAAAGGTCCCTGGTTCAATCCCGGGTCTTTGCAGTTGACCCTGTCATCCCCGGGGGTTTCCTATATTTTTCTTCAAAGTAGCAATTTCAAACACTTCTCTGTAATATTATTTCTGTAGTTAAATATTATTATTTGTTATTTTTGAACAAATGAAATGTGAAAATATAAATGTCCATTATAATCTTTCCGTGCGATACAAAACAATAGCATTTGTACACACAACCCTAGTCATAATGCGTAAACCATATGATAAGCTGAGGAAAATTGTCAGGTATCAGGGAATTATTTTTGCCCCATAATAAGCCTCCGCTGCATACATAGGCTACGCTCATAAGCTAAAGGGGGGCACCATATATTTAATATAGAAATTAATAATTATAATAAAAAGATTAAAAAATGTCACAAAAGTAATGTGTGGTAATTGATGTAACTATGTATATTATGAGTCATAACTGTTCAATCGCTTAGACTATTGATTTTTTTAACAGCTGCTGATGCAACGTAAAGTACAAGTCAAGTAGTATATTATATAAATACTATTCATGCTATAGACATGATAACAGAGATAGCCAAAATAAACATTATATTATATAGATTATTATTATAAATTTACGATAGTCGGATTATTGTTTGATTTTGATCGAAACGTTAATGCAGCCAACAGAAAAAATATTCCTCCTATGACTTGTATGACTCCATTTGTTAAGAATGCTATGTCATAGTTTCCCGTCATGTCATATAGCCAGCCTGTAACAAAATATTGAAAGGTAATTATAAAATTATTTTCAATGCGATATCGGATTTCCCACATGTACCACACATATGCTACACATTTGCTTTTACAGTTACAGAAAAATAATTTTGTCACATTTAGGTTAAAGTAGGTGGGTCAATTTGCCCATTTGAGGCACCCAATAAGATCGGGGCGCATGCGCAGCACGGTCAACGTCCACGGGAGTGGGGTATGCCGTAACGTAAATATTCTGATTCTTTGAAGCATATTTATGAATGACACACCTACTACAATTTTATTTTCCCACAGATTTGGATAATGTGATGAAGATAAATGGGATATAAAGGGACCCCTTGGGATGAGACATTTTCAATGTTGTCAATTTTGAAAATTTAATTTATATGAAGCTATATAGCCTACTGATCTTAACTAAAAAAACGAAAAAGTCAAAAAACAATTTTAAAGTACCGAAAAAGACTGAAATAGTTGTATTTCCAGGTTGTATATTGCCACGTCACTATGTTTATTAGTCTATTGTTCTTATTAATAGTTAATCCTAGTATTGCTAGGCATTCCCTAAATTCTAGGGCGACCTCGGTTCTGTACAATGTGTTTTATTAAAGTTGTTGAATAGACGGACGTATTGTTCATTATTGACGTGGTGGCAGCGTCGGGAACACAACAAACGCTTCCGAGTTTTAAATCAGCATTAAATTGTCTGGTCATTTCGGTAGTTTGATACGTAACCGCAATTCTTTAAACAACTAAATCAATTTCACTTGTACAACCCTGATTATCGCCCATCACAATTACTGTCAAGATTTATTTATCAAAGGCTAGGCGTTACAGTGGACAAAACCAATCGTCTACACAGTAGGCCTGAATACTACCAGTAGGCCTTTGTATCAAGTTAATTATCATCTATTAATATCTACATAGACTAATTACCACGCTTCGACTATGTCTGTGAAAGGTCCTAAGCCATGGAAGTTGACAGAGGGCGAGTCATTTGCGTCTTTCACCAGCAGGAAGCAAAACTTAATCTACACCCTTAACAGGGATGACGAATGCAAGCCTTTCATGCAGCCAGGAGTAACCTGGCACAAATTGACCTCCGCCGATCCTCACCGGGGTCTTAAAGATGACACTTATACTGAAGGTTTAAAAAAAGATCAAAAAGTGGCCAACTTGCAACAAATGCTGGGGTTAATCACACAGTCGGTTCCCCATTATTTGGCTACTGATATAACAAACAATAGCACAAGTATTGACAGTATTTGGCAATTTATCAGGAAGTTTTATGGCTTTCAACAGTCTGAGACTCAATTAATGAAATTTTCCTCAATTCTTTGGGACAATGGTGTGCGTCCTGAGCGTCTTTACCAACGTATTCTGGCTCACCTGCAGGACAACTTATTGCGAAAAGACTCTAAATTAAAACATGACAGGACAACACCCACACATGATGAAGATATTAGCCCTACAGTTGAGAGGTTGGCTGTACTAAGGTGGATGGAATTGATCCATCCTTCATTACCAGCTTTAGTTCAACGTACTTTTGCTTACGATTTACAGCGTATGACTTTGAAAGACCTACAGCCACAAATAACAGATGCTCTTGATGGCTTCCTGGAAGAATTACGACAAGACGAAGTCAAAGCTTCAAGAGTCTTCACTCCACGCAGTGGGCAAGGTCATAAATTTAAACCCTCCCATCCACGACCAAAATTTAATCGCCAAGATACACGCACCAGAGACTCCATTCCTCGTCCTCAGTGTAGAGTGAGTAAGGCTGAAAGCCGCTCATATATCGGTTGTGATTATATCTGAAAAGCTGACAAGCGAAACCTTGTCCAAACAAACAAGATGTACACTGAAAGTGCAGCTTCTGATGATGAGGTAGATGATGCTGTTGTGGAACTAGAGGCTTGTGAGATTGACAATTCTGCATGACTAGGACAGGCTGCAGTTAATAAAGTGACGACATGTGCATCCCTCTCATTTAGTGCATATTATGGCCACTACCCTGTCAAAATAACATGTGACTCAGGTGCTACATCATCATTGAACAAACATTCAGTTGCAGTGAGGTTGGGCATGCCTATTTTGCACACTCTTCATACTGCAAGCCAAGCTGATGGGAAAACAAAAATGAGTGCCTGTGGTGAAATTCATGTTACAATTACAAAAGGCTCTCTTTCATTTATGTTAGAGGCAGTGGTGGCAGTGGTGGCAGCTAGACTGTGAAATTTTAGCTGGTGGGCCTTTTATGCGTACTAATAAAATAATCCTTGATATTCCCAATGATCAAATTACCATTAGTAAGCAACGTACTCCATACATATCTAAAGTAAATACCCCTCCTCAGCTCGAAGTGCGCCGTGCCAACTCTTTTTTACTTCGAGCTGATAATAAAGGGGTTATATTTCCCGGTGGTTTTATTGAGGTAAGAGCACCGGATAATTAGAATAATAACACCCCTATTGACATTGAGCCTAGATATGATTCTGGATCTGCTAAGTGGATAACACCTGATATTACTGAAGCCATCGATGGTGTTGTGCGAATTCCTAATCTGTCATCTGGGCGGGGGCCCTAGGGTAGTGGTTAGCACCGCTGCCTTTCACGCCAGAGTCCGGGGTTCGGTTCCCGGTCTCGGCGGTTTGAAAGAAACAAAATTGTTTCTTCCCCATCCACGTGTGAAAGTTAGTATTGTGGGGAGCCTCCGTGACCGAGAGGTAGCGTGCTCGGCCTCAGACCGCCAGGGCTCGAATTTCGAATCCTGTGTCTGGAGGACAGTGTCATCTCAATCATCTCACCATCCTCAGGAGGTTCTCCTGGCCCAGTTTAGCCTATATGTGCACAAAGGTGGCCTAAAGCCCGATTCATTTCATTTAATCTGTCATCTGATCCAGTATCAGTAAAAAAACATCAACATCTCGTTCAGGTTTATTATACATTGACAGCTCCTACACTAAATCTGAATAATGATCCCAATGAGGTTGTGAGGCTTCGGCAATCACATATTAAACCCAGCCTCAACCTTATCATTCTTGTGATATCACATTATATCCTGACTCACAACTATCTCATTCTAAAGGCCAGACTTTTCACATCCTTAATGGGAGGTTGGACATGGTATTTATTATGCAAATTGGCAAATACAATGATGCATCAGGTAACATAAGAGCTTCTATAAACATAGACCCCGTTGACCCCCCCCCCCCCCCCCTCAAAAAGCTAGACTCCCCTCATATAGTTCAGACGAAATGAAACTCCTCCAAGAACAAATGGATGATTTAGAACATTTAGGAGTATTCGCTAAACCTGATGAGGTTGGTGTGACAGTTGAGTATGTTTCCCCAAGCTTCCTTGTTGAAAAGGAAGGTAACTCTTATAGACTTGTAACTGCATTCAATACCATAGGAACTTATGCAAAGCCTACACCATCCAGATCAACGACCACTGATGATATTCTCCAGTTTTTATCTGGATATAGGTATATCATTAAGACTGATATGACAAAGCAATTCTTTCAGCTCATTCACAACTGGGAAAGAATATTATTAAGACTTTAAGTAAATAATCTACGCCTTTCTGCCCCTAAGACATTCATATTTCTAATCACCACTAACATACTGGGATGGATCTGGTCTGCAGGCAGCATTAGGGTTTCCCCTCATAAAATTACACCACTCGCCATTGCTGCCAAACCTTTTACTTTCAAGTCACTACGTTCTTGGCGTGGAGCATTCAAGCATTTGAAGGCATGTATACCTCAATATTCCCACTTGCTGTCTGATTTAGAATTCGCAACTGCCGGAAAAGACACACGGGAGACCATAATCTGGTCTGATACTCTCAATGCCAGTTTTGAAAGGGCTCAAAAAGCATTGAGTGACACCAAATTCATTACCATTCCTAGACCCTCAGATACTCCTATTATCACAAATGATGGGGCTGTCATGACTGGTGGTCTTGGTGCCGTGTTATATGTATTGCGGAAATGCAGCATGATGTTGGGAGGCTACTTTTCTGTGAAGCTAAAACCTCATCAACTAAAATGGTTACTTTGTGAGGTTGAAGCCTTAGCAATATCAGCTTCAGTTAACCACGGGTCTAAGTATATTATAGAGTCCAGGAACACTGTACAGATTTTAACTGATTCTAGACCCTGTGTTCAGGCTTATAAAAGACTGTGTAGAGGGTTATTTTATTCTAGTGCCCGAGTTGGCACATTCCTATCCACCTTAAGTCGCTACAAGGTTTCACTACAACATATTCCTGGAGCAGCAAATTTACCTGCTGACTATCATTCCCGCAACCTTATGGAATGTGTTAATAAAGAATGTCAGATTTGCACTTTCTTCAAAGATAGTGCTAACGCAACTGTCTTTCGGATGACTGTTGATGATGTGTTAGAGAGAAAAGTTCCTATGCCATTCATAACCAAGCCTGCCTGGAAGGCTACACAACAAGATTGGCTTTCTCTTCGTCGCACATATGCACATTTATCACAGGGTACCAGAACCAACCATAAAGCCAATAATATTAGAGACGTTAAACGGTATCTCCGTGTTTGTACTCTTGGTAGGGATGGTCTCTTAGTGGTTAGAAAAAAGGTTCCATTTTCTCCAGCACTGGACCTCATAGTTGTTCCACAACATATTGTGTCAGGCTTGATAACTGCCCTCAATTTGCGCATGCAGCACCCAACTAAATCACAGCTCTCAAAAATCTTCCACCTATACTTTTATGCCTTTGATGCTGATAGTGAGATTCGTGATGAGCAGTGCAGCCATTGCACCTCACTGGCCAGCTTCCCACAGGTGATTGAAGAATTCTTTACATCTCCTCCTCTTCCAACCCCTGGAGCTGAGTTTGCTTGTGACATAATGCGACGTGCCAGACAACACATCTTCTTGTTGCGTGACTGTTTTTCCTCATTTACGTAACACAAATAATCATGAATGAGCAGTCAGATACATTAAGAAGTGCTCTTATTACAACAACAGCTGAGCTAAAAGTCGGAACAGGATGCATAGTTCTGGTTGATGGAGCAAAAGCTTTCCAAAGTCTTCTAAAAGATCATAGCCTAAAAAAGCATGGCATACAACTTCAACCTGGACGATTTAAAAACCGAAACAAGAACGCAGTCGCTGAAAAAGGTATTCAGGAATTGGAAATTGAAATAAAAAAAACAGCATCCAGAAGGAGGTCCTCTAGCCTCAGATGACCTTGCCACTGCTACCTCTACTCTCAATGCACGCATTCGTGATCGCGGCCTCAGTGCACGTGAAATATTGCATCAACGAGATGGTGTTACTGGTGAACAGCCTAACTTCACTGACTCTATATTAGCAGATAAACAATATAAACAAAGACAAGCTAATCATGAGCCCAGTTCGCGTAGTCAGGCTCCCAAAGGGAAGTCTGCAATTCCTGCAAATGTAGGCATAGGCGATCTTATCTTCCTAAGATGTGATGGTGATAAACATTTAGCCAGAGACAAATACATTGTTACAGCTACGGAGAAGGATCGTCTGTTTGCAAAAAAACTAGCTGGTTCACAGTTTCGTTCAAAAACGTATGAGCTAAAATACACTGAAGTGTTCCCAGCCCATGTAAAACACCCTATGACAGTGGTTGGATCTTATCCCCATGTGAAGGAGGACCCTTATGCCAGCGATGATTCTTCTAGCTCTGAGGAATCAGATTTACTTCTACCACTTTCCTCCAACCTGCCACTGGATATGCCATATGATCCAGGTTCTGACTTGACACTTCTGCCCCTGTTGTGTCTGACAATGATCCAGAGAAAAAACATAGGTCTCTCGAGTCGGCCAGTTTTCCTATTGTTGACAAGATTATACACCCTAGGCGATCTGGAAGACAACCCACTTACCTAAATAATTTTGTTTGTAAAAAGAAATAAAGAATTACAGCAGTATAACTTGTATAATAATTACTTTAGTTTTCCAGTTAATATACATACATGTAGCTGTTTTAATTATCTCAAAAAGTACTTGATGCTATATCCAAATATGATTACTAGATTATAACTTTAGAACATAAACTTGTTATGATGTGGAAATGTGCATGCAGAGACAAGCAGATGATTGCGTCACTATGTTTATTAGTCTATTGTTCTTAATAATAGTTAATCCTAGTATTGCTAGGCATTCCCTATTCTAGGGCAACCTCGGTTCTGTACAATGTGTTTCATTAAAGTTGTTGAATAGACTGACGTATTGTTTATTATTGACGCCATGTAAACAAAACAAGTCAGCAATATTCAGTACTTTACATCACATATTCCCACGTATCAGACGGTAAGATCAGAGCAGTCGCCGCTAATTGGTGTCTGATAGTCAGGACACGGGAGGACACACCTGCAGCACTGATTGTCTACCCAACGCTGGGCCGATGCCATCAGCATGTGGCTCAATGCTGTGAAAACATTTAATCGTCCCTCAGGTATACAAATAGTTTGTTAGGGTTACTTCTGGTTTCATAGAAATGTTGATAAAAAATATTTGTAAAAATATGAAAATTTTGAAAAAAATAAAAACATGATTCGTGGGATACACTACTTCAGTACGGAATTAAAAACGAAAATTGATGTCATCTCAAGGAGCTCCTTTAAGTGTAGATATTTTTTATTTATTTTAATTTATTTTTATTTTATTTTTATTTTATTTTTGACCAATACATATATATATTTAAAAACAGATACAAAAAATATACACATTATATCATTAAAATATTATATACACCATTGGTCGTGCTGCGCTAGAACAGGCTTATAGAAGCCTCTGCAAGCTAGGCAGCAACTATGTTTATATTCATCTATGTACAAAAGGTATAAGCATAAACAAAGTATAAACAAATAATATACATAATAATATGAGTTGAAACCCGCCAAAACCGGAGATAAAATAACTAAATATTATTATAAATAGTAGTAAAAAACACACTCTGGAAAGCGTAGAAACCTATAAAATAAATACAAGTAGAATATTTTTATAATCTAACGAAACACAATGTATATATGTATACCAATAAAAGTCGGACACGGTGTTCGTTTGTCAACTGCCAACCCCTACGTTAGCATCAGAACCATCCGTCGACCTCGCTGTCCCACACATAGTCTAAAACGGCTTAGAGCCCACAATAGTTGAGCTTAACCCTTTCAAGCCTGAATTTGCCGGTATTATATCATTTTCATCCACTACGAGCCGCGAATTGCTGTCGCTATTCTCGACTTGTAGTGGATGAAAATGACTTGAAGTGGGTGGCAAATGAAAAAAAAAAATATTGTAATTATTAGAACACTTCCAAGAAATTTTTCGTTCTAAAACGCTAGGTGTAGGAAATTAAGTCATTCTTCAGAGATGCAAAATGATGATTTGATGCATCGTGAGGATTTAAAGGGTATGTGCGATGTCCCGTGGGTCTAATCACCTTGGTCTATACATTATGATGCTGCGTCAGTCGTGAGTAAGATTATGGGTTTATGCAGAATCCCAGTAGGCCGATCCCAGCTGGAGTGGGACCATTTATCAAAAAGAAGGTATCTCTTCCAGCTTGCCATCTCAATATACATATAGGGGCCTATCTACATTGCCTGTCCGTCTGTCTGTGGACACCTTCAATGTATGACAGGGGTGGCCAAGCTGGCAAAATTCGCATTTTTTGCGATTTTAATGACCAAATTTGCGAATTTATTGCCTTTGCGCAATTTTGTCGTTTACATATTTTGCTATAGTTCACTTCCTTTTTTCCACGTCAATTCTTTTTTGGACATCCCTGTCTGAGTGAGATTGCGTTGAATCACACTGGTCATCAACTCCCTTGTTTATAATTATTTTAATCTTTCAGTGCGCCCGGGGATCGACTTCAGAATCTGACGTCTATGGACGTCAGATTTTAGCTTACAAATTTTACCTTGATAGTATATCGGTAAAATATATGATTTTTTTACAGATAGTATATGTTTGCATCGTATTAAAAAATTACCTGCGAATGGAGAAGCACTCACTGCTGCAATAGCAGCAAAAGATTGTGCCCAGCCTTGTGCAATTGCAGCTTGTTCGCGTCCAACAAAATCTATCATCACGATAGCACTCATGGTCGTCGTGACACCTGTAAAATAGATGGAATCTCAATTATATTGGAGAGGGGATGATTGACATTACTAAGCACTCATTTATCAGTGATTGTCCGGAAACAAACACTGATAAAGTGTGTATGATTAGCGCATGATGAACTCCGGAGCGCTGCCACCTGCAAGGGTTTTTTAGTGGTCACTTTACAAGGCCAAACGAGACACACCATCATAGTCAATACACTCACTCTATTTTGCATCCACGTGCATGTAAATACATGGAAAGCTTGGTTTAGCTACCATAGCTTACTACAGATACACTTAAAACAGCCTTGTTTGAGCCACAATTCCACGCCATGACAGAACTGCTTCTTGACATAATTTAATTTCTTGCAAAAGTTATTTGTTTGACCGGGAACCGAGCCCCGAACTCTGGCGTGAAAGGCAGCGGTGCTAACCACTGCCCTAGGGCCCCCGCCCCCGACCCGAGGATAGCAGAGCTGTGCGAAATGCCACAGAGTTTCAGCATTAAATTGCATAGCGAAACCCAAGTCTCCGGCCGTCTAGGGGTAAATCTCCTAGACATGCCCAGAACCCCTTATCGGGCGAGCAATCGAAAACGCTTTTAATAACCCACTATGCCCTATCATCCCCACCCTCACATCATCATTTGTACATCATTCCGCTCAATAATTGACTACAACGTTTTTATCGAATTAAAATGTCACTTATAGGACCATTTGTGCCGAAAAGTGACGTAAAGCAATAATTTACTACTACTACTACTACTACTACACTTTAAGAATTAAACCAATATGCCTATAAATTGGCATGATTAGCTTTGAGCAAATGTTGATCTACCGTCCTCAACGTTGACCCAACATTAAAATACCATTGGCCAAAGTGTTTTGTTACTGGGTAAATGTCTTATTTTACATTTCCTCTTTAACACTAGATATTACTATTTACTTGATATCGAACCTATTGTAGCTCCATAAGCTCCACACATCAGGTAGCTGGCTGTTAGATTGTGTGACGTCAGAGTTGTAAGAGACACAATAATGCCTCCTACGATGGTTGATAAAGACAAAAGTAAACTCCTGTTAAGCCATGGTTGGTCACCCACAATACAAATAATCAAACGTGCGACAGTAGAGACTGTAGCAAAAGCTGTTAATAAGAGAGCTGCGTTCATGCTGTCAATACCTTGAACTAAAGCTCTGCTTGGAGTTTGTCTTAACATGATATGTAATCCAAAGTAAAATAACACAAAACCAAATAAATAGAAGATAAAGATTCGTGATTTAATGACATCCATGTTCCCCTTCTTTTTTATGTCTCCGGCTGTTTTCTTGGTTGTTGTTACCTGGGATATCATACATTCACCGTCTACTTGGGTGACATCTGGTATAATAACGTTTAATGATACCACTTTTTCTGGATCATATGTTACTTCGTCAGGATTTTCTGTGTACAAAGCACCAAAAACTACAGCTTGGGCAGCTAAGCAGGCATTTATCACCATTGCTCCACGCCAACCAATCCTGTTTACAATTTTGCGAAAGATAGGTATATACGATAAGGTGCCTATGCTCATACCGATGATAGGAACACCAGTGGCAAAGCCTCGTTTCTTGTCAAAGTGTTGTTGAATCACCACAAACGAAGACAGCATGAGTCCACCCAAACCAAGACCTGCAATTCAGAACAATGACAAGTGATTATTCAATCACACAGAGCATAAGTTGAGATCACTATTATCTGATTACATAATATAATATATAGACCGACGTATAATATTATATAATTTTTGAACAATGTTGGAGAGCGCTCTGATTTTAATCTATTTGATAAACCTAATATTTAGGATGAAGGTGATCAACGTGATAGCTTAGCGAAGGTCTATGAGTTATACTATTTAACTGACTGGGGAGGATGTCAAGTAACACTCCATGCAGATCACATAAACGGCACAGTAGCATATAAATACTGAAATGAATATGCTTAATTTAATCGCACTCACCTGATAAAATACCATTGGTAAAATAAATGACATAAATGCTTGGGGCAAGACTTGTCGCTAAAACCGACACTGATAGTAGACTGCCAGACATCATAGCAATAGCTCTGCAGCCAAAGCGTCTCACTGCATTCCCGAAGCCGACACCTATAAAAAGATGCATTGTGCCTTTAAAGTTTTGACTAGTTGTTCCGGTTAATGGTTTGTTACCATTTTTTTACTCATTTATTCAAACCTGAATTGCTATCGCAAGTTCTTATTGTGAATAATAGACATTTCTCAAATATAATTATTTGAATTACAAAGCATTTACCACTGTATATTTCGTGAATTCTGATGGATATCCTAACCCTTAAAACACTGAAATATGCTTATATAAACCAAGAGAACAAAAGGTTTTCTTCAATCTAAAATAATCATAAATGTCTTAGTTAGCTCTTTCCACTTCATTTGAATCTGACGTCTATAGACATCCGATTCTGACGTCTGAAGTTGATCCCGGACTGAAAGAGTAAAAAATTATTCACAAACGCATATACATGTAGGCCTATATAAATATAGTAGGGACCAATACTATGATTCCGTGACCAACCTTCTGCAAGTAACGTTTGACGGTTGTTTTGGGTAGCTTAAGGTATTTGTAAAAAAATAAGCTCCTACGCCTCTTTTAGAAAGGCGGGCAGAATTTTCCAGAGCGTAAAATCCAAAATGGCCGCCATCGGTCACCGTGAAAGGCAAGAATTCACTTATTTTATCCACTGGTCTCTCAGTGGAACACATTTTGAAATGCATTTATGTAGGAAATAGATTCATTAAGGTCATTGTAGTATTACTTACCATATAAGCATGAAAATGTGAGATTTATACCACCAAAATAGGAAAACGCGTCACCGAGGGGTGCAATCCGTTATAAAAAGCTAACTTTTGATCTGGCTGACCTAAAATTTCATGTAACACCACTTTTTATATATTTTTGGGGCGGGGAATCTATTTGTGGGGTTATTTTTAAAATTGTGTGCTTCCTTCATGTGAAAATCCAAGATGGCCGCCGTTCAACATAAGGTAAAGCTCAAAATGATCAATTCACGGTGAATCAATTAAAAATGTTATGTGCTCTGCTATTTGAGGTTACAAAAAACAATACAAGTGAGTTGTAAAACATATATTTCAACGAAAACATCATCTGATATTCAGCAAAATAACGTAAAGAAAAACAATAATTGACTCGAAATGATAAACATTATTAACAAAACCTTATGAAACTATTTAAAACCAAAATCACAATCTAAGATATCTTGTGAAAATTTAATATTTAATAAAAGGTATAGTCAACTGTTAAAATACTTAGGACATGGGTCCTCTAGAATGCTATGGGGCCCGTGGGTATACCATAATAATACTGTGTGCATTTCATACCATACGCCGCATTAAGAGCAAATTCCCAAATCATGTCCATATACTATATATACATCTATGGGCTAATAATTCCACAAATGCTCCTATCTGGGCGTTGTGTTTGAAAGCCAACTGACTGTATTACTGTCGGGATCTCGAAACAGCTGACCCCACGCATGTATTGACATGGGGGCTTTCCCAGCTAACAGTGTATACTCACCCAATGTTGGTTTAATGTTGGGCCAGCGTCACAAACGTTGGTCTAACATTTATATATTTTTGGGGTGAAAAATCGATTTGTGGGGTAATTTTTAAAATTGTGTGCTTCCTCCATGTGAAAATCTAAGATGGCCTGCTCCTATTATGAACTGATAATGACTAGAGTTATCATATAATTAAAAAAGTGAAGAAAAATGTCATAGGAATCACTCTCACGTTGAAAAAAACAGTAAGTTGAATTATTTTAAACGTGTGTACAATTTAGTTTTTAAAGAAAACGTTGCATGAATCGGTGTCTCGTGCAATAGCATCAAGTACGTCACAAGAATGATCTTTGTAGCAACAAGAATTGTCATCAGTCTAAGTCAGAATCTGATTCAAATCTTTCTGACTCACACTCTGAATCAGAGCAGTCACCCATTTGTTCTTTGCCTGGTTGTGGTGGAAGTACTGCCGGGAGATCTAATTTGGTTTAGCGTACTGGTCTGCAATGACCATTCATCATTTCCCATCCATGGCCAATGGGAGAAGAATGTTTTTTAAGTTATGCATGACGCTGAACATAGGCTAAATAATTAGCACGCATAATTTGTAAATTTAGGCTGTCATTATTCGGTGGGAGGCACATTAAAGATAGCTGTGACATTCTGAGACACAGAACAGTGTGACAGATGGAAGCTGCTCGTAAACCGGAATAGTAATAAGGTGGTGGACGTTCATAACCAAATTTATCTTTTATGCTTTTTTTAAAATAGGAAGTTCTTCATCGTGGCACCCTGATGTTATTAGCGCTTCATGTAGCATATCTAGTTGAGCCAGCTGTTGGTTGACAAATTTGGGACAAATACCCCGGGATAACCCATGAACGATCTTAAACATCAATTTATGCCACTTCATTCGTTTAAAAAGGGGTTCCCAACCAAGTTATAATAAGAGTTTTTCGAAGCTGGTTTGCATGCTCTCAAATGGAGTGGGCAAAAGAAGAATTATCTAATGCACCTCCCACCGAATAATGTCAGACTAAATTTACATATTTTGCATGTTAATTATTTAGCCTATATTCTGCGCCAGCCAGAGCTCAGAAACCATCCTTCCCGATTCGCCATGGATGGGAAATGATTAATGGTCATTGAAGACCAATACGCTATACCAACATATATCTCCCGGCAGTACCTCCACCACACCCAAGCAAAGAACAAATGATTTAGAGTGTGAGTCGTATTTATTTGAATCAGACTCAGACTAAAGACAAAAAATTGTTGCTACAAAGATCATTCTTGCGACGTACTTGATGCTATTGAACGAGACAATGATTCGTGGAACGTTTTCTATTAAAACTAAACTGTACACATGTTTAAAATCATTCAACTTACTGGGGGTTTTTCAATGTGAGAGTAGAGTACTATGGTGTTGGCAAAACTTACATGTAGCATGTTGGAAACATTCCTATGACATGTTCTGAATTCGCATGGGTAGGTCACGTGTAAGCCTTCAGTATACAGTACAGGTTGAATGATTGCATGCAGCTGAGTAATTCAACCTCATCACAAGACTATAGAGAAGACTCCAACGTGACACTCACCCAGCACTGTTTTAATGTTGGACCAACGTCTGCGACGCTAGCCCAACAATAAACCAGCATTGGGTGAGGGTACACTGTTTGCTGGGAAAGCCCTCATGTCAACACACGTGGGGGTCAACTGTTTTGAGATCCCCGCAGTTAGCTTTCAAACAAAACACCCAGATAAAAGCATTGCTGGAATTATTAGCTCATAGATGTCGCTCAAGTATATGGACTTGCCGTGATTTGGGAACTTGCTCTTAAAGCAGCGTTTGATATACCCACGGGCACTATTGGATTCTGGGGGACCCGCGCATGTCCTGCGTATTTTAACAGTTGACTATACCTTTAAATATTGTGATAATAGTATTTTTGGCTGTGCCTACTAGTCTTTTATTAATTTTCACAATATCTTAGATTGTGATTTTACTCTTAAATAGTTTCATAAGGTTTTATTAATAACGTTTATCATTTCGTATCTTTTATTGTTTTTCTTCACGTTATTTTGCTGAATATCATATGATGTTTTTGTAAAATATTTGTTTTACAACTTACTTGTATTGTTTTTTGTAATCTCAAATAGTAGACCACATAACATTTTTAATTGATTCACTGTGAATTGATCATTTTGGGCTTTACCTTATGCTGAACGGCGGCCATCTTGGATTTTCACATGAAGGAAGCACACAATTTTAAAAATAACCCCACAAATCGATTCCCCACCCCAAAAATATATAAAAAAAAGAGGTGTTACATAAAAGTTCAGGTCAGCCGGATCAAAAGTTAGCTGTTTATAACGGATTGCACCCCTCGGTGATGCGTTTTCCTATTTTGAGGATATAAATCTTACATTTTCACACTTATATGGGAAATAATGTTACTATGACCTCAATAAATCCATTTCCTACATAAATGCATTAAAATATTTGTTTCACTGGGAGATCAGTGGATGAAATATGTGAATTCCTGCTTTTCACCGTGACCGATGGCGTCCATTTTGGATTTTACGCTCTGGAAAATTCCGCCCGCCTTTTAAAAAGAGGCGTAGGAGCTTATTTTTTTACAAATACCTTAAGCTACCCAAAACAACCGTCAAACGTTACTTGCAGAAGGTTGGTCACGAAATCATGGTTTTGGACCCTACTAATATGAGCCTGGAAGATCAAATCTGTGTGTTAATGGCCATACTCTATTTGACAAAAAGTAAACCAGGAATTATTTAGTTCAAGTTTTTTTTACTGATATGCCTTTATATACATCTTGAAAGCATTTTTATCTTTCTTGGCATTGCGCCAACTCCGGGGATTTTAATGAGCTAATTTGTATAATTCACACCAATTGATATAATTTGCCATTGTGTAATAATATAACTTTTCAACAAATAGGCACAGAAACATAATTATGTGATGACACATTTTTGAATAAGTTTGACATATGGAAGTGATTACTGATGCCAGTTTTGCAAACAACTCAAGATGAACTGATAACCTTAACCCTGACTTTAGACGTCAGAATCCGACGTCCGTAAACGTAAGATTGTGACATTTGAAGTCGATTCCTGCACTAAAAGAGTAAACTATTTCTAATGGAAGCGGGAAGGGCTAACTAAGGCATTTATGATGATTTCAAATAAAAAAAACTTGGATGTGCTTAGTACATAAATATGTCAGCCTTGTAAGGGTTAAGGTTTCGAGCCACATTATGTGATAATATTCAGCAGTGCGAGCTTATATAATTTTTATCATTTTAGATTAGTTCTAGCTAAAAACTCTAGATCGAATAGACACAGAGTTATCTTCGCTTCTTTGATCAAGTAGCTTGGCCTAACAGTAATGTTAATTAAAGCAAACAATGCAAATTGGATCATGAAAAATGTCTAAATTAACTTTCGCAGTGCCAACAAACTTGAAAATGCTTGATATATGTGTATGTGAAATCAAATCAACAAAAACCGTTGAACTAAAAAAACAGGTATATTTTATACAATATCTTATACCTTATATCTAGCAACATGATGGGTTGCCTTTTACCATGTTTACATACCTGATAAACACATCATTCCCAATGACAGAGAACTGGCGAAACTCGCGTCCGCCATTTTCACGCCAAATGTATCCACGAAATCTGTTAATATAACTGAAAATGAGCTGTTAATGCCAGCATTTATAAAATTAAGTGCAAAAGCTCCACCACAGACCACCCATGCGTAACCACTATCCTTAATCATTTTCCCTCTGTGCTTGTTCAATCGTAGAATTCAAAATCATCCAAGAAAATAAGGTCAACGTCAAATTATAGATGTGGACTCTCGCTGTATGGAGTTTGCTATTTCTAGTAGGTTAACGTGACAATATAGCTATCACTGCCGAGGCATTTTTTTACGATATTTGAACTATGAATCTACGGTGAATATTCTAATGAGTTCTTTTTACGCTTATCTGTGTGTAATTTTTGTAACACAATATTTGAATAGGTGTGTGCTGTCGGGTACTTTTCGTATTAACCCTTAACCAGAAATTTTAGAGCACTGAAATATTTTCATGTAAACCATTGAGACCAAAGGTTTTGTTTTTTTTTAATTTGAAATCATCATAAATGTTTTCGATAACTCTTTCCGCTTTATTTGAATACCTATGTTATGGGTCTAAGGTCATTATAACTATTTTACTCTTCAAGTGCGGTGATAGACTTCAGACGTTAAACATCGCTAGGTTCACTTATAATGTAAATACTATGTTTTCTAAACAGGAATTTGACGATTTCTGATGTCACTGAGTGATTCTGACATCTGAGAGGGTTAAAGCGCCAAGAACTAGAACTTCATCAAGTGGGTGAAAAATACTTACAAATGGAAGGGGCTGGCCGCTTTGTCATCAAAATTGATTATGTTCATGATATGTTGTGGTAGACACATGGCACACTGTTTTTTTTGTCATATGGTACCCCATAGTCATTTTTTTTAAAAACTGACATAGCCTTGTTTTTTTTCTGACCCCTTCAATTGATTCAAAATATATATCAATCTAGCACATCTAGCGTTCATTTCTCCTTAAAATTATTTTGTTTTAGGACACGGTTTTAATGAACTGGTACGTTTATGAACTAATACAAGCTTTAATATTTTATTAATCAATGATCTTGCTAAAATATTTAATAGAACAATTATTTTATTAATCTAATATGTTGTTAAAATAGCTTACTAATCTCAACGTAAAGGTATTGACACTGCTCCAAATAAAAAAAAAGGTGTTAACAACACTTCACACCTTTACCACTGCATGACAAGCCGGATGTTACCTACCTTGTCCCGCAGTTTCATCCTTAGTTCACCACAAGCAATTTTTTTAATTTCTCAAAATCAGGTTTGGATAGGTGAAATACAATACAAATTATCCATTTGGGTAAAAGGGTGATTTCGGTTTTCAGACTAGACAGGTCGCGGTTTGGAGAGGGTTAATTGGTATTTGTTGCTTGTAATTAATTGGGACTAATCATTACCATGATTACTGTATAGAAAGGATTGCGGTTTGTTCAGGGTCCGGTATGTACAGTTTGCACTGTAGACACTCGTCGTAATAATCAGTTTAACTTCCGTCGTTTGGTTGTATGCAGGCAGAAATGTAATATGCATTTCTCATATATGTCAGTCCACTCATTATTTCTTTGTATTTATTTAATAAAATATATTTATACAGGGTGTATACATATTAAGAAATATACTTTTTTAAAAATATGTGCCCTGCTATACATTCAATAATACAATACATTTTTAAAAAATGTGATTTAGTGAATGGTATTTATACTAATTAAATATCGATAATCGAATCATAGCTACACCTAAAATAAATTTAATTAACACTGCCATAGGAAACTATTAAAAAGCACATGTCAATATGTAGATATCAGATAACACTTAAATCAAATTTATATATATATATATATATATATATATATATATATATATATATATATATATATGTATATATATATATATATATATATATATCGATCATAGCTTATGTTGAATAATAATAGACTAGATTTATATATGATGTGAACAAGGGACATACATTTGAAATTAATCTTCAGACATCAAATTGATGTCAATTTTTGATCAATGTATATTGCTTTAAAAACATTATAGCAATGTGTATTGCTTTAAAAAATATTAAATTATACATCTATATATTAACCAATACATTCAATATCAAGGGAACAAGGGAATAATATAATAAATGTAGTTTATAATTTACAATTTATAATGTATATATATATTAGTCATAGCGGAGGTAAAATAATAATGGACTAGATTTATATATACATTAATAATGATATTAAAATCGTATATGAAATCTTGGAACCCGTGACATATTATTTGTGTGGTTGGGTGTGTATATATATTTATGCTCATGTGATTTCCATGATGACAGAAAGAGCAGGAGTGAAACTAATTTTGAATTTATAATAGCTTTATAAATCTAAGATTGTAACATCTTTGCTTGGCTTCGATCGAAAAGTTAATGCAGCCAATAGGAAAAACACTCCTCCTACAACTTGTATGATTCCATTTGTTACGAATGCTATGTCATAGTTCCCCATCAAGTCATACAGCCATCCTGTAAAAATATTGAGCAAAGATTATTATCAATTTGATATGGCATATATACAAATTATGATCTTTGGTCCCCCGGCATTTCCTTTATATAATAAAACTAACTTTATTGCGATTGAATTGCAGTGGTCGTTTTGGGTCTATTAATTATTATTAGCTGACCAAGGTAATTGCGGCGTAACTAATTTCCGTAGCAGATGTCAGTGAAGTAAAAATTCATTTAGTTGTTTTCTTAGTGTTGTCATAAACATATAAAACGTGCTATATTCGTCACGAATTATTACAAATTTTCCTGTGGTAGTTCGTCAGTAAAATGCATGAATTATTTAAAAGAGAGCATGTACGTTTTCGTCCAATTAAAAACATGAAAAGGATGTTCTGTTGAAAATGTGAGTCCGAGGGAGCAGTGTAAAATATTAGAAATACTTAGCCAAACCGAAGTGTAATGAAAAGGCATCACCCCTGTACTAGGTAAGTATACTTGATTATGGTGGCAATCACCGACACTAGCCGAGTGTGTGCAAATAAATTATGGTTCGTCAGGATCATAGAAAACTCTGTTGCATTGGCTAATTAACACGATAAATCGCACCAGAAATTCCAAGTACACTGTCAGGACCATTGCCAACTACATTATAGCGTTTGTAGACCTCTCTTTGTTAGTATTCGCCTACAATCAGGTAAAAAAATTGGCAAAGCAAAAAGACCCACAGGGTGAGGGGCGACTCAATAATTGTTCAAACCTGCGAATGGAGAAGCACTCACTGCTGCAATAGCAGCAAACGATTGCGCCCAGCCTTGAGCAATTGCAGCTTGTTCGCGTCCAACGAAATCTATCATCACGATAGCAGTCAGCGTGGTCACGACTCCTGAAATTTACATGTTGGAAAAAAAGACATTAGAAAAATAAAGTTTACTGATTCATAAAATATTGGACATTAAAAAACACGGTTCGTAGTCAGTCAGCTGCAATCCAAACCAGAAACTTATTGTATTATGATTGTTGTGTTTTGAGTAATTGTTAGGTCATTTCTAAAACTTATGACTAGGCACAGTAACTGTTATACCTCATTATAATGTGTAGTCTGAAAAATTGATAAAATATGCGTGTGAGCCACATATGTTAAACAATTAGCTTTGAGGAAATCTTGCTTTAATGTTTGTCCACCGGCTGCAACGCTGGCCTAGGACACAGTGTAGTTTTTACATGTAGGCCTATACTGAGATGAGTGTTATCAACCTTTCTCCCACCAAGTTTATTTAAATTTTTACTCACTTGAAGTTGTGTCTCTCTGCCACGATTCACAAGTTTACATGGGCGAAAATGTGTTATTTTTGATTAATTTAAGACCAAAAACGCAGTGCTGTTTAATAAAAAAAAGTATTAATATAACCTAAGGTAGCCCCGTAAGCTCCACACATCAGGTAGCTGGCTGTTAGATTGTGTGACGTCAGAGTTGTGAAAGACATAATGATGCCTCCTACGATGGTTGATAAAGACAAAAGTAAACTCCTGTTAAGCCATGGCTGGTCTCCCACAATACAGATAATCGAACGTGTGACAGTAGAGAGTGTAGCAAAAGCTGTCATTAGAAGAGCTGCGTTCATGCTGTCGATACCTTGAACTAAAGCTCTGCTTGGAGTCTGTTTTAACATGATATATATTCCAAAGGAAGATAAAACCATACCAAATAAATAGAAGATAAAGATTCGTGATTTAATGACATCCATGTTCCCTTTGTCTTTGATGTCTCCGGCTGTTTTCTTGGTTGTGGTTACCTGGGATATCATACATTCACCGTCTACTTGGGTGACATCTGGTATAATGTTCACTGGTATCACTTTTTCGTGATCACATGTTATTTCATCAGTATTTTCTGTGTACAAAGCACCAAAAACTACAGCCTGGGCAGCTATGCAGGCATTTATCACCATTGCTCCACGCCAACCTATCTTGTTAACAATTCTGCGAAAGATGGGAAGATACGCTAAGATGCCTATGCCCATACCCATAATAGGGAGGGCAGTGGCTAAACCTCGCTTCTTGTCAAAGTTTTGCTGAATCACCACAAACGAAGACAGCATGAGTCCACCCAAACCAATACCTGCAATTAGCAATGGATTATTAAATCAGAAAGTATACAGGTTTTAGTTGAGAATACTATTTTTACATAGGCCTAATACATTGACAAAATGTATAACATGCAATTGGTTTCATTTGAATGCGATATGGGAAACTGCTATTGAAGGACACGTGACGCTTTGGTAGATGGCCTGACTGCCTAGCCAGTCATACCTGCGCCCCGGGTTCGAATCCCACGCCGATCCTGTGTGGGGATTTTAGAGAAATATTATTGTTTCTCATTTCTCGATGTGACTATCAATCACTTTAATGTTGGCCTCGACGATTTAAGATTGAAACCAGTGTATCGATGTTTATTTCGCGCAGGGCCACGCGCTGTGCGCGCCTTTACAACGCATTCAATTATTATAGGGTGAGCCTTTAGACGAACACCTTGTACATTGGACATGTGATGTATTTCCCATGGCACACGAAAAATGAAAATGTATTTCTCACACTATCAAATAGAACTGCCAGCATTGGCCACTCTAGCTGCAGTGTGTGAGATTGGCATTTAATGAACCAAACTATTAAATGCTATGGTTGTACAAGTAATGGATTATATATCGCAAGTGTGTGTGGATTTAAATATGATCACAAATGTAAACGCATTCAATCTCGTTCGCTAGCTTACTGTTTGGGTGTACATATAACAGAACCCCATTAGTGGGAATACAGGGTGATATGTCCGGACAGACACAGGGTATCAGCTCGGTGTTGGTTCAATGTTGGCCCACCGTCGTCGACGCTGGCCCAGCATTGCCCCGATAGTGGGTCGGTGCTGGTGATTGCTGGGATGAATATTACTGTAGATCTGGAAATTTTCGCGTTTTTAGATTTTTCCGAATTTGTGGTTTTTAGACCTTTTGCGAAGTGTAGAATTCGCGAATTTTCTCGATGATAGGTAGCGCTATTATAATAATAATTTTCACGAGAAATAAATTCGCGAATTTGTCCTCCTCGCGAAATTCGCGAAAATTAAAACCTCGCGAATATTACCAGATCTACAGTATATTATTATGTAATGATGTTAATTTGTGTCTAGTTGAGCATATATTTTATTACCAGTAGGCCTATTATATTTTGGAGTGATTTATAAGTTCGAATGGGCTGGGTACGACATTTTAATCATATTTATGTTGTCATTATGATGTACATATCACTATAATAAAAATATACAATACAATATAACCATGTCGATGCTTGTAAAAAAAATAAAAACATATGTTCAGTTTCATTTAACTCACCTGATAAAATACCATTGGTAAAATAAATCACATAAATGTTTTGGGCTAAACTTGTCGCTAAAACCGACACTGATAGTAGACTGCCAGACATCATAGCAATAGCTCTGCAGCCAAAGCGTTTCACTGCATTCCCGAAAACGACACCTATAATGAGAAGCATTGTGCTTTACCGGTTGTGTGAATTTTGATCATCTGACCTGAAATACTTTGTCTTCATTGAAAATAATCAGCCATTATTTTGTTACACTGTAATGTCAAGATATGCCAAATAAATTTTATAAATTATGATACTATAATAATGTTATCAGGCCACCACATGATGCTAAGATGGAATAAGACGCCATAGTGTGCGAATATTAACGTTACATGTTCTTGTTCTTGTTCTTGATGTCTTTGAAAAATCCCTGGATTTAGCCATTGTTCAGATGTACAAATCCTTATTGATATTTGTGTAAGAAAGTGAACAAAGTTTGGTGTCAAATCTAGACATACTTTTGATAACAATTGTGTTTTGTAATAACACACCAACGCATGGACTGTACAGTGATGCCTATGGTACTGTGCACTATTAAGAACCCTTAAAGTCATTTGAAATAAGAGTAAGGCATAGCCCCGGCTTCGGGCTTCCTTCTGTCGCGATATTACCATGATTGTGCAGAAAACGACGTAAAGCATTATTCACTCACTCACTCACTCACTCACTCACTCACTCACTCACTCACTCACTCACTCACTCACTCACTCACTCACTCACTCACTCACACTGATTCAATGTGAGCGATAAAATAAGGAGTTAACTATCAATTTCTGGCTGTGTAATTGCTTATCGTTAAACATTGAGCTGATTAATGAACTGCAGTAGATTTGTTTTATTTTACGATGACATATCAAATCTAACAATAGAAATACTGGGATAGTACAGTGTATTCTCGTGTTGTTGTGACTTTGACCTCAGATTGCTACAAAAACATGTGAGATGTGTTTACGAGTTGAAATCAGAAATGATCCTAATCTGAGTGATCTCACAAGAATTATATTAGGCTAAGTATGTCATTTAACCCTTACAATGCTGAATTAATTCCGTATAACTCATGGAGATCAAAGGGTTTATTTCAATTTAAAATCATGATAGCTATCTTAGTTAGCTTTTTCTGTTTCATTTATATACCTATGTTATGGGTGTACGACCATTATAAATATTCTAATTCTTTCAGTGCGGGGATCGTCTTTATACGTCGGAATCTGACGTCTACAAACGTCAGATTCTGACGTATAAAGATGGTTCCCGCACTAAAAGGGTTGATGATTCATTAGGCTAAATATTGATCCGGCTTCAGCCCTATCGTAATTCGATTGACTGTGTGGGTAAAACTTTTTAGTACTAATTATAAAAATGCCCAAAGTTTGCGCAACGTCGACAAAGCTGAAAATATATGTGAGACCATATCATATATGTGAAACCAAATCAATATTAAAACGTTGAGCCAAGAAAAAATCCAGGCAGACCAATAGTTTATACTATATCATATTTTATAATTTTATGTCGTTTACATACCTGATAAACACATCATTCCTGCAGACAGAGAACTTGCGAAACTAGCGTCCGCCATGTTCACGCCAAAAGTATCGACGAAATCTGTTAATATAACTGAAAATGACGAATTGATGCTAGAATTTATGAAATTTAGTGCGAACGCTCCAGAGCAGATCACCCACGCGTAACCACTATCTTTGGCCATTTTACCTTTATTAAATGCTTGCTCGATCGTGGAAATAAACTCACGAAAAATCAAAGACCAACGTCAAATTAAACGTATTGACATTTCTAGTAGATAATATACACGGGCCAGTGTATGGTAATATAATTAACACTTCCGATGCATTTTCATAGATTATTTGAACTCTGAAACTATGGTGGATATTCTAATGAGCTATTTCGTTTATACTGTGCGCTATTATTGTAACACAATATTTGAATAGGTTTGTGTGTTGTTGGATAAAGTTTGTATAATCAGTTATACTTGCATAATTTATTTGTATAAGCTCTGCTCATTATATTCAGCGTGGTAGACGGTGGATTAAACTTAGCGCTCACAGTGCGAGGACCGTCTTTATACGTCAGAAGCTGACGTTTGTAGACGTCAGATTCTGACGTATAAGAACGGTCCTGGCACTTAAAAATTAAAACATTCATAACGGCCTAGACCCATAGCATAACATAGGTGTTCATATGAGACAGAAAGAGCTAACTATCTATGATGATTTCAAATTGAAAAAAACCTTTGATCTCCATGGTTTATGCAAAATAATTCAGCGTTGTAAGGGTTTAACCAACATCAGATCAACGTATACGTATCGTGTCTGTATCTGTATGTTACGTGGCAGTACGCACTATTGTGCTATCGCGCCACGGGTGCTATCGCACCACATTGAGGATTTTTTGGGGTCTCGCCGGATGGAAACTGCGCCTACGTCTATCGAGGTTATTTTACATCCAACTCTAGTTCAGTCACACGAGCCATCTGATTTACGTGATTCTGATGTCTAAAGGCGAACCCCGGACTGTAAGAGTAGACTATTTTGGCCCTTAATCCATAATATAGGTATTCAAATGAAGCAGAGAAAGCTAACTAAGTCATTTATGATGAATTGAAGTTGAAAAAAAACTTTGGTTTTTGGTCTTTATATGAACATATTTCAGCGTTATAATGGTTAAAAATGATAGTAGATGAAAAATTAAAAGAGAGACTTCAAACGAGCCTAAATCCTCGTTATCCCGTGCTGAGAGGTGCTGCAAATCCGAATCAGGTTCATTATCATTTTCCACTTATTGTTCCAATTCGTCGATCGAGCATGTTTCAAAGCAGAATGAAAAACCCCTAAAAGTGATACAAATTTTCATGCGAAATATTCTGTCCTAATATTGCTATATTTACGATGAGATTTCATATTAATCCTGTATTTCTTATCTTGGTCATCGATGTATAAAATAAAATATATTTCCTATTCCTCTATAACCTGGTAAATGCGCTACCCAAAATTTAAAAGACGTGCGCAATTCTAGTCTATGGACATTTTGAATACTTAAAAACATTTCTAAGGGCCAAAATAGAAATGATGATGTTTGGCCTGAATGCTTCGCTTTTAGCAGGTATATTTAAAGACCCTGTGAAATGATGTAAGTAATTGGGCAATATAATCAAAGAACTCATGACTTGGATTTTTACTAAAATCAAACATTGGAGCGAAATCGACTGAGCGTTTCATGCTTGCTGAAATTGTACGTGGGCTGATTAAACTTCCATAGGGCGATGAAAACTGAGTCAATATGTTAGCCCTTACAACGCTGAGATATGCTTGCAATTGAACCATGAATATAAAAAAAGAGGGTTTTTTATAATGTTATGGGTCTACGGCCATTATAATTTTTTTATTCTTCTAGTGCGGAGACCGATTTTAGACGTCTATAGACGTCAGATTCTGACGTCTAGAGTCAACCCCTCTCCCCCACCCCCATCCGACCACGGCCGGGACGCGTGTCCAGCGCACTCTCCGAGATGCCCCATAGGGATTTGGGTCCATTTCCCGCGCTGTAAAAGGGTTCCTTGTTGGCCAGGAGCGGTCGCGCTGACGGCCAGAGTTTTGGACCAATTTATGTTTATTTCGGTCCGTATTTCAAATACTATTGTACACCAACAGCCACATTTTCACGTACATGTTGTATTATAACCAGCCAGGCATGAACACATCTCATAGTGTGATCAACATAATTAACCCCTGTGCTGCTAAGACCGTATATATACGTTCTCAAGCTAATTTTGAATGAATAAATTGCACTAATATTTTAACATATCCTGAGTTAATCAAATAATTGTAATTGGGTGATGTCTATGTATAAATAATATTATTTTTCATTCATTTGAAACTGGAAATTGCGTTAGCAATTCCAGCTTCATATAAATGAAAAAAGAGACACATCAGCACAATCGTTATGATCAGCAGATTTTTGATGATCCTAATTTAATTGATTCATTTCCATTATCTTGACATTGAAACCATGACATGTAGAGCAACATTTCTGATAAACGTTCCAACTAGCCGCGGTCTCCCCTATTAATAAAAGTTTTTTAGCCATATTCATAGTTTACATATGGTCAATGAGTGTAGTATTATTGTGATGCTTAAAAGCACATAAATTTGCAGTCAACGCCGTGTCATCGTCATAAAATAGAGAACGTTTATGCATTATAAAGAGCAATAAAGGGTCTAGTATTAAATCCTCAGGGTATTGTGCCTTCACCACGAATTAGGTAGGCCTTTGGAAAAGTATTAAGAATACTTTGAGTTGGAGTTGCAGTCAGTTGTGAAAACGTCATGACTATATGCGACACTATATTGTTTCGTAAGGGCGGGGCCCTGGTGAAGTGGTTAAAGCTGCCTGTTTGTACTTGGAAAGTCAGAGATCGCGGGTTCGAAATGTTTCTTTTCCGCTCACTGGTAAAGATTCAATATTGTGGGGAACCTCCATTACTGAGAGGTAGCGTGTTCAGCATCAGACCGCCAGGACTCGAATTTCGAATTCTGTGTTTGGAGGGCAGTGTCATCTCATTCATCTCACCATCATCAGGAGGTTCTCTTGGCCCAGTTTAGCCAATATGCGAACAAAGTTGGCCTAAAACCCTATTTATTTCATTTATAATGTTTCGTAAATATATGTTCCCAACATTAAATTCGTTAATGATGACCCGCATATGTAAAGCTCATCATTATGTATGTTTACATCTAATTTACACATTTTGTTATTTGTATAAAAAATACCGGGTATTAAGTAGCCTATGATAGCATTTGAGACGTTATGAAGGAGAAGGGAGATTATACAGCTAAAAAATCGTCTTAGTAAACACAATGGATACCAACAGCGATACGTTTAACTATAAAGCTATAAGCTGCGAAGAGGCTATAGAAAGGTCAAAAACCATCGTGAAGTCTGGAATTACACAAAATGAGTTACATCATAAATACAACAAATGGGCCCATTATTTTGACGTTGTACGTAATGTTGCAAGTCTTTATTGCTTTTTTTAATAAAAACCTATTGCAAATTATAATTTCATAGACAATAAGAAAGGTATTGTTTTTCAGCAAACAGTGTTTTTATAATTACATAATGAAATTTAACTGTATAAAACAAAGTACATTGGGTTTTTAAACTGAAAAGTAGTCAATACATGTTTGTAAACACCCACAATGTTCTCTTAGGAGAAAAAATAAATCGTAGGATTGTATTTCACATCCACCGCCTTTCAAACGCAAGCATCAATACCATTCTATTTACAAAATGTCCATATCAAATCTCAAGTTTGTTAAAGGACATGGAGCTCACAGGATTTGGTGCGTATCCCTTTTTAGCCCGAGAAATAAATGAATTATTGAAGGGACGGACAGATGCTACTTTTCTAAATTGTGCCTGTGGAACTGGAGCCGTTGGAAAAGAGGCAAGTACATAACATATCTGAGATAACTTCTTATTACCCAGATACTGTAACTGTTGTCTTACTGAATTATAATAATACAAGACAAAAATATTTTATATTTATAGCTAAACAGATATGGCTATGTAAATATAGACGGGATCGATAACAATGCAGAAATGTTGAAGGAATGTGAAAAAACTGACGTATACAACAAGCTGATCCTGCATCGTATCGGACCAGAGCCCATGAATATACCAGATAGTGAGTTCACTTTGAATCTTACTCAAATGGCGTCTTCCTTTTTTATCAGATATAGTAGGATTGTCCATTTACTCGATATATTTTTATTATTTTCCTGTGTATACTCATGCCTTGAGTTTGCTTGTATTTTATTTGTATTTTAAAATGCATCGTATAGTATGTTTTTTAAAACAGTCTCCAATTCACAATAACGGACTATGGACACATCTCCATACCAAACAGTTTAGGTTTAGAACAAAACACGATTAGACCCTATAATAAATGGTTACAACACACAGGGGCGGATTCAGGATCTGAAGAAAGGTGAAGCCGGTGATTTGGCCAGCCGCCAAGAATTTGTTGGCATATTTAGGCCAACCTAGAGAACGTTTTAAAACAAATTGACACATATAGGGGAGGCGCGCTTCTGCCTGCTCACCCCACCCACCCTCGATCTGCCACTGATACATGCACATCTGATGTCCGCTACAGCTGACGACCTTTTAAGAATAGCACCAACAAAATTAATTTGTGTTGAGCCCTTAAAGCTAAGTTATTTTTTCACCCAGCTGAATTTCTGTTTTTCTACCGCGAACCACAACTTCAGGTGGGTAAAGAAAACTTTAAAAATGACTGTATATATTTAATTTAAATTAAAACATTCAGCCGTTCAGCAAGTTTAATGTACTTTTCTCTTCCAATTGATTTGCTTCAAGGAATGAAAAGACACAAAACGGTTATGGACGTGAATATCACTTTAACCCTTTAACCGCCGGTGCCGCATCTATTCGGGTTTCAATTTTTTATTGGCACATTAAGTACCACATTTTAAATATGTTAAAGATAAAATGTGACATCAAACAGCAAGATTTAAAAAGAGTTGACCTCCATTTTGTCAAATCTGAATAATTTTCTCTCACTTGAAGTTGTGGATCGAGTGAGCGAGACATAACTTCAAGTGGGTGAAAATTCAAATTGAATAATTCGGCGGTTAAAGGGTTAAGGGTTATCAACTTGTATCATGTTAGTTAGTTTTCGTCACACGAACTGAGGTGACTGAACTAACTACCACAGCACACACACTGATAAAGCAAGCTACGTGGCTTTTACAAGTTCTTAATTTGGGTAAACAGATTCTTATGACGTTGTGACATTGTGTGGAGCTCTGACTGCTGGTCACGTGTCACCAGATTGCCTGATAGAATTTACACGAATTACTAAACCAAGTGAGTAACCAGGTTTCTACTTTTAGTAAAAACTAATCATGATCAGGATCACAGCAGAAGCCTTATATCTGCATATACTGGCGAAACTGTTAGAGTTTTGATGTAAACATGCTAAAAAATGGGCTAAAATGTTATTACATATCTATCATAAAAAACTCATCACAAAATAATGCTACAAAACAGTATAAATATCCGTCATCTTCCCCGAACACCTAATTATACTTTCAGACATAGCATTGTACGTGTGATATATCCACACACCTATATAATAATTATTTAATTAATGTGATATACAATGTTTGTTCATAGCTATCGTGGTATAATAATAATATAACACAGTAAATGGTAATATTACAGATGGTCTGATAGCTATCACTAGAGGGATTCATAAAGAAGAACCAAATCCTCCAGAAATGAAACAGCTGGAGGAGATTAGTGAACAGCTTGAACAACAAGGAAAATGTCGTTTTTTGAAAAGGGCCACTGACCTAGTATTCTTCTACAAGGAACCTTATCATATATACTTTTACACTCCGATGGCATAATTATCTAAATTATATTCTGTGCTCAATGATATGTTAGTTGTTTGACATAATAGATACCTGCTGTTTTAGTATTGACACGTGTTTATGTTGTGGTGGTCATGCAGTATTCGGTCGAGGCAACAATTAAGGCCCAAAACACTAGGGCAATTTATTAACCATGTACTAGTCGTTTATTTGTTTATTTATTTATTCTCGAGTTGCCAAGAATGGAGCTTTTGTTCCAGATCTTTCATAAGCATACATATGCTTTCCTATTCAACGTTGTCAGTAACGATAAATGATACTAACGCCAATATATAGGCTTAGTAATAATTATTTATTTAATATACGTGTATACACATTAATTTTGATCTAGCACACATATAGACCTATATATAAAATTAAGGCTTTATCTGTACCGATTAGGATACTTGCATGTACCTTTACTATTAAATACATTATCATCACCCAGATAGCCTTTGTTTATTTGTTAGATATGACATCTATAGGCCTGTCATGATAGAACCCTGTGCTTTAGCTATATCAGTTTAATTTTAAATATACAATGCATTAGTTTATAAACTATGGTTTATTGGCTAGCTAGATTACGATGGGGTGAAGCATTTGGCAATAAAACTAATATTTGCCTGCAGACGTGCGAGTTGTGTTTTCAGCTATGTTTAGAAAAAGAAACACTATATTTTAATTTAAGGGGGACATTCCTTTTGCTCATTATATAAAATGTTACTTAAGTAGTACTTGTAAGAGTTTGCTGTGTATATAATTTACACTTCTCTTAACATTGTTGGATTATTGTAATTCGTTAATTATTATAGGATTACAGTACAATATATGCCCCTACAGTGTTTTTAACATTTTAGAATGTGTAGGCCTATTGATTTCAGTATTCAAGCAGTTACTTTTTCCACTTCAATATTCATTGTTATAATTTATTAATTTTACATTGCTCTTCAATAACGATTATTAAAATGAAATATATTGCATACATTTTGTGATATTGTTATTATATTTTATTCTGTCATTTATTCATTCATTCATTTATTTATTCTGACTAAAGGACTGACCGTCCGACCGTTCGATGGACGAACGGACTGACCGACCATCCGCTCGACCGGCTGACCATCTGACCAACCAACCGAATGGCTGACCATTAGTTTCCTGTTTAAAAGCTCAGAAGTTTAGCCATAACTTTAAGACCAGTTTATTCATTATAAATCCTTGTTGATTTACAATAATTCATTAACTAATTATTTTGTCTTATTTTGTCAATAGGCGTTTCTATTGCCCGACACAGGTGCCAGCAGCCCAAGGGCTAAGACGGAGTTGAGGGATACTGGCATCTGCCTATCGCACTGAAAAATCATGTCATTGCTAATTACTTTTCCAACATGAAAACGAGCCTCAAACATATTTATTCTTTCTCTACAATTACAACATAGACCTACATGTCTACACAGAAACTAAATAACCACTGTGCTATTATGGCGCACCCTCTTTGCTGGTGTGCAGCTTTGCATGCAGGTGTCAGGTAACATGTCTACACAACTGTACAAGTTGAAGACATAGGGATAGCCTCTCGTACACGTTGTTGGTGTTTATTGGCCCGACACAGATGCCAGCAGCCCGAGACAGAGTCAAGGGCTGCTGACATTTGTGGCTGTGTAGCAGCCCTGCGAGTAGGGCTGATAGCTGCAAATATTACGCCCGCATAAACAGCAATATCCCACTAGCAGCATCTGCTCAATTGAAATTAAGAATAAATAATAGAAGATAAGCTGTGACAGTGCTGCCAACAATGTCCCCATGTTTTTTGTGGTGATTTATTATTTATTGTTCCAACTTCATATCCGGGTCAACATTGTTGATATAGCCAGCAGTAGGCTATATTTCCTTGCAACAAATTATCCTGTCATAAACCGCCAAATATTTGACAATGTATTATTTATGGACCTTCTGTAGATCTATCTAATTTCAGATAAAAGGAGTCATAGCGCATATGTAGGCTAGGCCCTATAGTTAACATTATCACTCTACATGAAGATTAGATGTGAGCTAGTTTGACAGTTTGAGGCCAAGCACGTTACCCCTCAGTCACAGAGGCTCCAACAAAACTCAATCTTTTTGAGTGGGTGGAGAAGAAACCATGCATATTAATAGGCCTAAATGTAGTTTAATTAGTGTTCTTCATCGCATATGGTGAGACAAACATGCAAACAGCATTTGAGAATTGATTGCAAATGCAGAAGAAAAGCTAATTAGGAAGCCGGCTTCAACATGAGCAAATCCGGTGACGACACCTTATTTAGGCCTGTCCATACATGGTGTTGCTGCATATGTGATCTAGCTGGCAACGATCAATTCGGGCGATCATTATAAAACATCATAAACACACAAACAGGAAAAACACATTGTCAATTAATTAAACGAAATGATGCTGTTTTCACATGACATGACTAACCTCAGGCTGAAACTATCCGGAACACAACATAATTTTTTACATAGGAATGTTTGGTAAATGGCAAGTCAACCACCCTGTATTTTTCACCACTAGATTTAAGAATTGTCAATGATTGATACTTCGTTTTTTTTATTTACTGATACATATTAGGCGATTGGCAACATCGGAAGGTCCGGACAGCCTGCTTCCAGGGCTAACTAGAAACAAAGAAACATGTAACCAAGATAAACAAGATTCAGCAAGCACCACACTTAACTTCAAATACTTAACTGAGCTATAAAAATGCTAATGCCTGATATACACTCATGCTCAAAGGTTTTATTTACATCTATACAGACTATAATTGAATCGTTTTACTATTGTTGAATATACTAAGCTCTCGTCAAGTAATCTTTAATAAGCCCAACGTATTATCGCCCATACTGATGGGCGATAATATGTTGAATAATATGGGTTATGTGGGCCGTTAAGGTCTCACCACCCTAAATAAGCCAAAGTCACGACAGGTGTATACTAATGATTGAATCATCACACAAAATATTTTCCATGCAGCTGTTAGCCTATTTGTACCCCTGTTGAATTAAAAACAAAAAAGTTACTTATATACAATAATACAAAGAAGTTATATTTCTGTGGATTTTTAATAAGATAATACCGGTAGGCCTAAGTAAAAAAGTAGGCCTACTCGATGGCTCCCAGATATCAGATATAACTGTTTCGTGATAATCTGACAGGGATAGTCTACATTGGGTTGAAAGGATCTGTGTCTGGTCTGAAAGAGAGTATGAATTTAAGCCTAATTTGAACTATGGTGACCTTTTGCACAATAGGGGGCCTAACTTAGAATCTGTCTAGGTAGCAGGGGCGTGCACAGGGGGGGGAGGGGTCAGAGGGGTCCTGACCTCCCCTGGGCCCCTTAACTCTTTTGAGACTGCCCTATAGGAAATCGATCACTGGTGAGCGATCATTAAATACTTAAAATATTATAAAAAAATCTTTATGAACAGTTTCGAAAGAGTTAAGGTGCAGATTTTTAAAATTTTCCAGGGATTTCCGAGGCCAAGCCCCCGGAACGCCCATATTTTTCTAAATTTTACCTCTTGACCCCCCCCCCCCCCCCCCCCTTGACGGAAAGCTGCGCACGCCCCTGGGTAGCAGCCTCTTATCGGAGCTGTTTTTGAAAATGCACAGTCAAGGCTTCATTATGATATGCGGCACTAGTAGAGGGGGGGAGGGGCAAAAAGAAGTTAAATCGGACTATGAAATTGAGCCATTTTACATGTAATTCAATAGGACTGGCATTTAGGGTGGTGAGACCTTAATGTCCAAGCCAGGCATGACTGTCTGGTTGTAGTTAGGGATGCAGAAACTGCCCCTTACCCGTTCGCCCCCTACTAGTATACATACATATCTGTGAGGCTGTGTGGTGTGCGTAGCTAGGTACATTCAATAAATTTTAAAATTGTCCAATAAAATTATGCTGAGCCTTTTTTCATAACTGATGACTTGGTAAAAGAAATATTTGACCACATTCCACAGTTTTCACTGAGCAAGGAAAAATGCTGTGATAGATCAAAATCTGAACTAAATTATAAAAACGTCCATAAGATGGCACCTCAATGTTGCAAACTGCTACATGGATACAGAATCCAAAAACATCACCCAGACACTTGAACGTTTTGAAGCAGTTGAAGAAAACTACTGAGATGATGCCGCTGTAGTTTTAGTTTTTAGATACATCAGGGCACCCAACGAGTGCCCCGCAATACAGTAACAGTAGCAAATATATCACATATGCACATAACAATCAGTAATTTGGGCATAGCCTCTGGCCTGCGATTTTTTGTATTTTCATAAAAGGGTCATGGAAGATGAAAAAATTTGATGGATTCTCATCATTATAGCTATGAAACTTCCATTTTTACTCTCGGTGCGCCCCATGATGGAGTGCAGGGTAAGCAAACAAAAGTTCACCCAGGTTTACCCTGGGCAAACTAGTGCAGCCTTCCCCAGGTATGACAATTTTTCCCACATTGTTCTGTCCAAACAGTCTTAATGATGTCCTCCAGAACTTCCTCATAGGGCAGTAGACATAGTCTATCTTAATTTTTTGCATTTTTTTTTTTATAAAAAAATAGCAAGTGTGTAAAAAAATTATTAGAAAGGGCCACATCGTGCCTGTTTGACTTACCTCTACAAGCATTTGCTGCAACAATTATGGAATTGAAAACAAGAGCTGGCACCATTTTTGGTAATTGCGAAAAATCTAATGATGGAACCCCCGGAAAAGGTGATGAAAGTGCTATTCAAAACAAATAACTCTTTTAATTCTACAATGATGGCTTCAATTCTACCAGTAAAAGTGAGCAAAGAGAAGAAACAAACACAGAAAATTATGTTTTTTATTGCAGTGTCTCACAAGTTCACATGAATCCTGAAAAAAAAACACAAAAAACCCAGCAAAATGACTTTTATTAATGTACCTAGCGTAGCAATAGCATACCACTGGCATAGTCAGCTCCCTGAGTCAGACTAAAGTGAAAGTCACTTTAAATCTGTCACTTTTGTGCTGCATGCTTTTCACTAATTGCTCTTGCAATTTTCATCCGAGTGTCATGAAATTTGGCAGTCATCATTTTCTAGTCTTACGCCAACTTTCATTAAAATTTCAAGAAAAAAATTATCAAAATTTATCAAGAATTGACTGCGAAATCAGTGAAAAACACCCACCGCTGGTGTAAGTTGACTGCAACTATAACATGTATAAGGGGAAGGCTAAAGCAGTCTTTACTGAGTGAGAGCATATGTTCTCCCCCCCCCCCCACCTTGTACACTAGTCTTTAGTTTTAATGGTTAAAAAAATGGAGATTATTTATATAGGCTAGCTATTTTACGCCTGCTGCTTGATGTTATGATAGATTTTAAATGCCTATTAGGCCTTTAATATCTATCATATCAAATCAAGCCTTCTAAATGCTTTTAAAGCAACATCATGATTCAAGTCACAAGGTGTGTGTCTACTTAAAAATCACGGAATGATGAGAATTCAGGAATGAAACAAACTTGTATTAACCCTTATCCTGCTGATCACGGCTATCAGTCAACTAAATCACTGTCACTGGGAATGAAATGTGTGTTTCAACATCAAGATATGAGTAATTTCCAGTAATTTAATTAAAGGTACATACTTCGAAGTAACCAGACTATAAAATTGGCTATAAGGCCTGGTTTTTCTATTATTGATACTTATTTTGATCAATATCGCCGCCGAAACAACTTTAAAACGCAGTATTGTCATTCAACATTCTCTACTGTGGCCCACACTTAGCGTGGTAGGCCTACCATAGATCATCATGCATGTCATGTGCTGATCATGTGATGTAGGCCTGACAGTTCAGTAAACAAACAAGCATGACAAGCAATGACAGAGCCATGATCATAGGCCTAGGCTTATGATTTTTCAAGTAAGCCTAGTTTTTTTCAAAGTCGAGTAGTCTAGAGTACGTTATTACTGTTAAATGATATGTCTTACTTGAACTGAGATAGGAACCTCTATAGATCATGTAGATAGAAGCCCGATGCTGTCTTTGACAAACTCGACGCCAATGTGTGGTCAGCTGCAGCTACAACTGCGTTGGCAGGTTATGTAAAGCCCGCGCTGCCGCCAGACACCACGTGATATGATGTATACACGCGCCATATATGTGGTGTGTGGCTGACCGCCCTCAGCTGTCAAAACTCTCAGGCTTCAGTTCCCACAGGCACCTGGACACAGGGTCTCAGAGATGTCGATAAGTTGTAGTCTGGGGACCGTTGTCTGGTGGCATTTTAAGTGGGTGTTATAGTAGGCCTAGTCCTATATTATAAATTAGATAAAAAAAACGATTGTTCAGAGAAATCATTCACTATCGCTCCGCAGAGACAGCACTACATGCAGCATCTCGTCTGACACTTGGTTTCTGTGACGGGCTTTGACCTCGACCTCGCCAGCTACCTCTGTCATCACCATATATGGTAGGCATATCAGTTACTGTGCGGTTTTACTGTGTAGTAGATTACTGGCCACTACTATAGGCCTACACGAGTTGTAGGCTAGATATCACTTATGTACACTTATCAGTTTAGACCCTACCTTAATAAAATACACTATGTGCATTGGAAATTAAGAACACACCTTAGTGCAACAATAATAGCCTAGTCTTTTGAAATGTGTTGGTTCTCAGTAGTAGGCTTGGCCTTGGTCACGTGGGTTGATTTGTTGTGTCTGCGTCTTATATTGTTCAATCAGGGGAAGAAATGTGGAGTTATATAGGGTATTGTGGGCGAATATAATTGATATTGTTGAATAGGCTTTGGGCTGGATGACGATTGACGGATTTCAACACACCCCACATTTTATAATAGCAGCAGAGATCTCCCTCTTGTTTAAAGACATGTGGATGGTTTGTTTACAACTGAACTGTTGTGTCCTGCTCGCTCGGCTTTCGTACGCCACGTTCACGTGACTAAAATTACCATATGGCGTGTTTACACGAATTCAAATGGCGACAGTTTGAATATCATTCGGAGATACAATCATTAAAACATATTATATGAGAGTCCTGAATGATGCAGTATGACCACATATATGCGGCAATTTGTATCATAATTAAACTGAAAGTCATGTTTTGAAAACTCTATACCAGAATATACATCTATGTAGGAACCTTTAAAGTTGTGGATCGCGGTAGCAAGACACAAATTCAGGTGGATGGATATTTAAATAAATAAACTTGCGCATGATAATGTTTAATTACAGCTCACCACGTGATGTCGTGGTGGGTTTAGTTTCAGCTGCGCTGAGACACTGTCATGTAGGTCTTTTGTTGGAGAAATGATGGGTAACGTTAATAGGTAAAACTTACAAAAAGAAAATGACATTTTAAATTTACTTTATAACTTTACAAGCAATATGATTCGATTTTACTTAAGCCTTGGAAAGTGCATTCCTATCACACATATTGATGTTTATCATGTTTATGCTCAATTAACTTCAATAGTAGATAAAACACCATATAAAATGCAATTAACTTCAACACTTACAGTAGATGAAACACCAGATAGGCCCAAACATGATACAACAGTTGATTTTCACTGTGGATATAACAACCTCAATATTATGTAAAACAGCATATATATAACACAATTACCTTCAACAGTAGACAAAACACCATATAGGCCCAAATCAGATTGAAAGAAGTTTTTTAGATATCTTGTCTTTTTTTTTGGACATATATGACACCAAATATTTGGTTGGGGTATGAAGTCCTACCATCGATGCACGAGTATTACTCCAGAGCAGATGACAGAGTAGGCTACTCCAGATCAGACATATAGGCCTATGCATAGATATATATCTATTTATACTCAATCATCACAGCTGTTGATCAATATTATTGGATTTGTAAATAAAAGAATGCATCAAAATAATGATATTCATCAAACATGTTGTCAATTGTTTTATACATGTACTGACCTTTCCCTACCCCGGCCTACATAATCTGTATCTGGGGGCCGAACAGGTAGGCCTACCTTGTAGGGGACATGATATAGTGTATTGCGATTTATAATGTCCAGGGGCCGAACGGGTAGACAACAAGCGCATTTCAATGCTTATATTCCTCAGGGGGCCAAATGGGTATGGGGCCGAACAGGCAGGTGGCCAACATGACTGGTTACCGTAGCTAGAATGCCATCTCGAAATCGCTAAGGTGGAAATGAGTACCTGGTAGGGCAGAGATGGCAATGTGTACAATGCGCTGAAATGGCTGCAGGACTAGGCTCTCCTTACCCTGGGCTTGGACTCTAATGTCCAATGACCAAGGGGTGAAATGTTATGTTGAATGATATATCTTCAAACTTCATATCAGACTAAAAAAAACTTCACCTTTAACTTTTGACTCAGTTAAATTTAACCCTGGCCTGTTGATAAATTTATTATCACAGCTAAATTTAAACTTGGATGGTGTACATCATTTTGGAGCTAATTTTTCATAAACTTACTGACTAATGTGAGCATTGAATTGATTCATAGGGCATATCTTTATTTGACTATTGGATAATTATGAAAGGTTGGGTGATGCTACCAGTGCCGGGCGCTGATTTATTTTTTCATACAAAACCTCTAATAGAACCCCCAAGTGGCCTTTTTTTGCATTGGGCACTGGACAATGTGAATTTCCATTCTAATTAAAGCCACGGCTACAATTAGAAATTTTACGGGATTAATGTTTTTGTCATGGAAACATTTAGCATCTCCATATGAATGTTTTATTAAGTTTCATTTTATTAATTCTGTAGCTTTCAGATGAAAATGAAATCCTTAAAAAGAAATTGCGATGTTTGAAAAAGGAAATTCTATCTCTTCAAGCTGAACTTGGTGCTAGACAGGAAGGTGAAAAAGCTAATACTTTATTGAGGCAATATGTCACAACTAAAAAGTAAGTCACTAGCTTGTATTTTTTCTCTTCAACTGTTAAATAATTTTTATTGTGTATTAACCCTTACCACGCTGCATTAGTTTTTTCTTTGAACCATGGAGACCAAAGATTTTCTTTTTAATTTGAAATCATAATAAATGACCTAGTTAGCTCTTTCTGGTTCATTTGAATACCTGTGTGATGGGAATAATTATTTCAGTGCAGGGATCGTCTTTATACGTCAGATTTTGAAGTATAAAGACGGTCCCTGTGCTGAATGTGTATAATTAGAGCTTATTAAAAAGTAGTATGTATCCGTATAGGCAAGTCTCAGAACCATAAGTTATTCATTATGTTACATGTATCTCTGCTTGACTCACCCCATTTCATTGACTTGCCACAGTCACTAAATTTTTCCTGCAGGTATTGCAAGCATTTGCCCAATCGCAGTGCTGATGGTTTGCAAAATATTGGTTTGTGGAAAATCACACTCCTTGAATAAGCAAGGAGTGTGAGGAAGGAGTTTGACTTGCAATCCACCAAGTGTTGCCTTTGTATCTGTACATTGCACGAGGTGTGTGGTTTTTCCTACTCCTCAACTTTTTTCAGGCGTGTGATGGCGTGCGCGTGCGATCGCACGCCTAATATCATCAGCACTGCAATCGGAATGTTTGAGACTGTTCTTCTATCTGCTGGATAATTATATTTTTCAGACCATATGATATTCCTCATGCAAATGCACATTGCACAAGTGCCATAACTTGCAATAATGTTCAGAGCAGCAGAATTCTCGTCTAGATTGTGGCTCTCAAGTAGTCAATGTAGTCTCCAACTAGGCAACTGGGTACCAGTACATGTGGTTAAATTTAAATCTTATGATAAGATTATGGATCATCTCTTGATATCAAGAGGTAACTAATGGAATGTTTCTTGTTTTAACTCAGTGTGTCCATCCAAACTAATTCCCATGTGCCGCCAAGAGCAAGAAATCCAACGACAATCCCTGTCGTAGCAACTTCGAAAAAGAATGAGATGGCAGCAGATGAACGCTCAAACAGGTGAACATAAATTGAGTTTTACAAACTGAAATGCCACATGATTTAAAGATTACTGAATATTGTAATTAAATTTATCAATACTAATATGTATACATGATATCTGGGTGATATTTAGCTTCAAACTCGTTTCTCACACTGTATCCTGTTTCCCACAACATATGCATTCATAAAAAAAATAATATTACAATTTTTTCGGGGGGGGGGGGGCGGTCGGGGGAGGTGTAAAAAAACATTGAGACTGTAAAATGTCCTTTTGCTGCTGGATTGTTCTTTGTCATAGTAATTGTGTCTCCCCTCTATAGAGGTGGAGATATATTGCTTTACCTCTCACGGCTCATTTGTTCGTCCGAAGAGGTTTCTGTCTGTGCGTTCTCTCCGTCTATCATGCAGGCGGTCAAACACAAGACAGTGACCCAATGCCGGGCTATTGTTGTCCCACCGTCTATGGTGCTGAGCCAACATTAGCCCAGTATTGGGTTACTGTGTCGTTTTTGTTTTTGATTTGAATAGACCTAAAAGCCTGAAGAACAAACAAAAGACGGCAACCAGACATACTGGCACCTTAGAGTGCGGGTACCCAACAAGCCTTAGTGCTCACTAACGTTGGTCCATTGTCAACCACGTTTGCTCAGAATTAGCCCAGTAATGTTTCAACGTCTAGTGTTTGCTGGGTATAATGAAGGGAGATGGCACAACATGTTTATACTTCATGCGGGGCCACTGGTGACGACGTTGGTCCAACATTAAAACAACATAGGGTCAACGTTTGTTCATTCAGCCACTCTCCAGAAATCACAATAGTGTAAAAAGAATGATAATGCTGAAAGACATGTAGTTTCCTAATTGAGGATGATTAGGCAAGCCTACAACCCAAGATCTAACATATTTTATGCGGAAGAATTCTGTTCATTTGTACAGATAGTCTCTTACTTGTAGTTTCTTAGATTTTCAAAACATTCCAAAACACTCCACAAAGGACACATAACAATAATGTTTTGTGTTTACTGGGTTGAACGCAGCTCAGCAAACACGAGGCGTTGAACCAGTGCTGCTTTGATGTTGGGCCAGCGTCGCAGATCGTGGCCGGCATTGGACCAGCATTGGGTCAATATCGTCTTTGCTAGGAGTGTTGACAAGTGTTTCGCACCTAAACGGAATAATAAATTCCGCTTAATACATAGTCTCTACTGTCCCCAGGAGCCATTTAATAACATTAATTACAAAGGCCATCTATTAGCTATCAACCTTTATGGTTCTGCTGCTGGAGGGGAGACATCTGCAGACTTTTGTTCACAAAAAACTAGACCCTTCTAGTTTTAACATGCTGAATACTTTTAAAGCTGAATACTGTTATTTGGAAAAGCTAGATGTCTAAATTATGTTGAATAATACTCCAGGGTCATACACAGGTGGTACGTCCTCCAAAACAACATACACAAGTGCATGCACATGCCAGGGAAAAACACATACCCCCCTACACAGATTGTCTAAAAGTTCTGGGATGGGGGGCGAACCATCAAAAACACATACAGTACTAGAACCTGCTATGAGCAGCCCCCTTATCGGCAGCTAATTTTTATTTGTGGAGGGACACTTGGCCAGTCCCTAAAACTGTAAAATGACATTTTGTATACAAATCATGAAATGTTCAAACGTTTCACCAGGCCAGCTGTCTTCGCAGGCTACATTTCCTATATCTCATAGGTGGCTGGCAACCTTTGCCATGGGGTGTGACTTTAATCATACTTAGATACAAAATGAGAAGTCTTGCTCATAGTTTGGCTATCTTTAAGAAAATAGTAACCATTTTTTGTTTCTTATCCTTAATTTTGAACGTGTTGCATAAAGAACTGCTAATCTAAGTCATTCATGCTTTTGTATATATAGGCAGTGAGGCATTTACCTGTCTGCTTTTGAAATAATAAGGTTTTCATAATATTATCATCTATTTTTTTCAAATACTTGTATTCGCTTGTTATCTTGATAACCGTTAGTCTGAATCACTTGTAATTTTTGTATGTATAGGCAGAAGTCTACATTTTATTCCATATATAGAGTATGAAGGGGATGGTTTCGTTTTCATTATATAGAAAAGACACATTTTCTATTTTGCAGCCGGAATTATATGCACAGATTTCGCTGATTAGAAAGTTTTCTAATTAAAAAAATAATTATTAAATATTATTCGAGATCTATGTAACATATCTCCTCATCATTTTATCAATTGGCAATGTTAAAAGGTAATAATTCTTTCCATAGGCTGATTATTATGCACAACAGTCTAATGCGTCGTTACATTTCTCCATATTAAATATTATTCGAGATCTATGTAACATATCTCCTCATCATTTTATCAATTGGCAATGTTAAAAGGTAATAATTCTTTCCATAGGCTGATTATTATGCACAACAGTCTAATGCGACGTTACGAGAAGGAATTGAAAAGGAATGTGCAACATGTAGAAACCATTACTTCATTGAATGTAAGTTTGACACAATTTAAAATATAGCCTGATGCCTACTGGATTAGTCTTTAATAAATAGTTACAGTTGAACCTGCTATGAGCAGCCACTCTTATGAGCAGCCAACCTCCTATGGGAGGCCACTTGGTCATTTCCTAAAATGACATTTTGTATACAAATGAACCTCCTTTGAGCAGCCACTTGTCTTGAAAGGCCACTTTTCTTGTGTCACAAGGGTAGCTGCTCATAGCAGGTTCTACTGTACCGTATCTAATTTGGTTAGATCATGTCTACAGGATTGTAGCAAAGGCTTAGATAAATATTTAAGAGCGATAATAGTGTCCCCCGGGCTCTTTCCTTGGACCACTGTTTACCACTGTTTAAAACATCCCTGCATGATATAATTTTTTAGCATAACATCTGCTGTCATTTGTATTTGACCATTATACATTTCTCCAAGACTGATCCTTAGATATCCTGTCATCAATCTAACAAACCTTGCAAGATGTTCAAGTCTGGAGAATAGTTAGCAACCCTGGCAAGACCCTACAAAATGATGGAATCATGATGTATCTTGACAAAAAATATTTTAAGAATCATATAGGCCTATCTAACCAGTGTTCAGCACAGACAAGAAATAGGTGGGGACATTTGTCTTACTACCCTGGAAAAAAATGAGACATTTGACCTTTTAAGTGCGTAATTGACACCCAGTGTTTAGCACAGACAAGAAATAGGTGGGGCTATTTGTCTCACTACCCTGGAAAAAGAGGAGACATTTGACCTTTGACATTTGATATTGTGGCCTGTGCTGAACACTGTCTAACATGTCTAATGTCTGCTGAACATGCTACTATCACATTGCTTGCGCAGATGCTTGACTGTGCGATTGACGATAAATTATTGTAACGTCTCTTGTATGGAGGAAGGACTAGATTACTGATATCCCATCCTTGGTAAGATTGTGAATTATGAAATAAGCATGCTGCAGGATGATCTTGGTAAGATTGTGAATCATGAAAATTTTAATAAGCATGCTGCAGGATGATCGAAATTTCTTGGCGTAGGGTTGTGACCCATTGGCCATGTAGCTGTTGTGGAACACCGTTGGCAAAGTTGCTGCATTGGTTTCCTATTCAATTCAGAATAATAATTAAGATATGCACCTTCACATATAAAACAATTTATACCTGCCAGCCAATTTAGCTCTATAAATTGCTAAGCCCTGTCATCAGGACTCACACCTCAACTCCTCTGATGTGCTAAACTAGTTATTCCCAGAATGTGTTCCAAGAGGGTGACAGAGATCTTAAGTTCAAGTTCACCATCTTTAGAATGGTCTTAAAAATAAAATTAATTTTGTAAACAAAAAACTTTTATTTTGCCCAAGCATTTCCATCATAAGTCTTCAGTGCCCCAGCTTGATATAACTGAAAGATAAATGGCATATGCAACTGAACTACTATCAACAATACTATCAACAAGCAAACAAAATCAATAAGAATGTGACAAGCCTTGATCAGACCACAGTAACAATGTTTCTGTCATATCACCAACAAGATGTTAGAGATAACTATGACAGTGAATGAGAACCATCATTTACATAGTATGCAATCTATTACAAATGTGAAAATGAAAATAAAACCTATATAATAAGGAGGCCACCATTAGATTCCCAGAGGGGGGGGGGCAGGAGTATTTTTAAAATAAATAATTTCGTGCGGACTCTGCGTGAAATAAATAATTTACTTCAAGAACTGTTCCATATAAACATGTAACAAAATGTGAAATTTTCAGCGCGCCGCCGAGCCCGGTTGAAATAAATAATATGCCCACGACAAATACTCCTGCCCCCCCTGGGAATCTAATGGTGGCCCCCTAATTCACTAATATACAAGCATTACCTAGATTAGTAACAATTCTTCTTGAAGACATACTTTTCGAGATTTGTCACTGTGGCACATCAGATTTGTATGGCCCATGGTTGTACATGTAAGCAGGTGTATGCTCAGATTTAGAAGGAATATTTGTGATATCCCTGTCTTGAATATTTGTAATATACCTGTCTTTGCTGGGTGTATACTGCACATACCATACAGCATCTGTACACATACAAAATTATTATACAGCAAAATTGTGTTTCTCTGTTCTATGATTTCCTCCATATTTTCAAGCTTATTTTATAACAGTAATTATAGTTTCTTCCACGTATGTATACCTACATTCTATCACAGTATTACCATGTGTTATTCTGTTCTGCTTCTGTAACAGCTGAAAGTGAATGAACTAGAGACCAAGATAAGAGAGAAAGAAATGAAAGAAGTAGAGAAACGGATATCAATGTCAACATGGTCAACGAAGGGCAAAAGTAGAGCAGCACAAAGTGTCAAACATTCTGGGGAATCTCATGTTAATATGGGTATGTTGCAAACACAAGACATTGAACCAATGCTGGATTAATGTTGGCCCACTGTCTATGATGCTGAACCAGCATTAACCCAACATTCGTTCATTTTCTTGTGTATGGTGGAATACTTTAGCCTTGGTCAGTGATAGTGTGGTATTAGCTAACTAAATATCGTAAACTCATGGGGACTGCCTAAAATGCGCTTAAGTGTTTTCGGTGTTTCACGCCCCCAAAACCTAAAAAGTGTTTTTATGACGACTTTGTCTGAAGGAGCTGAGGGTCTTACTGATGATTGATGATCACAAATTAAACAATACATTGTATACAAGCCACCCGGTTTGAAAATGGCACATCACATTTTAAATGGCTGCGGGTCTGACATAATATATTTTTCTTGTACAGGTAAATTTATGTGATTGACTCATGTATGTCTTGACTAGATTGTTCTGAAACTTAACACCAATGTGTTCAACATACAAACCCTCCCCCCCCCCCCCCCCCCCCGGATGATTTTGACCAGCTTTTTCTTGTAAGCAAAATTGACTCAAGTCATTGTTTTGAAACTTTGCAAATTTGCTCACCATACAAAACGAAAGTGATCAGAATTAGCACAGACCAGACTAGAAATGGCCATTTGGTCTTTTTTTTACATAAATGCTAGTTTCTCTTACAATTTACAATAAACAAATGACTTCTTTGGTGCACAGCGCAATTCCCTTCCCTGCTGGCGTATTTCTGGAACTGTCATCTAATTTATTTGAAAATGCTGAAGTGTTCTTGAAACCGGTCTAAATCTTCTCCTATTTACCAGTGAATCAGTGCAACTGAAATGTTTGTTTAGTAGGGAGAGGTTGGCTTACATGACAATGGATAAAAATGGATTGATTGTTGTATGTATACCTACATTCTATAATATTAGTTATTGTATGGTAGCATGTAAATATTTATTCAGCTCCCTTCTGTTCTTGCAACAGCCATGACAAAAGTGTAAATTGATAAATTAAGTAGGACATCTAATTCCATTGTAAAATTTTATGACACTCTGATTAATTTATGCATTTGTAAAAACATTATGCTTTTGCTATACATATTTTTTTGTCTGTTAGTGGGGAATGTGAGTTACATAAAATAAATACTCTTTCTTCTTATAGACCCATCACAAATTTTACAAGACCTCCACACGACTCGAAGAGAGAAGGACAAACTATCAAATGCTATGAAGAAGCTCAAACAAGAACTGAATGGACTCGATCATGTAAAAATGCTACATTATCAAATTAGAATTTTTACTCACTTGAAGTTGTGTCTCGCTGCTGCGACCCACAACTTGAAGTGAGTCAAAATTACCAAAATATACACAATTTGAACCTAAACATATGCTAATTTAGCCAATTTAATGATAATTTCTCATTCAAATTTTCTTGTTCAAACTGATAAAAATAAAGCCCCAAAACGGCTACAGATGTGATTAGCCCTTTGAGGGAGAACTGTTTTCATAGAATTTCAATATACAGTAGTACTGAAATAATATTGGTTTAATACAATGTACAGTGTATTTTTCACCCCTCAGCCATTAAGGCTGTGGGGTATAGTGATCACCAGAGGCGGGCGGTAGGGCGGGGGGGCGGTCAGTCAGAAATTCAGCTGTTACTAAAAAGTTAACTGATGAATTTTGTTTATTTTTTATAGAAATGACCTATGTGCCTGGGCAATTCTTGTGGGCACTTGTGGGCACCATAACTTATGAACCGTTTGTTAGATTGCGTTCAAATTTTGTATGATTGTTCTCTAGGTATTTCTCATGATCAGATTAACTTTTGGGATTAATCCATTGAAAACAAAATGGCTGCCGCAGCCATTTAAAAAAAGGTGGTCGCCTAAAAGGCTTGTGGGCATGATAACTTATAAACCGTTGCTTGGATTGCATTCAAATTTGGTATGGTTGTTATTTAGGTATTTCTGATAATCTGTTTAACTTTTAGGATAAATCCATTTAAAACAAAATGGCTGCCTCAGTCATTTAAAAAAAAATGGCCGCCTTAAAAGCTTGTGGGCAAGATAACTTATGAACCGTTGCTTGGATTGCATTCAAATTTGGTATGGTTGTTCTCCAGGTATTTCTGATGATCTGAATCACTTTTGGGATGAATCCATTAAAAACAAAATGGCTGCTGCAGCCATTTAAAAAAATATGGCTGCCTAAAAAGCTTGTGGGCACGATAACTTATGAACCGTTGCTTGGATTGCATTCAAATTTGGTATGTTTTTTCTCTAGGTATTTCTGATGATCTGATTAATTTTTGGGATGAATCCATTAAAAAAAACATGGCTGCAGCAGCCATTTAAAAAAAATTGACATGGTGGTAGTGGGGGTCATTTTTTCTCATTATTTCTTGATATTGATGGACAGAGCCTACGGCTGAAAGGTCCTACCATCAATTGATGGCTATTTTTTTAACTGTAGTTGCAAAACACCAAATTCGATATATCATGTTTTTTTATGCAAGAAAAAAGTGTCATAAAGCTACATTAGACTGGCAATTTCTGTCCCTGCTGTGCGCCACCACCACCAATTGTTAATTTCTTATGCAAAACTACCCATCAGTACATAGATGAACTGGCTAGATTTTCAGCTTTCCACAGTTATTCAATTAATCAAAATGGCTGCCAACTGGCAACATTTTTTTTTTATAAATGGAGCTTAGGGGCCTATGCGTAGTACACCTTGTGTATAGAGGTTTTGAGTTGTGTAAGTCAATTGGCAAAGTCCATTGATTGATTGATTGATTGATTGATTGATTCATTGATTCATTCATTTATTCATTCATTCATTCATTTATTCATTCATTCATTCATTCATTCATTGATGTCACTTGTGACCAAAACGAGCTAGGCTTTGGCAGCCCTCTTGATTTTATAAATTTTATTAAATGGAGCCTATCTTTAGTTAAATGCCTTGAAATCTCATATAATAATTTTAGAAAAGTCAAGCTGAGGCTCAGTACAATGCCTTCAAACCTCACATATATATTTTTTTATCTTCCCCTCTATCTAATCATTCTATTTCATGGTCTCTTGACTGTTGTTGTGTGAAATTGCTGGTTCCTTTGAGTATTAACAGTACTAATTTTATGTTAAAATCTTAAGACTAACTTAATCTTTCCTACTTAATAAATTGTCATGTTTTTTGTCTTTTCAATTCTCTCTTTACTTTTTGTACATGTTTCAGGGATTTTTTGAAGAGATTGAGGACCTGAAGTTCGCTCTTAAACAATCCAATCTCTTGAACAAGGAATATGAGAAAAGTTTGAGAAAAATATGTGTACAGTTTGGTATTCCATACTCAGAACCTGTGGTGAAAAGATAGCATACAGCTCTTATCCAGTGTTACCTGCAATTACATACATATACTATATGTGACTTTGAACTATGAAGACTGAGCAGGGCCTTTGTTGTCAATGGAATAAACAAACCCTTTAAACCACTTGAACAGTGTTTAACCCTTGCATTGTTGTAAAAACGTGTGGAGCATATCATGTTGCCCATTCTTTGATATAGTTCTTTATTATCAATAGCATCTGGTATTTAAAACCTGTTATTTTGAAACTAATGCGACCAGTATGTTGCTCTCCAAAGCAAAAAGGCAATATTTTTTAGTTTTGCACGACAATAAAATATCCTTTAGAACCAGAACAGAAAATGGGCACTTTCAGAAAAATATCTCGGTTTAATTTATTTTCAGCATTCACTCTTTATTGTTAAAGCAGCCCCTTGGGATGACATCAAGTTTCGTTTTTAGTTTTGTAATGAAGTAGTGTATCCCCCAGATCATAATTTTATTTTTTTCAGAGTTTTTAGATTTTTATAAATATTTCTTATTAATATTTCCATGAAACCGCTTGAAACCCAAACAAACTTTTTGTATACCTAAACACATGCTGAAGGACGATTGAATGTTCCTACAGCACTGGGCCACATGTTGATGCCGTCGGCCCAGCGTTGGGCAGACAATAAGTGTTGCAGGTGTATCACCTCATGTCCTGACTATAAGACACCAATCAGACACCAATTAGCGGCGATTGCTTTGATCTCCTTGACCAAGACGTGGGAATATGTGGTATGAAGTGCTGTATATTGCCGACTTGTTTTGTTTACATGGCAATATACGACCTGGATATATAACTATTTCACTCTTTTTCGGTGCTTTAAAATTGTTTTTTGACTTTTTTGTATTTTTAGTTAAGATCAGTAGGCTATATGGCTTCATATAAGTTAAATTTTCAAAATTGACAACATTGAAAATGTCTCATCCCAACGGGTCCCTTTAATCTATGAATTATGACTCAAATATACTATGCTATTTTCTGGTATCTTTAGTTTTCTAAATTTTATTTCTTGTTTATCTAAAGCTGAAATTATGCCTGGAATTTCGGATTCAAAATATCCTAACGTTCGCTTGTTTCAATTATCATAGATAGTAGGCCTTAAAGCGCTGAGTGACTTAAAGCTACTGCAACCAAAAGATTCAAGTAATGAAAATAATTACATTGACAATGTGAATCAAAACAAATGCCAACGTAGCAAATTTAAAGCTCATTTCTTCCTCAAATGTTTTTTTTTAAGAACAAATAAAAATGTTAAAAGGGGCTATAAACATGGTTTGCATTTTAAAAGTTAATATTATATTAAATCTTGACAGACTAAAGGTAGTTTGTAACCCTTTGATCACATGTAGTAGCTGCATTTACAAAAATGAAAATGACAAGATAAAACAATGTGATATAATTTATTATAGATTCAAATGTTCCAATGTAATAGAACATTCTTATGTAATATTCAATGATATAGAAAACAGGCATATACATAAAAAAGTGGTTATATGTATTTTGGTTGTCTAACTCTTGTTATTTTGTTTATTTCATAAATTATTATATACTATTATCACGATTATTATATCTGAAAAAGAGGAATCATTATACATTCAGATTCTGTCTTAACCTTTTCACCACTGGTACCGTCGCTGTGCCAGTATAAGCAGCATTATTCCAGTCTGTATACCGACCATGTGGGGGTGCGATCACGACTCCACCTCTATACGGAGGGAACAGCTAACAATCTTTTTTGTATGATGTTGATGGCCTAGTTAATGCTAAGGGGTCAAACTTTCGGATGAGATGAGGTGAAAACTGTCACTGGCTTTTGGTCAAAATAGTTTTTCCTATCCCTTGGAACCTCATTAATCGAGAGCTAGCATGCCATACTCCACACATATATGTCGTCAAGTAACCCCTCCCTCTCTACCTCAGAGCGCCTTAACAGGGTACCCCCGACAAGGGAGACATGCCAATTGTAGGGAAGACACTGGGAATTCTTTAATTTTATGAAATACAGGGAAAACACAGGCATTTTTATGTGGTGGGGTTACATTTTGTCATGACTGGGACTGAGAATGTTATTCCAAAAAGTTGGCGTTGGTCCAATGTTGGGCTGATGCTGGCCCATCTTCTACGACGCTGGCCCAACATGAGCGTTAGGGACTAATGTGAGTACCCTGTAGTATTTAGAATACCTTGTCTTAACTCTACAGAGCAGTGCTATTTCATTCATCTTCTGGTGAAATTTAGTCGGTGGGTGAATATACAATTTAAGGGGTCTTTCGATCTGTATTTTTGAAAAAAAAATAGTCGCTTCAAATTATATATACTAGGGTCAGATATTGAGGGTAGGGTTTATGTGATACACATTTGAAATATCAGAGCTTAATCTCGAACAGATTTTAAAAAAAATATGTGTTTTTGTGAAGGACCGTAAAAATAAAATGTCAACTCAGCAACGAATTATATATATATATTTGATCATTTTCAAATTTTAAAGTTCAAAAATTGCTTTGTATGATAGTTTAGTGATATGTTAGTATTTATAACACTTTTTGAAATAAAAATTGCTAAGACAGAACAGTGATTTTATTGTGGAATTATATAGTTGCTGCGTTGACTTTATCGTTTCTGAGTTGACAAAGCACGATAATTGCACATAAAAGTCATGTTTTAAGCGCATCTACGAGATCTCTGAACACTTGAGCCCTATTTTCTGAAAAAAAAATTGGCTCATCATTATAAAGATAAAAAAGAAATGGGATCATAACAAGCCTAATTTGAAAACGTATTTCGAAGGCCATTGTACAATACATACATGCCAATATAATGAGGGTAAATTTGATTTAGAAATTTAACTAAGTGTTATTTGTAGTTTTATTTATGTAAACAACTTCTAAAATACTCTCTCACTCTAATTCAATTAAAAACAGCTTCTTTTTACCTGCATTTTACATTGACGGAGTTAAAATTTCAGTTTTAATTACAAAAAGGGGGACAGAAAGCAGAATTCAGTAAACTCAGCAACGTTTTTGTTTTCAACTCAGAAACGTTTTTTTATTGTTGTAAAAATGACTACATAAGCGAATACTCTCTCAGTCTAATTTAATTAAAAACATATTTTTTAATTGCATTTTACATTTAAAGAGTTACGTTTTTAGTCTTAATTACATTTGTGAGACAGAAAGCTAAATTTGGTCAACTCAGCAACGTTTCTGAGTTGAGTGATCAACTCATAAACGTTGCTGAGTTGATCGGAATAATAATGTTGCTGAGTTGAATACGGACAACATAAAACGATCTTTAATGTATTTAAAATATATGTATCATTGCCCACCGATGCGGTAGGGGGATGGCCATCATTATCAAGCACTTAGTTCAGTTTAACATGTTTTCAATGATTTTTTGCTAAATTATGAGCGTTTTTGAGTTGACACAGAAATTGAATACGCTTCAGGGGTGATTGTTTTGGTTATAAAATAGCAGTTCAGATTGAATGTTTACAAATATTCACCTACCTCAAAATATTGGGACTTTGCAGCTGTCTCTGCATATATCAAAGTAATTGAATGGTATCACACCACAATTTGAGGAGTTTAGATAACACTGGCGTTGCTGAGTTGACCGGTTTGCGTGAGACAGCTAAAAAGCCTCAGTAAATGTATCCTTGGCAACTTTTTATATTGAGTTCATGTCTGTATATGAATAAATTCCGTTGAACATAACAATTACGCTACAAAATAACTCAGGGTTGAGTTATTTCCAAAAGATCTTCCATGTTAAAACATTCTATGTTTCAGGTGTTAGATATTGGGAGACATTGCATTTGTGTACAAATTCGTGTATTTTAGCACATTGCATGTTGAATAAAAAAATATTCGTCAGAGATATAGAATTATTTTTTGTTCTCAGTTTATCGTATTGCCCATAGGACAATATTTAAAAAATTCGGACCCGCACAATGCATAAATTCGCTCAGAATAGCCAAAAGACACTAAATGACCCTTAAATTGTATATTCACCCCGGTATGGGCTTATTGTTTTATATTTCATTCTCCAGATGGCACTAGTGTATCTCATTCGCTTCTGTTTGTAGTTCCCTGGTGAACACTATGTGGCGCTTGTAGTGTTGTGCAATCCCCAGACGTTCACCCAATGCTTCTTTAATATTGGTCCACCGGCTTCGACACTGGCCCAACATTACCCACCGTTGGCGAAACGTGTCATGTCTGCTGGATAAGTGGCGCCATAATACTTTCTAAATGTGGGAAATTTTTATTCCCCTATGAAATTTAAATATTGATATAAATATATCAGTCCACATTTCAATAAGATGTTTATTATGATGTTTAAATCGACAAATTCAGGCTAAAATCATAAAAAAATCAGTATTTTTATTTTGGCTTCTCAATATGGCCATAAGATGTGAACATGTCCATAGACTAGAATTACGGAAGTCTTTTAAATTTTGGGCTGCTGTGGCAACGTAGCAATCAAGAGTGCTGAAAGCCCCATTTATCAGTGATTACCGTATTTCTTATTTTTTGTCAAAAACTCATATCTCGAAAAACTCGGATTGGAATCATATTTTGTGCATGGTTTTGTTTGATGCAGATCAGACCTTATTATCAGATGAAGAGATGCACATCACAAAATGTTTAAAGGCTACCTCCTGGATCCGCCCCTGATAACTACTGGATCTCTACATATTAGTTTATACCTAAAATGCACTGTAACCGTTAATCTTCATCTAGGCATATCACGATTATAGGAGATACACATTATTGAAAAGAGACCAAGATAATATGTGAGCCGCTAAATATTTAATTTAATAATATTATACTGTTTTCACATTTTGCTAATTTTATTAAAGTTAACCCATATCTATTTCTCCAGTGTGTATATTGCATGAATCTGGTAGTAGAAACAAGGTTGTGTGTGAACGGAATAAGACATAATTGATGATTGCGCCGGGGATGTAGAGGAGGTTGAAGAAGTTGGAACCCCCTCCCCCTATCGTCACACTTTTCCGAAGTTGTGGTATTTTTATCTGATTGGCAATTGTCCCGTTTAATCTATGTAGGTCCAGGCTTTACAGAATGTATTATTGAAATGTGAATTTGTTCTCCACATGCACTCAATGTATTGTCTAGTTATTAAAATGGTCATACGTAAATATAATAATTTTTATGTTTAAATATCAGTCATTATTAATATACATACACGATAATCGTCGAAGAAGACGCAATCATCGTTGACATGTTGATACGAAAGCGTTTTTTATATTGATGGATTTGTAACATAATATCGAGATTATTATTTGAAATCTCTCATTATCGTGAATATCCTTGATCTAGAATATGTGCCGGCTAACAAAAAACATTTAGTCTTAAATTGTTCTCTTCTGGGGCGCTTCCTGGCTGTTTATTTGAGATATTTATGTGGTATTGATCTTGCTGTCTGCTAGAATGGGGCGGCCATGATATATGAGAACACGAGAATGTGGCGTGTTGTTCTTGCCCTCTCACTATTCTTCAGCTGTCTTTCGCCCTTGGCAGACATTGATTTGAGGACAAGTTGCTTGCTGCATGTCGTGGCAACCCCCCAGGAAACACGTGACATTCAACCAATGTTGGTTTAATGTTGGTCCAGCGTCTGAGACGCTGGCCCAAGACTGAACCAACATTGGTTCAACGTCTCTGGTTTACCGGGCCCTCGCTTTCAGGGGCGCAAGATGGCGATGTCATTCATCAAAGGGCCACGTAATGCTCCAAGTCAATAAAATCGGGATATTTCATCCCGAATTGGAAAGTAAACAATGAGGCGACGGGTAGCGGATCAGTGAGTTTGGTAGGAGGCGGGGCTGATAGGCAGGCAGCATTCCAATTTGAATTCGATGCTGGCTCAAAGCTGGCCCAGTGGTTTAGACATTGATCTAACTTTGAGCCAACGCTCCACTTTTCCTGGGTGGGGTCAGGAATGACGATATCTAGCAACCGACTGCGGCTGAAAATATGCCAGAGATATGTGGCTGCTAGCCGGGGGAGTTGGACTGATGTTAAGTGGATCACCATTTAATTACCGGGGGGGGGGGTATTTTTTAAAGAAATATTTTCAGACTAAATTTTCGTGGAATAAATAATTGTCACGAGGACATGTTGTAAAAAAGTATTTAATTCTAAATAAATTTGAAATAAATAATTAGGCCTATGGTGTGATCAAAATTATTTAATGGTTCTTAAAAAAATCGACCCTCCTTTCGCTCGACATTATTAAATGACACTTCAATTTGTGAAGCTTGCTCGGCTCTTTAAACTCCAGATCAATACTAGGCCTAGTTTGTGATCCAAGTTCGTAGACAGAAAACAATTTATAAGAAAGGGACATCAATATTTATCCCCACACACAAACTGAAATAAATATTTTGCTTAAGGCAACATGTGAAAAAAATAAAGTTCTGCAGATAGGAAGTGAAATAAATAATTTGTCTAATCTAACCCCCGCCCCAGAAATCGAATGGTGACCCCCCTGATAGTTGGGGTATAAGGTACGGTGCGCTTAAGCCCGCCCTCTCCTCTCATAGCCAACTGGTACAATACAATACGTTTCCTATGTTGTCGGGGCAACGCAAAAGTGGTTAATTAAATATGACTCTGCAGTGTGAGTTAAGTAAACCAAATAAATCACAAAAAAACTATCCATTAGCTGTTATGGTTTTCAGTAAAATCGTATTTAGTCTGAAACCAGCAGCACAATTAACCATTTCAGCGCGGCGAACGTCTGTAGACGTCAGATTCTGACGTCTACAGACGGTCCCAGCACTGGAAGAATTAAAACATTTATAATGACCATAACATAGGTATTGAAATAAAGCGGGAAGAGCTAACTAAGACATTTATGATGATTTCAAATTGAACAAACCCTTAGATCTCCATGGTTTATACAAAACATATTTGAGCGTTGTAAGGGTTAAGGTTAAAAAAATGATACTAAATCAGTTTTCCATTCACGTGACAAGCCTAATTCACAACGTTCTGTGATATATGTACTGGTATAACACAGTCACCTATCGTTAGTTTCGAGCCCACCATACACCTGACGTAGCCCAATGCTGGCGTAATGTTGGTCCAGCGTCGAAGACGATGGACCAGCATTAAATCAACATTGGTTCAACGACTTGTGTTTGCTGGGCCTAAACTCAAACACACCGATACAAAACTCAGTTGTGATAACCTACTTTTGATTAGACCCTACCGCATATTAAATATAAAGTATCATTCTGCGGTAATAATGAGTAACATTCGATTATTTGCCACGTTGCAATATCTTAAAACCCTGCTAAGCATTTATTCTGCTTTATTTTCTGTCTGAAATAGTTCTTGCGTTGATGACATTTTCTTAGAAATAAAAAATAAAAAAATAAAATTATTTCCCTATGCTATAAAATGAATTTGTGCTATTTGTTTATGTGCTAACAATTAACAGGTTCGAGGTCCCTTAAAACGAAACGAGTAATTACCTTTCATTTCATCTGATTTGTAGGGTGGCATTTTGTTTGAAATTTAATTACAATTTATTTAACAAAATAATGTACTTTTATTTAAAGACATGTAATACAAATCATGTTTTAGAGCTTATAAATCATGGTTTTGAATGCAGACATCGTGTTTGTCCACCCTATATAAATTCTAAGCGTCAACACACTCGCATTTTTTAATGTTTTTATCTACCTATTACATTATTGTAGGGTTAAGCATGTTATATATACATATGTACCTGTATAATTAAAACAAATTAAGCATAAAAAATGATCCAATCTGAACACATCAAAAGTTAATGAATGCTGAAATTTAAGCACATCAATATGAATGAATGGGGTTTTAAAAGACTTCTATGTACATATCATACAGGTGAATCTGAACTATATAGGAGAAGATAGTGGGATGATAATTAGATGATACTACCCTTCAGACACAGGATTCGAACTTTAAACTCAAGAAGTGTTAATAAATGAGGAAATTTAAACACATCAAAAGTAGCTGGATGATGACATTTTCAGTCACCTCGACATCTAATAAATGATTAAATTTAAGCACATCGAAAGTCAATGAATGAAGAAATCTAAACACCTCGGAAGTCAATGAATGAAAAAATAAAAATAAATAAAGAGTCAATTGAAGGGACTGCATATATCGACATGTCAATTTTGAAAAATCAACTAAACTAGTTATATTTCTAAGTCGTATACTGCCATGTAGACAAACTATGTGCATTATACAACACTTTATGCCACAAATACCATCCGTCTCCGTCCGTGGAATCAAGGGTACATGAAAGACACTAACGTTAATTGGTGTCTGAAAGCGAGGGCTTGGTGGGGGATTCGCCTGCAGCACCGATTGTCTGTCCAACGCTCCGCCGACGGCATCGACATGTGGCCCAATGCTGTGCTAACATTCAGCCATCCTTGTGTACAGATCGTTTACTTGGGTTATATCTGGATTCTTAGAAATGTTGATAAAAAATGTTTTTTTAAATCTGAAAATTTTGAATTTGAGATCATGAAGTGCGGGATACACTTTTTCATACAAAACCAAACACCAAAATTGATGTCATCCCACGGAGTCCCTTTAATGTTAAAATTTAAACACATCAATTTTCAACTTCAAATGACGAAAAATAGTTATTTGTGACTCGATACGGCGACCCCACAACTTCAAGTAGGTAAAAATTACTCATAGGGCCTGTATAACCGTATAATGTAACCAAACGTATAATGTAACCGGTTACATTATACGTCTGGTTACGTTATACGGTCACAGGAAAAAACGTAATTTGTAACCAGCACTGACGTATAATGTAACCGCTCATTTTATTGCCCATAATTTTCCCGAGAAAAAATAGTCTTGATATAAATGACAATTTTTAAAACTAATTGATGGTAATAAATATTAACATTGTAATACTTCTATACTTCGAATCAAATCAGGACGGGTCCTCGTGTAGTGGTTTAGCGCCGCGCCTGTCTCGTCGAAGCTCGTGGAAGCTGAAGTACTCTTTTTAAAAGAGATATGTCTTCATTTACTTATTTCTGCTACTGAATTCTGGAATCAATTTATCATAATATTATGGTCTCACCACCCCAAATGCCAGTCCCATTGAAATACATGTAAACTGCCCGAATTCCACAGGCCAAGTTTACTTCTTTCCTCCCTCCCAACCACGCAGTGCCGCATATCATGATAAAGCCTGGGTTGTGAAACAGGTCCGATATGGGTTTGTTACCCAGACAGATTTTGAGATATACCCCCTAGCGTGTAAAAATGTCACCACAGTTCAAATTAGGCTAAAATTTATACACTCTTTCACAAAACAGAGACACATCCGTTTAACCCATTGTATCCCTGCCAGATTATCACGAAACAGTTATATCTGATATCCTGCATAAAGGAGACACTGTGTACGTCTACTATCAACAAAATTATAACATATTTGCATTTGTTTTTAATTCAACAAAGGTTAGAGCAGCTGCTTCAAAAATATTTCCATTATTAGTACACGTGCTGTGATGTCGGTTTATTTAAGGGGGTAAGACCATATATATGATGTGGTGTAAATATCTGTCGTTTTTAATTACGTGTCTTTATTTTATTATGAGAAAGTTACAGCGTAAAATTTTGGAGTTACCTACTTCGGATTTCAGATTTCGTGTCATTCAAACTCAACTTTGCACCTCATACTGGATGTCAAATAATTGCGGGTGGCCTGGTGTAGCTTGGAAAGTCGGAGATCGCCTGTTTCGTCCCTCGCTCTGACATCTGGTATCAAAGAAACAGGATATTGCTTCCTCACTCACTGGTAAAGATTCAATATTGTGGGGGCCTCTTTGACCGAGAGGTAGCGTACTTGTGCTTGGACTACTAAGGCTCGAATCCTGTGTCCGGAGGGCAGTGTCATCTCATTCATCTCACCATCTTCAGGTTTTCCTGACACAACTTAGCCTATATAATATATGAACAAATATACCCTAAAAACCCATTCATTCATAACCCACATTCATTCATTTTTAGGCTACTGTTCGTTTGGCATGTTTAATCGCTTGTCCGTCCGTCCATCTATTTGTTCGTTCGGTTGCTCGTTCATTCGATCTTTCATTTGTTGGTTTATGTGTTGTTGTTTTTCATTCAATTAGCGTTTGTCCGTTTATTCGCTCGTTGGCTGGGTTTTTTTCGCATCATTCGCCCCCTGTTTATTGGTATTCCTGATTAGTTTGTTCATGATTGTCCTTCTGTTTGCTTGATCAATCTGCAATCGCAGAATGACTTCCTCTATGTCGATTATATATAAACTGTCATAGATTGGACATCATCATTTTTTTCCATAAAAGTGCCAGCTGTTAAATGTTCATTTGGGACAGGCATGGTGGTACAGATACAGTCCGATACTACGACAAATTTCTAGTATCGAAAAAGAGGTTTAACAAAAAGTATTATTACTGTCGTTATGAATAGAGACGGAGACGAGAGAGTCCATAAACAGCTAGTTGTAAGTGTTGCATTGTCCTTTAACATTTTTCATTCATTTGAAAGTGAAATAAATATTTATCCCCACACACAAACTGAAATAAATATTTTGCGTATGGCAGCATGTGAAAAAAATAAAGTTCTGTAGATAGGAAGTGAAATAAGTAATTTGTCTAATCTAACCCCCTCCCCAGAAATCGAATGGTGACCCCCCTGATAGTTGGGGTATAAGGTACGGTGCGCTTAAGCCCGCCCTCTCCTCTCATAGCCAACTAGTACATTACAATACGTTTCCTATGTTGTCGGGGCAACGCAAAAGTGGTTAATTAAATATTAGTGTGAGTTAAGTAAACCGAATAAATCACAAAAAAACTTATCCATCAGCTGTTAGTTCAGATCAATTTAAAACCAAATGGATGTTATTTGTTATTATGTATTCCATTTGCTTCAATTTTGAAATTAATCCCTTCATTAATCCTTATGGATTTCAGTAAAATCGTATTTAGTCTGAAACCAGCAGCACAATTAACCATTTCAGCGCGGCGAACGTCTGTAGACGTCAGATTCTGACGTCTACAGACGTTCCCAGCACTGGAAGAATTAAAACATTTATAATGATCATAACATAGGTATTGAAATAAAGCAGAAAGAGCTAACTAAGACATTTATGATGATTTGAAATTGAACAAACCCCTGGGTCTCCATGGTTTATACAAAACATATGTCAGCGCTGTAAGGGTTAAGGTTGAAAAAATGAAACTAAGTCAGTTTTCCATTCACGTGACAAGCCTAATTCACAACGTTCTGTGATATATGTACTGGTATAACACAGTCACCTATCGTTAGTCTCGTACCCAGCATACACCTGACGTAGCCCAATGCTGGCGTAATGTTGGTCCAGCGTCGAAGACGATGGACCGGCATTAAATCAACATTGGTTCAACGACTTGTGTTTGCTGGGCCTAAACTCAAACACACCGATACAAAACTCAGTGGTGATAACCTACTTTTGATTAGACCCTACGGCATATTAAATATAAAGTATCATTCTGAAGTAATAATGAATAACATTCGATTATTTGCCACGTTGCAATATCATATAATAAGCATTTTTATTCTGCTTTATTTTCTGTCTGAAATCGTTCTTGCGTTGATGACATTTTCTTAGAAATAAAAAAAATATTAAAAATAAATTCAAATTATTTCCCTATGCTATAAAATGAATTTGTGTTATTTGTTTATGTGCTAACAATTAATAGGTTCGAGGTCCCTTAAAACGAAACATGTAATTACCTTTCATTTCATCTGATTTGTAGGGTGGCATTTTGTTCGAAATTTAAAAACAATTTATTTAACAAAATAATGTACTTTTATTTAAAGACATGTAATACAAATCATGTTTTAGAGCTTATAAATCATGGTTTTGAATGCAGACATCGTGTTTGTCCACCCTATATAAATTCTAAGCGTCAACACACTCGCATTTTTTAATGTTTTTATCTACCTATTACATTATTGTAGGGTTAAGCATGTTATATATACATATGTACCTGTATAATTAAAACAAATTAGGCATAAAAAATGATCCAATCTGAACACATCAAAAGTTAATGAATGCTGAAATTTAAGCACATCAATATGAATGAATGGGGTTTTAGATGACTTCTATGTACATATCATACAGGTGAATCTGAACTATATAGGAGAAGATAGTGAGCTGATAATTAGATGATGCTACCCTTCAGACACAGGATTCGAACTTTAAACTCAAGAAGTGTTAATAAATGAGGAAATTTAAACACATCAAAAGTAGCTGGATGATGACATTTTCAGACACCTCGACATCTAATAAATGATTAAATTTAAGCACATCGGAAGTCAATGAATGAAGCAATCTAAACACCTCAGAAGTCAATGAATGAAAAAATAAAAATAACTAAAGAGTCAATTGAAGGGACTGCATATATTGACATGTCAATTTTGAAAAATCAACTAAACTAGTTATATTTCTATGTCGTATACTGCCATGTAGACAAACTATGTGCATTATACAACACTTTATGCCACAAATACCATCCGTCTCCGTCCGTGGAATCCAGGGTACAGGAAAGACACTAACGTTAATTGGTCTCTGAAAGCGAGGGCTTGGTGGGGGATTCGCCTGCAGCACCGATTGTCTGTCCAGCGCTCCGCTGACGGCATCGACATGTGGCTAACATTCAGCCATCCTTGTGTACAGATCGTTTACTTGGGTTATATCTGGATTCTTAGAAATGTTGATAAAAAATGTTTTTTTAAATCTGAAAATTTTGAATTTGAGATCATGAAGTGCGGGATACACTTTTTCATACAAAACCAAACACCAGAATTGATGTCATCCCACGGAGTCCCTTTAATGTTAAAATTTAAACACATCAATTTTCAACTTCAAATGACGAAAAATAGTTATTTGTGACTCGATACGGCGACCCCACAACTTCAAGTAGGTAAAAATTACTCATAGGGCCTGTAGAGCCGTATAATGTAACCAAACGTATAATGTAACCGGTTACATTATACGTTTGGTTACGCTATATGGTCAGAGGAAAAAAACTTAATTTGTAACCAGCACTGACGTATAATGTAACCGCTCATTTTATTGCCCATAATTTTCCCGAGGAAAAATAGTCTTGATATAACTGACAATTTTTAAAACTAATTGATGGTAATAAATATTAACATTGTAATACTTTTATACTTCGAATAAAATCAGGACGGGTCCTCGTGTGGTGGTTTAACACTGCGCCTGTCTCGTCGAAGCTCGTGGGAGCCGAAGTACTCTTTTTAAAAGAGATATGTCTTCATTTAGTTATTCTTGCTACTGAAATTCTGGAATCAATTTATCATAATATTATGGTCTCACCATCCAAAATGCCAGTCCCATTGAAATACATGTAAACTGCCTGAATTCCACAGGCCAAGTTTACGTTCCTCCCTCCTAACCACGCAGTGCCGCATATCATGATAAAGCCTGGGTTGTGAAACAGGTCGGACAGATTTTGAGATATACCCCCTAGCGTGTAAAAATGTCACCACAGTTCAAATTAGGCTAAAATTCATACACTCTTTCACAAAACAGAGACACATCCGTTTAACCCATTGTATCCCTGCCAGATTATCACGAAACAGTTATATCTGATATCCTGGATAAAGGAGACACAGTGTACGTCTACTATCAACACAATTATAACATATTTGCATTTGTTTTTAATTCAACAAAGGTTGGAGCAGCTGCTTTAAAAATATTTCCATCATTAGTACACGTGCTGTGATTTCGGTTTATTTAAGGGGGTGGGACCATATATATCATGTGGTGTAAATATTTGTCGTTTTCAATTACGTGTCTTTAATTTAATTATGAGAAAGTTACAGCGTAAAATTTTGGAGTTACCTACTTCGGATTTCAGATTTCGTGTCATTCAAACTCAACTTTGCACCTCATACTGGATGTCAAATAATTGCGGGTGGCCTGGTGTAGCTTGGAAAATCGGAGATCGCGGGTTTCGTCCCTGGCTCTGACATTCTGGTTTCAAAGAAACAGGATATTGCTTCCTCACTCACTGGTAAAGATTCAATACTGTGGGGAACCTCTTTGACCGAGAGGTAGCGTACTTGTGCTTGGACTACTAAGGCTCGAATCCTGTGTCCGTAGGGCAGTGTCATCTCATTCATCTCTCCATCTTCAGGTTTTCCTGACACAACTTAGCCTATATAATTTATGAGCAAATACACCCTAAAAACCCATTCATTCATAAACACCATTCATTCATTTTTAATGTTCGTTTTGCATGTTTAATCGCTTGTCCGTCCGTCCGTCTGTCCATCTATTTGTTCGTTCGGTTGCTCATTCATTCGATCTTTCATTTGTTGGTTCATGTGTTGCTGTTTTTCATTCAATTAGCGTTTGTCCGTTTATTCGCTCGTTGGCTGGATATTTTTCGCATCATTCGCCCCCTGTTTGTTGGTATTCTTGATTAGTTTGTTCATGATTGTCCTTCTGTTTGCTTGATCGATCTGCAATCGCAGAATGACTTCCTCTATGTCGATTATATATAAACTGTCATAGATTGGACATCATCATTTTTTTCAATAAAAGTGCCTGCTGTTAAATGTTCATTTGGGACAGACATGGTGGTACAGATACAGTCCGATACTACGACATATTTTTAGTATCGAAAAAGAGGTTTAACAAAAAGTATTATTACTGTCGTTATGAATAGAGACGGAGACGAGAGAGTCCATAAACATCTAGTTGTAAATGTTGCATTGTCCTTTAACATTTTTCATTCATTTGAAACTGGCATTGATGACGCAAATTTCGGCTTCAGATGAATGACAAATACCTTAATAATGTTATAATACGCGATAATCGATACTTTATTTGGGATCTGAACGTATTTGCTCACATTGAAAGATTTAATGCGCATTTTTGTTATTATTTATTTAAGAAACATGAGCTGATTGATTGGTTGGTCACTGATTTGACTGAAATGTCAACAATGATTTATATTCACATCGATTTAAATGTTATTTTTCGTCTTAATTTCAACTGATTGTTTTCACAAAACCACCATATCGGATTTTGAACACGTCTGATAGCTCACATTTTTTCATCCCGGATAAAAAATTAATCAACTACTTAATGGCCCTACTGCTCTGCAAATCCGAAAGGCAATATGTGATCATTTACCTGTAAAGTAAGCGGATATATAATACTGCCTTTTCTTGCATGGCAACGTAAAATGCATGTAAAATGATAATTATTATGTATTGATTGGTACCATGACATCTTTGAACCCTCTGAAAAAAGGAGCTGTAATTAGTTATGCGTCTCTCACATCATGCATATTGCCAGTGTGATCGGTGTATTTATAGTTCAGTCAATCTGGAATCAACTGCAACACTTATAAATTTTGTTTTTAGTCATGCCTTATCATTCAGCCAGATTATTCATTCGTTCGTTCGTTCGTCAGCTCGTTCATTCGTTCCTTAATTAATTATTTAATTAATTATTTCATCCATCCATCCATCCATTCCTCCATCCCTCCATCCATTCATCCATTTTTATTTTCGCTGAACATCCGTGGGAGCCAAAGCTCCACCATTGACCCCTCCCAGTAAACATGAAACATACCGCCAAATCTTTTGCTACGTTACATTAACCGGTCATTGGCTTAATGTAGCGCAACACGGGAATATTAATACCAATTTAAATATCTAAGTATGTCGCTTTATTATGGACAGACGGACGCACTGAAGAGTCAGGGGATATACGGACAGGCGAATGAACTTGCAAGTGGAAGCACGAACGTATAAGCGAAAATGAACGAACGGACGCCCCTTGAAGACATAACCACTCACTCAGTGTAATTTAAACATACTAGTTATAATAGAACTTCCCGGAGTATAATCTCCAAAACATATACTTATTGCAAAACTAATTCGGTTACATTATACTCACTGGTTACATTATACGGTTCTACAGGCCTACTTGTTTAATTTGAGACCAAACATTTGCAAATCTTGATTTTTGAACACACATCGCTACCAATAACTGTGATTTAAACGGCAAAGAAAACGGATTAAGAGACTATAAGCTTAGAGGTGTAGGGGTTAAGCCGACAGTTTAGAAAAAGTCATTGTTCAGGTCAACATCGATGTTTCGCTGCCCTTATTTCAACTTCTTATGAATTTATTTTTTTTAACCACAAGGATTATCAATACTGCAAGCTCGTTGTTACAAAAAACTGGGTGTGATGATGAAAAATTCGTTACAGTTATAAAAATATTTGGAGTTGGAATCAACGAATAATACAAATTATGTAAAGTAGAAAGAACGAAATTCGATAGATTCGTAAATCCGAATGTACGAGGCGCGCAGCGCCGCGTATATTCGGATATACAAATCTACAGTAATTGAGTTATTTCTTCGACTTAAAATATATGCAAAATATGCTACAGATATATAAATATAAGGAGTTAGGAATCAACAAATACTACATGTTGTATCACGATAGGCAACAATATCACCATTTTAAATAAGTAATGTGGGGAGCCTCCGTGACCGAGAGGTAGCGTGCTCGGCCTTAGACCGCCAGGGCTCGAATTTCGAATCCTGTGTCTGGAGGACAGTGTCATCTCAATCATCTCACCATCCTCAGGAGGTTCTCCTGGCCCAGTTTAGCCTATATGTGCACAAAGGTGGCCTAATGCCCGATTCATTTCATTTCACGATAGGCAACAATATCACCATTTTAAATAAGTTTTTGTATCAATTGATGTCCATCCAGCTGTTTTTGTTATCTTTCTATGAATTTGCTATTTAGCCTGTTTAGTAGCTCTCATTATTCCACTTGCCAAAAAGAGTGTGTTCAGACTACATTTATTTTGGCGTAACGCTATCTATTCATAATTTAGTGCATGTGACTTGGTAACAGCATTACTGACATTCTTCTCAACATAGATACAAAAGTGTCATTCAACCGTGGTGTGCTTCTTAAATGACACAATGTATATTACTTTAAAGGTCTAATGCAAAGGGTGCTGAAAAATAATAAAAATTTGACTGTTCCAATACATTCATATTAATAATCTTCCAAATTATACCAAAAATGTGAACTTTAAAAATTATTTGCATTTGACCTTGAAATGACTTTGCTCTACAATAAATTCATTAAATTACATTGAGATTTGAGTTTTTCATAGAAACGTTCTTTTGTATGATTTTCGACCAATCAATAGACTAACGGACGTTAATGACTTTGCCTACATATAAAAGGTGCATTTAATACTCAAAAACATAATATAGGCCTAATAACATGTGTGATTTCAGAACACTGCGGAGGAAATACACTAATAATAAATTATACTATAAAAATAATATGAAGAGCTGGTAATATTTTGTCTAATTTCTAAATTATATTCAACGTGCTAACATCAATAAAAATCGATCAATATATGTTTCATCATCACCTGTTCGCCTTGCTGTTTGTGTTGTGTCGAGTGCGCGTATAATGATGCATCTTAGAAAGTGTCATTTTACCAAAACATGTGTTATTAACGCAATTTACTGTGTGTGCAAAAAAACAGCTATCTTACTGTTCGTGCAAAAACAATCTAGATTATAATCAAGTCATTACTCATTTATTGCTTGATATGTTGAAGAGTTGAGGTTACAACATTAAAAGACAAACTTGACATTAGGAAACAAATGTTGTAACTCCAAATGGCGTGTTCCTGATCAATAATGATAAACAAAACAAGGAGATCTCTGTTCATGGCCAGACAGCTGTGGTTGTTATCACCTTATTAAATCATTTATCCCCATGTGTCTTAACCCTTTCAGTGCTGGGACCGTCATTATACAGCAGAATCTGACGTCTGTAGACGTCAGATTCTGATGTATCAAGACGGTCCCCGCACTGAAAGAATTAAAATATTTATAATGGCTGTAGACCCATAACATAGGTATTCAAATGAAGCGGAATGAGGTAACAAACACTTTTTTGATGATTTCAAATTGAAAAACCCCATTTGGTCTCCATGGTTTATACAAAAATATTTCAGCGCTGCAAGGGTTAACTCTTTAAATACTAATGGCGTCTATAGTCTATAGCCGTTTTAAGCTTTTTATTTTTTCTTCAAACGAGAAAATTTGAAGGAGAAATGATCTTTACATTTGTAACATTGACACATGTTTTGACTCAAACTATCTTTAGTAATTTTCACCCACTTGGGGTTGTGGGTCGCAGCAGCGGGACACAGCTTCAAGTGGGTGAAAATGCATGGGTTACCACTTGTGATACTAAAGCCGTAGACATGTATGCATTTACAAGGAATTTTTAAATTACATTAAATTACTCCAAAAAGATAACATTGCGGTAAATATTCAGTCAATTAAATAGTTAAATTAAGGAGTAGTATATTTTTTCATAAATGGAAATATTAATTCTCGTTATTCAAAAATGAAATTTTGTTAGTAATTCCAGCTTCGAGTGAAGAAAATATTATAACTGATAATTCAGAAGTAGGGCTATAAGGGTCAACTAATATGTTGCGAAAGATAAAATTCATAACGATTCTTCACACTCGCACTGCTCGTCGTATAACTAAGACACAATATTCAAGTAAACCCGGAAATATATTTTAAAACATTTTGTCAATTTCCGGAGTATTTCTAAAATCTCCACTGGAGTTGTTATATTTTAATGCCTTTTTTGTATACCACTTTGAAATAAAACAGCCAGACAAACTAAGGGTGTGATGAAGCTATGACAAAGGCGGTGTATTCTTTTCTGTTTTTATAGTTCACGTGGCAACTATTTGTTTCACACAAGAAACGGACAGCACAACAATATGTGAGTACAAATATCATATTTCAGGCTTTATTTTGTCTAAATTTGCTTTGCATTTCAAACCTTTATACATTATGTAAATGCATCTAAAGGATTAGCATTAATTTAACAAGTGTTATTTCTAAGTTTCGTACATATTTTCTATTATTATAATATGCTTCTTAAAGACAATGACGTGTTTAATGATGAATACAAAGATATTTATTGTATACTTGTTCAAAATCACCAGAAACTATTTTGTTTGGCCAACAAAGTATTTTATACATGAAAATTCTTGCGATATTCAATACAATGTTTAGTGATATGATAGTATAAAACTGAAGGGCAATATTCTATATTTTCCCCTTGAATTCTATCATGCTATCTATTTGTTATTTCTTTTTAAATCAATAAAATTATGGTGTTCACAGTATTAATTGATATCATATGAATAGACACGAAGACCGCCTAAATGATTGTTTCAACATTTTGAAGCTAATGTAAGAACATTATCTGAGCTTACATATAATTGAATAAAAAAATGCGAGCCCCCATCATGTACATCGGCATATCAGCTAGATGGGCAATGCCCTGCTATCAGAAAATATATGTACCAAGTGGGAACAGAGATATATATCGTTCCATTTGATTTTAATTTGTAATGTGACAGTTGCTGCCAGCTCAAATCTTCACAGTGCCTTATATACATCCACATATTTGAACTACAGCATTATGTAGAACAGTAGAATCCGTAGCTTCGTAGATAGTCGTATTAAAAGCTTAACAAAAACTGCAATATGTAATATATATGATACATATACGCAAACAGAGTATACAATTCAACATCGGAAAGGATAAAATGTAATAAATAATCATATGATGCTCACATGTATTTCGTCTTTTGATGCAGCAGCACTAAAACAATGATCTGTCATAATCATAAATATTTTGACACTCGACAAAAAAGGCAACATATATAATTACATGTAAATACTGCTATCATTCGGGAACTAGTTCAAAAACTGTTCTAAAGTTATTCAATAGTTTATTAAGTAGGTATATTATATTATTGTATGATTCTGAAATACAAAGGAAAACGAACAAAATGAGCAAGTACAAATCAATTTTCACTATTCGAAAACCATATATATTCAGCGTCATTCATTCTGTATTATTTAACCCTTATAAAGCTGAAATAGTTCTGTTTAAATCATGGAAACTAGAGGGGTTTTTCAATTTGAAATCATCATAAATATTTTAGTTATTTCTTTATGTTTCATTTGAATACATAGGGGATCTTTCAGGGGATCGGCTTTAGATGTCAGATCCTGACGTCTAAATAATCGGCCCCCGCGCTGGAAGGGTTAACTACGGTATAATTATCCACCCGCCGATTCAGTTAACACAAATTCATTATTAGGATGTTTTCGAATACTGAATTTTTTTTAATAAGGAGCCCTATTTTACAGGTTGTATTCGCGATGGAAACCGACTGTGCACGGTCTGTGTTTAAATTGGTGAGATGAAGTGTGTAGAAAAAAGTCCTATCTGTCATTTTGGATGTCGCTTCCACACTAGATATTTTATTGTTAACTAATTAAATCCAATCCATATTCAACACCCATGAAAATATTCAGCATCAAACTGTTTGCAGATCACGTAGTTAGAAATAAAACATGGCGGTGGTCATAAGATGTGTTCAATACTTCTTAAAATGAAATTAATTATTATTTTCATACTCTGTGAAGTGGTTTTCCCTGTGAGACGGATGTCGGTATCAGCTCATATAAAGGAGATACTATTCAATTACCAAGGGGGGGGGGAGGGGGGGATTTCTAAAATAAATATTTAAAATAGATATTTTTAAAATAAATATTTCCAGACCTGAATTAATGTTAGTGAAATAAATAATTGTCTGAAAGACATTTTGTAAAGAAATATTCAATGGTCATTTTTTTTGCAGGATTTATTATAAATAAATAATACTTTATTAGCGTTAGACGTTACAGTCTGTGAGCATACAATACAAAAATAATAACAATACAAACACTGTTATATGTGCAAACGGAGTACCCGTCCAGAAGACGACAGGTATTAAAACTACAAATACATAGAACAGCCCGCTCTATATATTTGTGAGAATTAAAGAAAAAATAGCATAGTAAATTATAGGAGGATAACATTAAAAAAGATAATAATAAATCACAAAGAATATAGAGGGGTTACTAAAAACAAAAATTTAGCAAGTTTTCTCACTGTTGGTCCATGAGTGGATGTAAATAAAGTTAATAGTTTAAACATGTTTGGCCGAGTTACAAAGTGTTTGGGTAAAATATGTCTAAATCTGTCAGATATCGGACATTCAAAAATACAATGGTATTCGTCGCCAAGGACGCCACATGTACTACAAAAACGTGTATTATACACTAACCCGTTTCTACCTCTACTTAATAAAACTTTGTGAAGGCTGTGGTTTTTTTTACGAAATTTTGTAAGTGCAATTCTGTATTTAAGTGGCATAGTTATATTTAAATACTCAGAAAAAGAAAACGATACATGCAAATCCTTATACAATATACAACTTGACCTTTCGCTTATAATTCCAAACCATTGCTGTATATATTTGTCACACAATCTTTGCTTACACAAACTGATATAATAAGGCTCATTCGCTACAAACTGTTCGGTCCACACGAGTCCAAACCCTAGACTGTTAATTAGACTTTTAACTAGACTTGCCCAATTTATTACACGATTATCACTTAGAGTTGCATTGTACAATACATTATACATTTGTTTCACCAATGGGCATGCCTTACCGTTAACAATTTTCACCCAATATTTTAAAATTCCAATTTTCCTGTTGATGAGCATTGGAAAACGTCCTAGTTCTCCATAGACCATTTCATTAGTGAACAGTTTGGAACTTTGAGTAACCATTTACAAAACTTCAAATGAACTCTCTCAACTGCTAAAGAAGCGTGGAATCAGACGCATATAAAATGACCGGAGCAACAAGTTTATCAAAAAACCTATATAACATAGCAGCGCTGGGGTTCACCAATTCGTGAACGTCCCCATTCAGTACAATAGTTATATAAACAGTCCAAAGAGTCTTGAAGACCTTCCCTATTTGCATATATCAGTGTCATCAGCGTATAAAATTAGACATAGTTTTAAATCACCAACTGTAACACCTTCTACACCCTTAGACTCCAAACAATATTTAGGTCGTTGACAAACATACAAAATAAAAATGGTGATAAACTTGTCGAACCCCCAGAAAACTTTTAAATGTTTCAGAAGTATTTCCCATATATTTAACTTTTGATTTAACTTCATTATACATACTCCTAATTATATTTAAAATGTTCCCACGCATATATACATACATACATATATCTACAAAAGCTGTATAAACTTTACCCCCTTTCTCTGTTACCAGATTAATTAAACTGTGGAGTACGAATATGTTGTCAATGGTCAATGGTTGATCTTTTTTCGCGAAAACCCCCTTGCTCTTTAATCAATATTCCATAACTTTCAGCCCAAAATGTTAAGCGATTATTTAAAAGTCTTGTAAATAATTTACCAAAAACACTCAAAAGAGTAATACCTCTATAATTATCCATTGCACTCTTGCCACCTTTTTTATGAATTAGTATAATGACACCTTCGGTCCAACTTTTTGGAAAAAAACCTCATAAGAATAACATTAAAAAGAGCTATTATTTTACTAGCTAATGTATCACATGTGTAGATATTATTATGGCCGATCGCGTCGATTCCCGTCGCAAATGCGGTCAGAAGTTTCAAAATTATATTCCAATTCTCAACAGATCGTGTCTCAGTTTCATCAGTATTTAATGCCCAAGACAATTTAAAGTATGACTTTCCCGGTATGGCAGTCTGGCTGATGAGCGACAATGTGGCGAGGAAAATGTTTTGCACACAAAACGAAGATGTTGAATACCGACCATATCTATTATAACTATTGTAATGTATACGATGTCAGCTAAGCACGTGAATATTTTATGTTTATTGCTATTATTATTACGTCTACTGATATTTTTTTTATAAATTTGCAGTATTAGGTTACTAAGTAATTATTTTCAATTAAAATGGTCATAAACTAAACAACCACAAGGATTGTACGAGATCTCAATCTCAATAAAGCTACAAAGCTTTCAGAATTTGACGAGACACAAAAATAGAGGTTTAATGAACATGATAAATGTCGGGATTATTCTCCGAGACAAATTGCATCTTATTGGCATTGATGTACATGACCGCCACCACAGAAACACGTACCTCTATAGCTTAGCCCTTTCAGCCCGGTGACCGTTTTAGACGTCAGAATCTGACGTCTGTAGACGTAAGTTTCCGATGTCTAAAAACGATCCGCACTAAAAGAAATAAACAATTTATTAATAACATAGGAATTTGAATGAAGCAGAAAGAGCTAACTTAGACGTTTATGATGATTTCAAATTGAAAAAACCTTTTGGTATCCATGGTTCATACACAACTATTTAAGTGTTATAAGGGTTACTCCGCCCTTAGTTATTAATCCCCCTCCTCCTCATATGAGCGATGATGGCAACGTGACTCACTGATGTAGCCGGGATCCTGGGATTGGTCTACATATATTATCATCACACTATGCTGGAGGTCTGAAGGATCCACTCACAGCGTCTGGATCATTGCTATTGTCCTTGTCTTTTATCAGGTTTATATATCGTCCACTTAGGATAAATCTTCAGGCAAGTTTTAAACCAAATAAAATTTCACTGAAATAAATTATAGAATGTTTTGATTGATGTCCTGGACTGGTAAAAAATATTGTAGGCTCTACATTTTCAAAATACCTAGTGTTTTATTATGGCAATGCCACTTAAGATTTTAATTCTCTATGTGATAACATGTATATAATCGTGTACTCTTACCAAACTGACCATATTATACATGTGGGCCTACAGATATTACTATGACAAATAAGTCTGTAGAGACATTTTATTTGTTACAATAAAATATCTATCTATCTGTATATCTATCTATATATCTATGTATCTATTTTTTAGAAATATAAAATTTTTAAGCTGTAAATTGTTTTATCAATTCGAACTTCGAATGAATGCAAAGTACTGTCGGATTGACAATTCAGCAGCACTAACAAAGGCTAATTCTTACAATATTATCAAAATTGATTTTTTTGCCTGTTTGAAATATCTACTAACTGCGTAAAATACATCTAATAATGCAATATATGTCTTACAAAGAGATACACTAATAAAGACCCCACTCACAAATCTGAAACCTCGCTAATTTAAAACATTTTAGTATCTGTCTATTATTTAATGGATGTCTCCAATTTCCACATAGAAACTACATTACAAAATAATAGTTGGTATAACATATTGACTTAACCCTTTTAAGCCTGAATTTATCATAATCATCTTCATCCACTACAAGCCGCGAATTGCTGTCACAATTCTCGACTTGTAGTGGATGAAAATGACAATGTGGTTTAAAAATTGAAGAAAATTACCATGTATTGGTAAACAAGTTTTATGGAAATTTTGTTCTAAAACCCTTGATTGTAGGAAAATTAAGTATGCTTTCAGGGATGTCGAATGATGCTTTAATGCATCGTAAGGGCTGTAAGGGTATAAGAGGATTGCATAGGTTTCCTCGTGCAAAACCAAACAATACAATTGAAATACGATTAGCGGCTGTAGATCCATACATTATAAGATATTATGATTAAATACTAATTATGTTGTCTTTGTTCACCAGTGGAGCGAAGCAGAGTAGCAATAGTTTGAAGTTATGAAGGAATTTTTGAAACTTTAGTGGTGAGAAAGACATTGGTATTAACTGAGTAACCACGTAACAATATTTTAAGCAAAAGTGGGTAACCCAGAAAAAGAAAATTGTTAATGAAAATAAGTAGTTATTGGCGTTGATCCTGATACTTTCAACAATCAAAGAAGTAGTGTTGTGGTGTTTCACATGAAGGGCTTTCGATCCATGATTTGTTATATAAATGATCATTTAAGAAAGAAAAGTTCAGCATAATTTGACATAAATAAATATACTCTGTTCTGTTGCCAATATAGCATTGCATAAAGACTGTTGTTTCAACGCAGATAAATTTGCGTAATTTAGTTTTAAAACTAGAGAAAACTGTGTACGAACGAATACTGGCAGGTAATTTATTGCATAAACTCACAGAAGATGATAAAAACGAGAGGCGAAACTGTTCAGATGTACAATAGAAAAGTCTAAAAAGTTGTCACGTTTCAGGTCTGGTAATTGTAGATTCATCGCCGCTCAAATTAGGCAAGTAGTTCTCTAGATAGGAGAGGCCTTGGTGTTAATAAGCGAAAATAATTTTAATAATTTATGTAATGTTCTATTTTGCATTGTGCATAAACCACATTCTTTCAATAACAGTTAGCACGAAGTCCCTTTCTTCGCGCCTGTCACAAGATGTTATGCTGCATATAGCAAATTATCTATCAGCGATTGTTCTTAATAAAAACAATTATACAAATTATGTCGGCGTATTCTAATAAAGGGCGTACAAAAGAAAGATAGTATCAAAAAATGTATATCTGCTCATTAAATACTTGAAGGCGCTTAAAAGGTGGGTTCGCTTTTTTTGCTTTGTTAGTGATAGATAGTATGTGTTCAGACCATGTCATCTTTTTAGTTAATATTAAATCAAGGTGTGTGTGAAAATAAACTGCATTCAAGTTTGTACCATTTAGAATAATAGGGTGCAATGCAGTTGGTATTTCTTTACTTAAAAATAGCATGCATACGCATTTCTGTGGATTAAAGATAAAAAGCCAGTCCTTTCACCACTTCGATATTTTTTTCAAAATCTCTATTTAGTGTGTTAACGTAACTGTGATAGTTTTTGTCAATTTTTTCAAAAGTGAACTATTATCAGCGAAAAAGATAAATTACTGTTTCTATGCCATCACACAAGTAATTAATGTATAAAAGAAACAGAAGTGGTCCAAGGACCGATCTTTGCTGTACACCAGCTGTAATCGGCCTCCAGGTTGATTCGGCTTTTTGCATTATAACACGTTGTTCCCTACCTCTAAGTTAACTTGCCATTGAATTAAGAAAAGTACAATTTATTCCATACCTACCTAATTTATATAATAGACCTTTGTGCCAAACTTTATCAAAACCTTTGGAGAAGTCTAGAAAAGCTGAACATATTTCATTACCTTTGCTAAATTCAGAAAACAAATTCGTGACATATTTTTGTTAATTGATTTACCGTATGATTCCTTGCTTTTCTGAAAGCAGATTGTGTAATTTCAAAAACTGGTAAATATGTTTGAAGATTACTTTTTTGAATACTTTTGTAACAAATGACAAAAGACTAATAGGCCTACAATTATTACAAAGAGTTATCACCACTTTTATGTAAACGAAAATGCACGTTTCCAAGCGTTTGGGGAAATTCCCGAGCGAATATAAAAGGTAAATAGTTTAGTTAAAGGCTCTGCCGGTACGCGACTAGATTCCTCTAAGATTCTGTTACCAGTTTGATGTCGACCAGTTCGTTTATTTATATTTAAAATATATCATTTTTTTAAAACTTCAGACGATTCAACAATTTTAGTTGGTATGTTAGTATTGCAAAAACGAGGAGATACGGGATATATATACGTATATTTGATTCGTCAATGCTAGATTGTTTTATGATATAATCGTTAAATAAATCTGCTTTTTTTCTGATTATCACTAATTAATTCCCCGTCAATAGATAAGGGAGAGTTTATTATATGTTCTTGTCCATTATTTCTTTTACATGTATGCCACCATGACTTACTGTTAAAGTCGGTTAGTTTTTTAAATGAGCCAAGTTCGTACTCAAATTTAGATGACCTTATCTTTGCAATAGTGAAGTTTTAAAGATAAAGTTGATCTAAAACATAATATAATAGTTGGTGATGGTTATGACATTCAGACCACATTCCTACTCCTCGGTGAACATTATTTTGATTTTCTGTTCTTAAAAGTACTTTCTTAATAATCCTAATTTCTTCTAACAAATTATATTTTACTTATGCATGATGTTTTTGAATCAGTTAATGGCTGTGTTGTAAATATAAAATATCAAAAACATGCAAAATCATTTTACCACGTCTAATCAAACTACAAAACTGCACATAATTACATGTGATAAATTACAATAATATTCATAGTGATAATGTTTATATGTACTATTAGTGCGTCCGTTATATCACTTCGCCTCTGAGCTCAGTCCGCTGAGGAGATAGGCGCTAAAGAAGTTTATTGATTGATAATTATATTAATCAGTCATATTCACAATAAAATGAAGGTATTCTACAAAGTTCTCCAAAATTATATGGCAATATTCCGAACGTGTTTGATTATATTATATTGTAATTTGTCCAATATAATATTATAATTCGCAACACATGTATGACTAGGGTAACCAAGCGGTTTCACGTTTACAGCTTTAAATTAATTTCCATATTTATATCATTGTCATAAGGTAGGCCCTGGTATTTGTCATAGAAAAATAGTAGTTCTGAAGAAAACTATACTGCTTGCATAATATGATAATAGTGTTTAAAAGTAACAAACCATGAGCTATTCAACAATAATTATGGATAAAAATGAACGATTTCTCATTAAATTGTCACACTTCCGTTTCTTTATTGAAAATGATCAACCAGAGAGAGTTAGTATTCCTGTTATATTTGCAAAGTTGTTCGCTCGCTACATGCGGATTATATGGAATACTAATATCAGAAATAGATAAAGAGAGCGCCACTCCAAGGAGAATCGCTGCACTAACGGGGCGGTAGACTGTCTTCACTAGGAGTTGTAATTTAGATAAATATGCGGAAACGTTGGGTAGATGTAGCACTCTCTAGCGGATATGATTATAGCCATTTGACATTTATTGACATTTATCGCGAGATTCTTCTCTTTCCAACGATATATTACACATGACTGTCAGTCTTATAGTTTTCAACTTACGGCAGATACAAAACGGACGTTTTTAGATGAATATGACGCTTAAGAGTTGCATATTTCTTCTCTCTTTATCTATTTCTGCTAATATCCATATGGTACAATTTTTAACGTTTTCTTACATTGTCTTCAATTGATCATATCCAGCATTATTCTGTACACTAAAGCTCTATAGGTGAGCACAGTTTATCTCGATAATACATTGTAGGTTTTAAATTGCCATAGTGGCAATATAAGTAATATAACGGACGCACTGATAGTACATAGAAACATTACCATTATTAATATTATTGTAATTTACCACGTAACTAAAAGTACATTTTAAAATAATCACATCATTTCCTGTCATAGAATTTTAAAAAGATAATATAATAATACTGTTAAACTACACAACAGAAAGTTTTTTTTACTTTTTTCACTTATTGACTAAAACTATTTTTCAATATCTCAATCGCGAGCAAAAATCGAATTCTCCATTTTGCAAATGTTAGGTATCGTTATTTATGACTTTGGAAACCTTGAATCATCTACAGCTATCAGTGTGACTTTAAAAAACACAGAATGATTGATTTAAAATTGATGTAACGATTTTTCATTGAAAAATAATTATATTTTAAGTAATTATCATATTAAGAAATATATGAGTGTACTATAATATATGATATTTCTTTATTGACGACGAAAAGTCTGAGTTACGGAAGCGTTAAAACGACATGACAAAAATATGTTTTATCTCGTTATACTGGTAACGACTAATAAGACGTAAAATCAACTTATACTAAGTCGTTATAGCGATTTATAAGTCGTTAAATCGACTAACTACATGTATAAGTCGTTATAACAACTTATAAGTCGTTAAATCGACTTAGTAAGTCGTTAAATCTACTTAGTATAAGTCTTTATTTCGACTTACAAGTCGTTAAATCGGATTATGGTAAGTCGTTATAACGACTTAATAAGTCGTTATAACGACTTATAGCTTACTCAGTCAATTAAACGACTTGTAAGTCGTTATTAAAACTAAGCTTAAGTTGATTTAACGACTATAAGTCGTTATAATGACATATACAAAGTCGATTTAACGACTTATATGTAGTTATAACGACTTAGTATAAATCGATTTAACGACTTACATGTCGCTATAGTGACTTATACTAAATCGATTCAATGACTTATAAGTCGTTATGACGACTTATACCAAGTCGATTTAACAACTTATAAATCGTTATAACTACTTATACTTATTCGATTTAACTACTTATAAGTCGTTATAACGACAGTTATGGGGTGTTTATGATGGAATTACACTAGTGGGGGAATTAATTACCGAAGTAGTTTATATCAATATTTGGGACGTAACATACATAATACCGATCCGAAGACTAATATGAGACAGACGAGGTTGGACTGACGTGAATGACAAGAACAAAACAATTCACATTCATTGACATTTTAATCCCATGAATCGTACAAACATAATAATGCGATATTTAAAGGCTTCTTCCACGGCTTCATTTTCAATAGCCAGGAATATGAAAAGAGAAACAACGTTTGATACATAATAAATAAGTGTCAAATATCTATAAACGTTCAAGTTTGGCAATCACTCAAAATACCTGGTTAACGCAGATAATATTCTTATATCATACACATATTATCTTGACATTTCAAACCATTCCATAGGTGAATTCAAATGGTCATGCATCGAATAAAATGAAACAGAACTAGAAAATTGTCTAGCAAAGATGTATCAACATTATTAGACTATACGAAAGACTAATACCATTGTTAACAATATCACACTCTAGTTAACAATAATATTACTATGTCAATCACACATCACTCATTCATCAACACGCATCACAGAATCACATAATACCCAACCCCTAGCGACCTGGAAAATAAACAGCGGGTTAGTGATCATCATGGTGAGGTTACACAATACAATTTATAGTAACACTCATCGTGATTTTCAGTAGGCCTATCCGTCGTTTAACCTCCAGGTCTCAGAATGCTGATGAACAGTTTACTAACGACGTGAGTGCCTCTGGTTACCTCTAAGAGTTGTCACACTCGCGCCGAAACACGCTAACCCCCCTCATTCTAAAAAAGGTTTGGTCTAGAGAGCCGAAACAGAAAATTGTTGTTCGTCAATGCCGACACATATATATTTAAAAAAAAATATTACTCGTATTACTCATAAACTCATATACGATTCCCACACACCATGGTCAATGAAAGAAAGAAATCATCGCCTCGATGCATCTGATAGACATGACACGGGTACGCGAACCATTATATGCTGACATTGCTATTGGTGTTGGGACAATGTTGGCTCAACACATATCTAGGCCCTACACCTCATACGGTACACTCAAATAAAATACAGTAAATTCATACCGTAAGTCCAGTAAATACATTATATTAACCCCTTGGGTACAAAATCCTGCAACACAGACAAGGCGGATTTTCAAAAAACTGTACACCCTGATGCATTTTTAGTAGAAGCAATTGCAAAACGGTTCTAGCATAATTAGCGTGTGCTGAATGCGAAAATCGGTGTTACCAGGCTGAGAAAATAGTCCCACATGGTCCAGTTTAGTTTTCTTCAAATTGCAAAATTCACTATGAAAGACTAAAATTTCGGGTTGGTAACAGGCATTTTCAGCTTCAACACACCCTAATTATGCTAGAATCGTTTTGCAATTGCTTCTACTAAAAAATGCATCCGATTTTTTTTCTAAGCTCTATTTCGAATTATACACTAATCTAGACAAGGCGAATTTTCAGAAAAATGTACACCCTGATGCATTTTTTAGTAGAAGCAATTGCAAAACGGTTTTAGCATAATTAGGGTGTGCTGAATGCGAAAAATATGTTTCGAAATATACAACTAGTCTAACACGACTTATACTAGGTCGATTTAACGACTTATAAGTCGTTATAATAACGTAGCTTAACTCGATTTAACGACTTATAAGTCGCTATAACGACTTATACTTATTCGATTTAACGAGATAAAAAAAAATGTCATGTCGTTTCAACGCTTCCGTACTGTAGACTTATGCTTCATTTAAATGAACAGTACATAAAAGGATACACTACATGATATGATAGAATAGAAAGTGGTGTAAATATATGCGCAAGTATTAAATGATACATAAAAATTAATAAATCTAGTATATTGTTATGTAAACAAAACAATATGTAATATTAAGTATGTATTAAAACAGTATAATGACATTTTAATAATAAAGATAATTCCATTATTGCGCAATGAACAATAGCAGTGATTAGCCAGCAATAGCTATTAATAATATGTGTGGTCATTCAACATGTACGTATCTTTTTTTTTCAAGATAATCATGATAATTAGCTATTCACACAGGAGATGAGACTAAAACAATAATATTACAACTTGGTTTTAATTAGTGATTAATTCATACCACTTTCACTCACGACCTAGTTAATACCATATACATTGCCACGGAACAAAAAATATTCCCGACCTCATAGAGAAAGTCAGCTGACATAGCATCTCTGAACTCCACCATAACGCCCCACCTCGTGTAATAACAAAGGCGACGGAAACGTCCCTAAATGGCCCTAACAGCCAAATAAAAAAAATCCGAGACAACAGCCATCGTTATATGTGGCAATACGCCTAGTCAGATCATGAAATATAGATAATATAGCAATAGTTGACTTGTGATTGTTCCAGGTGTAATATAATAGCAATAATAATGACATGATTACGCATACTAATTATTTATGCTATTCACACAGTACAAGGCACTCACACAGAAACATTGTAGCTTATTTTAATTTTAAATTCAATTACCTACATATTTTTAAATTAATAATTATTTTTAGTCTAGATATAATATGCTCTCGTATTTAATGGGCAACTTGTGTGACAGTGTGACCACTCACAATATTGGTAGGCCTATTTGGTTGTCTGTGAAGTATTAGTATAGATCCCATGACCCTATTGTGAGTATCTTAAGTCAAAGAGAAAAAAACAATTAGGAACGATCACTAAGCCTGGAAGATTTTTTGCAGCTAGATTTTTCTTCCAACGTTTGTTTATGCCAAATTATTTGTGCATTCTTCAGCCATTTTTTTATTCGCGATATTGTCATATTGAAAGTCATATATTTTTCCAGGCTCCGCACTGTTTTCAGGAGCTCCTTTACGACAATTTCGTTGATATGAGTATACTTACATTCGGATCTACAAATCTATCAAAATTAGTATTTACGACCGGCCGGAGGCCGGTATACTATTAAGTTTATTTTGCCCGAGTCTGTGTCCTATTTAGGAGAAATAGGGATGCTGTGTGTGGGAAACGGTTGACATTTCTGTGCACCAGTCCTTATGAACATACGAATATAACGTTTCAGGTCCTTAGGTCAGGCTTGGGGCCAATGTACTCGGTACTTCGATACTTTGGTACTCGAGTACCGATTTTGCAGTACTCGTCGGTACTCGGTACTCGTACTTTTAAAAAGTACTTGTACTCGTACTTGTACTCAAGTACTTTTAATGAGTACTTACGAGTACTTTACGAGTACTAGTCATCTTAAATTGATTCAAAATAGCTCACATACAAACCATAAATCAGTACAGCGGGATATGGAACATTCAGTTAATGATTCGTTTACCATCCATTTAGCTATTATATGGAAAAATAATTTAATTATTACTTTGAAGTTATTTCAAAACTAGTCCAATTACTTACACAAACTTAGAACAGAAGTGCACCTTTTTTACAATATCTTGATGCAAATTTCTTGTTCTGCCTTGTATATACTAGTATCCTCGTGTAGTTCGCAAGATAATTAAATAGCTATTCTTTCAACAATGATGGTATAATGTTGGGCCAACGTTGAAAACCTGAGGCTTAGGTTAAGTACTTTTTTGATATTCACGATTATATTTGTGGTTAAGAGATTGAAGGGTTTTGGTTGGAATAATGTTGGCCCAGCGTCGCAGACAACGTCGCACTTACATCGCATTAGGCATGTTCAAATTGATCAATAATTCAGTAAGTATATAACGGTATGGTATTGGTGCAAGTATGGGGACTAAATTTTGTCTATACACAAGAAAGGGACGTGGCGCAGTGGTTAGAGCGTGGAGCTTTGCCAATGTCGCTGCCTGCAGTGCGACTTCGAACCCCGCTTGTTGCAGGGTTTTTAGATAAATCTGATGTTTCTCCCCTCTCTATATTGGGACATCGCTTCTATGCTGCAGTGATCTTAGGCACGACACTTTACCTCCACATGCTTCACTCGATCCCTGTGTAAATGAGTAACTGATAAGGACAGAGATTGAAATGTGTACGATAATTTACATATATATATGTAGATAATAATATGTATCAGAATGTATTACTTGTAGCCTATTAGGTCAGCTCTCATTGAAGGATGTCCCACGAAATTTATGATGTGTATTCGCCAAAACCTGTCTAGGTATGTTTGAGAAAACCATATACTACAGGATCCTTGACCATCATAAGAATCATAAATGAGATCTTCGCGTTCAATGACAGTCAGCCAGCTCACTCCATCTACAGACCTAGTTATCTTCACTCTGCTGGCATATTGGAGTCCATCTGTAGACGTGTCACATCTCTGTCTGATCACAGTTCCAACAACCACGTACTCTGTGGGTAATATCATCTGAAGCCAGGATGGAACATTATAGACTGCGGCCCAGGAGCAACGATACGAAACTATGTAGTCAATACTCGCCTTGTAGGGTGGATATTCACTGCTATGGGTGGTAGAGGCGCTGTAGACGGACGAGGGTAGATGGTAATGTGAGATTATATACACATTGGTAGGACGGTACCGAGTAAACTCCTGTAGAATTGTCAAATTCAGACTTGGTACGATCAAGCTCTTCTCAGATTTGAATGATTGATAAGGATTGGTAGATGTCGTCCATGTTGTCCACTCTGTTACTGGTACGATAGACTCTGATCGTCTCTGAGAATGACAAATACACTGATAGCTGAGAATATGGTCATCTTTCGCCGGGAAACATGTTTTATTGATGCTGCCGTCTGGACAAAGTGTCACGGGCATCTTACATCTTGACATTCCCAGACAGACGAGGTTGTTCTCATCTTCTTCTGAATGGATTTCACAAATCATACGATCCTGATTCAGATCTAGAGATTCACAACTTGTGTAACTTTCTGACAACAATATCTGACCCACCATATTTTGCACGGAGCTACAATTAGCTGTAGTAAAGATAATCACAAGAATAAAGTTAGCGTGAACATGTAAGCTCCCCAACATCTTGCAATGATGATTTTGATCTCTGAGCGTATAAAGTGAGATAATGTATCAGAGACCTACAGGTCAAATGTCCTCACCAAAAATGTTCTGAACACGCCCTAGAGGGTTCAGTCATCGCCTGTCACGGAGACGAAACTGTCATCATTAATATCTCCATAGAGCATAATAAAATATCTTAGTTCAATTTCACGAATTTGTGACAATATTATCAATAAATTACATGTACTATACTGATATAAATCCGCCAGTCGTGTAAAAGTGTACGTACGTATCCCCACAATCACTCACATCGTCTAATGGCATAGGTCGTGGTCAGTCATACTGTCTGATCGGTCGTTATTGATATTTGTAGTTAATTTTTCATGCTAACCGTGTCACATATTATTGTCATCTACATCATCTACATGAATACCGTCCCTGGTATAATATGCAGTCCAGCATATAGAATTGGTCACGTTATTTATTAATTATAAATAATGTCATGTTCAGGGTTCCCAGAATCACACAAAGACCAAATCGATTTTTAATATTAATACATTTTGCAAGATCGACTACACATAATACGTTAAGCCAACCCTCACTAGTATCATATACATTTGATATTATTATTATCAAAATTATTTTGGTGAGATATTTTTTTTTAAATATCAATCTTTAAATATAGCTATAGTTGTTTTTAAATCTGTCTTCTTGTTTTTATGTCCTACTTCGTTTTTTGTAAATATATATCAGCATAAGCATGTTATTTATCTTTGTGTGATGTAAACAACCATATCACCAGGATATAAAACATATGTCCAGGACTTATGCACGATGCTGCCCCAGAGGCAGCTAGTTCAGCCGATCTCATGTATAGTAGCTTTCTCTTAGCCCTTTACTAACAGTTTTGAAAAAAAATGGCGTTGCCTTTCGTGCTCGCGTACGTCGTCACGCTGGTATAGTTTGGCAATGATCAAATAGGTGTTTGAAAAACCGACGCGACGTCGCGCGGGACGTCGCGCGGGCAATCGCGCTGGTGTGTTTTACTCTTTAAGTGCAAAACACACCAACGCGTGCATGAGCGCGATTAGGCACGGGACGAGATACGCGACGACAAACGCGAAAATCGATTGACTGTCCACACACCAACGCGACGACCAACGCGACGTCCAACGCGACATGTGAGGCGCGACAACACACCAACGCGTGCATGAGCGCGATTAGGCACGGGACGAGATACGCGACGACAAACGCGAAAATCGATTGACTGTCCACACACCAACGCGACGACCAACGCGACGTCCAACGCGACATGTGAGGCGCGACAACGGCGCGACGACCGGCGCGACGCGCAACGAAGATGTAGCAGTTTTGGAAATGATCAAATAGTGTGTTTGAAAAAGAGAGACGTCGCGTGGGCAATCGCGCTGGTGTGTTTTACGCTTTGCTCTTTATATTTACCTTTAAAGCGCTGGAATAATTTTGCAAAATTATGGGGGCAAAATAGTTTATTTCAATTCGAAATCTGTCAAAAACTGTCTCAGTTAGCTCTTTCTGATTCATTTGAATACCTGTGTTATGGGTCTACGATCGTTTTAAATATTTTCACTCTTGCAGTGCGGGGATCGACTTTAGACGTCGGAATCTGACGTCTACGGACGTCATATTCTGACGACTAAAGTCGATCCCCGCGCTGTAAGGGCTAACACTTTAGCAAATAAGAATGAGTACAATCGTTTTTAATCCATTTTATTAGCCGATCAGTCACTGCTATGTTATTGACGAAATGAGATGAAATGACTCTTTAAACATCAAAATTTGCAAAATTGTTCATTTATTGCCTGGCTAGCATCGCATCAAATAAACACTGGTTAAATGTATCGTGTTTGCTGAGAAAACGCAACACTTTTTCCGAGACTTGCGTGGCCAACCAAGCTACAATATAATAGATGTTAATATTAGTGGTTGTGGAATAACGCTTACCACCACGTTATTAAACAAATTGACATGTTATGCTAATTTGGAAACATCTTTAAACATGCATAATGTTATCAGAAAAATATATGAGTTTATTCCATAACGTTTTGGGTAATGGGGTTTGTCACACAAAGGTTAGTTGTATGTAAAAATATATTTCGATGTTTCGCATGCCGCACACAAACATTCATTATGCATTTGAACAATTAAAAAAAAAGTACATGTAATTTTATATTCCTGGCTCTGATTATTCACCAGTTTTTCTGGTTATTAAAAAGTTTAGACCTTTGGCGATGTATATAGCATAACTCGATGTCAAATCAGAGGTCGACGTATAACATCTTCAATAACTTTATATACCAACTTTTGGGTATAGATGATTTGCAGATACAGTGACATACAGCTAATTAATAAATACATTTTAATGAGCTATATTTTTATGACATGATATGCCATTTTATCATAATTTAAGCTTACATTGTGAGATTTTATCGTCATTATACTATTCATTGTTAGGGCCTTGGTGAAATTGAAATACAATTTTGAAAGATGTCTTAGAATTGTTAGTAAAGGATATGGTTTGCCTATATGCCTATATGCTGTTCAAAGAGGTGCATGATTAGATGGGTAGGCATATATTCTAAGACAACTATTGTTTTCTTTGTTTTAAATGAGCGCGCGCATTAAATTAAGGCCGCTAAGCGCGCATTAGACCTATGCCATTTTCCGAAAAAAAGTACATTTAAGGAAATGAAAAACATTGCTCCAGCTATGTTTTTATTTTGTTTGTTTTTTATCGCCCACACTCACTTTTTTCAAATATTGGTCCAATGTATTTTTATGTCATGGCCCTCATTAACACCAACGGTCCAAATTTGTTTTTTCTTAAATGTTTTTTTTTCCGCGATCCCTTATTAGATTTTGGATTTTTTTTATCATCTAAAACAGAAATAAATAGTGGCCTACTCAAAAAGAACTGCTTTTGAATTATAGCATTCAATAGTTATTTCCCACTATTATGTACATGTATGTTAATTAGACGGATTTTGTGATATTTCAGGTAGTTTTCAGGAACAAAATCCACTTTCGTAATCAATTGATTCAAAAGTTTAGTGGTTGTCTTACTTATATTTATCAATTACACCAAATGCTGATTAGAAATGTTTAATGTATGTAATATAAACTAAAACGAGTTATAAGCGGGGGGGGGGGAGCATGGGTGTAGATACAGAAAGGAAATTTCTAAATAAATTACTTTAAAAGTTATTGCGTTTTCTAATTTCCCGTCAATAATTGTGCTGGTTACTATTCAAAATTTGTTCAGCAGACTCTTCTGAGCCATTGAAACCAAAAATAATAAATTATAATAATTGATTAATTTTCAGGCTTGGAAAGACAAATATCTGAAGAATATGGCAAAAAAGTGTTTTACACACATCTCCAAAAATGTTTGAAAATTGCAGTGGTTTACGAGGTAACACTTGTTATTCCTATCTGTGTCCCTCAGTTACGCTGACCTTTGTTACCTTGAATGATATTGAATCATTTAAATCCTACGAAAAAAATGATTTTTTCAATCAAAATTACACCAAAAGATATGTTTCTTATTCATATTTATATTTGTTAAAAATCATATTTTCACTTATTTTTTTTTGAAATTTGAGTTTTAACCTTATACTTGTTAAAAATTATATTTTTATTTTTTTTTCCCTTTTGTAATTGACCTTGAAGTTACGTTAAATCACCAAACTAATACCAGAAATGTAATATCGAGTCAAAATAACACAAAAAAGAGGTGTTACGTTTGTTTCTATTTCATTTGCTTAAAATTATATTTTGAACATAATAACCTTGAAATGACCTTTGGCATTGAAGATACCTTTCAGTAATCTGAATAATTTCGGAAATGAACTTGCCAGTCAAAATTACATAAAAAAGCGTTATGACACTTATTCCTGGCATAGTCTTGTTGAAAAATTGTGGCTGGTCTTGAAATTGACTTTTTGACCTTGAATAATGACAAAATAAAAGCAAAAATCATAACCATAGACCTCTAGATATGGACAACCAACAGGCGCGAGATCGTCGTGAACTTACGGCGCGCAAGCGCGGCTAGGAAAGGGGATAACTGATTTCCGGTCTACCTTTCATGCTATCTATTTATGTTTTTCATCGACTCGATAGGCGAGTTACTATAATTTAAATTACTGAACCAACTAATTGTTCAAAATATTGTATTTTTTTATGTTTATGCTAAATATATACATTAAAAACAATGACAATTGAGGTTTACAATTTAAATTAGACGCCAAAGTGAAGCTGTTTCAAAAATAGACTGTAGTGACTAAGCCAGCATGTCAGTAGACCTAATTCGGACAATTGTCATATTGAATTGAATACATGCATAGACGTCAAATTATAGGTGTACTGGACATGGTGTGTATACGTCTATGATCTGAGTTCACATATTTTCACGAGAGAAGGATACTTTATGGGCTTGGATGTTTTATTCTTGGTGTAATATTTAAATACTTTTGATAATGAAGCAGAAGGAACTATTATAATGTATTCATTTATCGAATACATTTGTTACGATTTGAAATATATTGATGTTAATAATTAATTTGACTGTGACTGAAATTGTGATCAACACAATGTTTACATACCCATGAAAAAACAATCAAAAAGCACATGGTTGACAGTTTACAGCGGAAGTAAACTATCCCTTTTCTCGCCAATTCTCGCAGACGGAAGCTCATACACATCAATCAGTGTCGTGAGATTTAAAGTCGGTTGTCCATTCCCTCGATTTCTATGATCAAAACGTATGATACGTAAAACATTCCAATTGTTCTCATTATAATTCACTACTAAGTAGCATAATTACTTAATGTATGTCTTTCAATTTACCATTGTTAAATCTCTTCTTTTAAGAATGGATTCAGCGGTAACCGCAATAACATTTAATGAGCACACTAAGCTAAAATTGTGGATTATCATTGTAGACTACAATAAAATCACAGTTAATTTAGTGTGAAGGATGGGTAGAATTTGAGCACAAAATTAGTTATGTTATCAGATATGGACTTTTCGCTTATAAATTTAACTACGCCGATACACCTAAGTTTTCATAATATTTCTGTGCCGTTATGCAATTTTCTTTCTTGCCGAACACATTCACCAACGACGTTGTATTGAGGACTTGCGCTTTGTGAGCCACCGCCAACAGGGCCTGACAACGTCTCTCAGTCTTATAAGGTTCTGACTTAGGAACACATGTGTAATGTTCTCTCCATTTGAAATACTCCATGAAAGCGGACTCGTTACGGTCAAGATAGTGAAGGTGGTCTGCCAGTTTCTCTGGACTATTGTAATCTCTCACGTTGACATACGACCCCTGAGGAGCAGCAGCTTCATAAGGACCTCCTCCAAGGACCACGGGTATCACATAAGACTCATAACTAGTCAACACTTTGAAGAGCTTTTCCGTGATGTAATCTCTGCAAAATGAATTCTCAAATGCCAGGTAGAATTTGTATTTTTTCATCATGCCATCAAAACTGTTATTGCGCCTCTTCACCGAGCTACACAAACCGAATACATCAATCTGGACGTGTTCACTGAGTTTTTCCACATAAGCCTTCCTTTCACTTTCCGCGGTACAGTCACTCACTGCCCAGGACACCAATCCTGACTTCTGTGGCATTTCTGGCCATTTGTTTAATTTACTGTCCTCACTCTTCGCCACTCGACAGTAAAAGTAGGGTGTAGGAACATCGGAGAGGAAGGAATATTGCGACGTGAAGTTAAACATTCCGTCAAACTTGGACAAGGAGAGCGTGTCACTTTTACCCGTCTTGTATGGCGGCTCGTTAGTGTGAATCACCCACCGTTGCCATGGAGATCTGGACGGAAATTCTCTGGGCAAAAAATTCAAATGGAAAAAGACAAAGTCAGCTTGCGGTATCTTAGTTTGACTTAAGGTGAATACACAGTGTTTATTGATATAGGGTTTGTTATCAATATTTAGATACTGGCGAAACGCATTAGCTGGGTGGAGAACCACCAGCAAAGGCTTCCTGCTTCCAGAATTTTTCAAATTGTTAAAATCGTCGTCATCTGCAGATAAGGAATTACAAGTGTTGTGAACATTGCATATTCTTGGTTGTTTGCCAGCGCCAGATTTGATCGTTTTGCTCTCCGTTCTTATAACATCTTCTCCTGCTATAACATTGCGTCTCTCTTCTTGTATCTTTGTCTGATACATTGGGTCTTTATTCCCACCGTCTTGTAGGCTTATTGTGTGAGCATGCAGAATAAAACATAGTATTGCCAGCACGCCTGTGATCAGAAGTACACACGTGTTCCTTCTTAGCGATCTCATTCTGTACCCGTTCATATGACACCCAGGTCTTTCGAATCCCAGGGATTATTCTGAAACACGTCAATATACATGGTATATCTAAATATTTATGGCATGTCAATAATCCGCCCCCCCCCCCCTGATATAAAAGGGTGTATCTGCCACTTTACAAAGTGGCAGATACCCAGCAAACACAAAGCAGTTGTATACCATTTGTACAATGTTGGACCAACATCGAAGACGTTTGGCCGACGTTGTACAAAATGTTATTCAAATGTTTTGTGTTAGCTGGGTACACCCTTTCATATCCAAGGAAAAGAAAAGCTGTACAACAGTCCGATCCACATGAACATTTTAACAACTTGATTGGAAGTAATTGACTGTTATTAAATATTATAAAAACAAATCATTCAGTATCTGGAGAAGCTACTAATTCTCTGAAAAGCAGTGACGTCCCCTGAAACCCCTTCAATGGCTACTCGGCGAAAGCAATGTTATATAAGACCCCTTCCCCCATACTTTATTGTATTAGCTACGGACCAATAACGTAATGTATGTCTGTGGTATTAGCTAGCTCCGTGAAACATTGGAGGTCAAGGCTATTGAGTTTTACAAAATATTGAAGTTTACGAGCGTTATTTCACCCATTGTTATTTTGCCTTCGTTTGAAGCTGACAGTGCCTACGCAATTGCCAGCTTCAAATTATTCAAAGTAAAAAATCAATCAGTTATAACTAACAATAAGTTTTGAATGGAGCTTCGTTTCAGATCTGCGCCTCTACATTCTATAAATTTCAGAAAATGTTATCTGCTATGTGATTGTCTCAATTGCGTAAAAGAGTAAACTGGCAGAGGAATAGTTACCTCAGATGATGTCGTTTAATAACCCAATGATTCTCCTCTGGTTGCTATAGATGATTTAGAATATAGCTCCGTTGTTTTGTGATACATAATCCTGGAGAGTTTGATCAATCTTTAAAAAGTAATATTAGACCCCACACTGAAAATCCAATATTGAGAGCATCACACCATCCAGGACGCTTCGATTTCACTCTGACTGGTGAATGCTTGTAGAAGAATGAATAGTGCAGCCATGGTGCAGATTATCCATCATCCTACAGATGCTGGCCGACTGTCGGGCCGTAATTACATACATTGACCCAGCATTTAGACTGCATGATGAAAGGAAGCGTCGGTTGGAAAGTAACAGTTGTCATAACGACCATGTTCACTGAACCAACGATTGGTATCGATTAGCTGCTCTTGTAAATAAATTATTAGAAAAGTCCCGTCGTAGGAACTAGAAAATTACCAGGCTTGCGTTGGTCTATTGTACAGTGCAAAGCGATGCTGTGTGCAAAGCCAGAAGGTAGTATCTGCTTACTTGTGAGTAATATAAGCACTTACTAAGCCTACCTTTTGGCTTGCTTTGCAGAGCAGAATTGTTGGTCATCGTCCTTATCAAAATCTATATGCTATATGAGTTGGATAATGAGCATGTTCACATGTTATTGAAGTAGTAGACACGCACAATGTTCCAAGTGGACTTGTATGACATGAAACACGAAGAAGAAAAGGCCTATTAGGGGCCTATACTACCGTGCAAAACGAAAAAGCAGTAAATGTTACTTATAAAGCAATCGCTGCATTTTGTCTTTGCAATGAAATACTCAATAATTATATACGACCAAGTCTCACGAAACGTCGACATTTCAGGTCCATTGATTAACAGAATAATATTACTGAAAACGCTTTAGCACTGTGCATATCCTGAAAAGTACTTTTCAATGTATTCTACAAAAAGATTGGGAACACTGTACCAACTTTTAAAATGTAGCCATAATTTCGATACGCTTTTTGGTTTACTACGGTTAGTATGTAGCTAACGTTACCTTGAGGAGTTTGTGATTGATTTAGTCATTGTTGAATATAATTCGTATCCTGATATGGATTGCAGGATGTATAGTATGAACCATCAGCCATATGAGGGCAAGCTACAGTGTATGTCTGCAAGGGTATATATAGCCTTGCTGATTAATATCATTCGTTATGCGCCAGCCATGGCACATTAACGTGGTACCACAAAAAAGAGATGTGTTACTTTTAGCGTGATATCGTTTATTTCAAAGAAATGTAGCAAAATACTGGCCTACAATGACAAACAGCAGTGACCGCTTACTTTTAACGGCACCTTATGTTTTTATAATCCTCTCTTTACTTTTTTCACGTCATATACCTGATCTGGCTCCAAAAGACTGTATGACCAATTCTTACGAAACTTCAACATGTGGTTGTTTAAGTTATAAATCCACCAAACCACAGGTCACACTAATAAACATGGATAATTACGTTTGCCTATCTACATGTATCTCTATAATTGAGGACTACATTCATTAAATAATGGTCACTTGGAGTGTTTATTTTCGAAAAATATTCTCATTTTAACATCTAATGTGTGACAAATAGTTAAAAAACGCTCATGAATTTCTTTGTATGAATGCAAGTTCACATCTGCGGATATTTGTTATCTCACCAAACTTTGAAATTGGTTGATTGATTCGAAACTTACTTATCCAGTTGGTTTTTAGTGATTGTGTAATTATGTGTTACCGTTAGTATGCCATATTTTGTCCTTTGCTAACATGAACATATGGATGTCAAAGTTTTATATTTTATTGTCATAACGCGCCTAAGATACTTTATTATTCATATCAATACAATATTTACTGATCAATTACAAATACTTATTCTTAGAAGGATATTTTGAAAAAATGACGAGAATTGTGTAGTTTTGGCGTTACTTTTAGTATGAGCTTAATTTACTCTCCAAAGAGAAGTCCTTGTAATTTAGTGGGAAATAATATTACATAGTCATGTACTCTGTCACACCTTGGCGTTCAGCGTCAACGATCGCGTAACGCATAGAAAAAATATTAAAAATTATTGGAAACGTTGCAAATTGATGGACTGTCCAGCGTTCATAAATGCATGAGTAGCAAAAGAGTAAAACAGGCCATTTATTTGCAAGTGAACCCTATAGGTGTCCGTGAGCGTTTCCATGTCCGTGGGGGCGTGCGTGTCCGTGTCCGTGTCAGTTTCCGTGAATTATCGTTCTTTATGCGATTCGACACGGACACGGATCACGCACGGATATGTGCAAATGGATGGTAACAAGTACATTTCTCATGTGTACGATTTTTTGCGCACACGCAAACGAACCACGCATGCACACGGACACGCGTACAGATCACGTGCAAATGAATGGCCTGCTTAGCGTGATTAACCACATACCATACATTATGTACATGTATGTTTTGTGTGATTGACGACTGAAGAAAAAAATCTTTTATTAGGCCCGGCCGTAGGCCAGTAGCATATTAAGTTTATTTTGCCTGAGTTTGTGTCCTATTTAGGGGAAAGAGGGAATGCTGTGTGCGGGACACGGTTGACATTGCTGTACACCAGTCCTCATGAACATGTCGATATAACGTTTGAGGTCCATAGGTTAAGTACTTTCGTCTTTAAAAAGTGTTCAGAAAAAATACATTCATGATAAAATATAGTGATTAGAGCTTAAAGGGTTTTGGTTGGAATAATATTGGCCCAGCGTCGTAGACGGTGGCACAGCATTACATCAGCATTGGGCTAATGTATTGTGGTATATGGTGTTTCTGGCGCCGGGATTGAAAGCGTCACCCGCATTACGATGCATCAGTCAGTAAACACGCTACAATCAATACTGTTTCAATGTCGGGCCAGCGTCGGAGACTGTGGGTCAACATTGAAACAGCATTGGGTCAATGTCACGTGTTTACAACAGACCCAGTGATGGATTAGTGTTGGGCCAGCGTCGTAGACGATTGACCGGTATTGAACCAGCGATGGGCTGCGACGCGCTGGCCCAACATTGAACCGTAATTTGGTGGGTAGGCAAACATCCTCCGTACGAGGTACATCGTAGTTATCTATTCTTGATCGTAGGCAAGTATTGAATGAATGTTTGCCAGCACCGGATTCTGGCCCACACGAGGAAGACCAACCAATACACTGTTATGTTTAGCCGATTTTTTGTCTATAGCACTCAAACAGACTAAAGCCGGGCCTCGGAGTTCGGGAACTCCTGTTCTAGTTTTCCATTGAAATAATCTACAGCATTTGCTATAAATTGAAGAACACATGCGGTGGCGATGCTCTTAGAACTTTTTCCACAACGGAAATATTGACTGAAAATGATCAGTCAGGTGCTGTTAAAGATCTCAAATGAAGCGCGAGTTGTAAATTATAGCAGGTTGTTTTTTACAGTGATGGTATTTTTCATTCATTTGAAGATGAAAATTACGTCTTCAGTCAGAGTGTCCACAGAACACGAACAACAACAACATCTACACTTCTGTACAACAGGTGAGGGTGTGAAGAAGCACAACATCCCCCCCCCCCCAATAAAACTTATTAGGGAAATGCTTGAAGTGGGCAATGAAGAAATCCACATACATTAGCCATAGAATACATTAACATCCATTAATTTAGCAAGATATGCGTACTGAGGTTGTGCTAAATTGATTATTATTCAGATTCAATGTCGGTTTCGAATTTCGAGCCCTGGCGGTCTGAGGTCGAGCACGCTACCTCTCGGTCACGGAAGCTCCCCAAATATTAAATCTTTATACGAGTGAGCGGAGAAGAAACATTTTGCTTCTTTGAAACTTGGAGGCCAGAGTAGGGTTTAAACCCGCGACCTCCGACTTTCCAAGCAGGCAGCTTTAACCACTGCAACAGGGCCCCCGCCCTTCTCAACAAGAGCATTTACATCACTTGGCAGTGGTCAATGCCTATGTACGCAAAAAGAATTGACTTCTTTGTTGGTGTGATATTTGTAGATTTGAGGTTATTGTGGTGTTATTGTTATTGTGCTATCACCTTCAGGATACAGTATCGTGTTCTGACACCTTAAAGCTATATATTCGCGTAAAATGTTTGGATGGAATATTACACTTGAAGATATAGTAGGGCCTAATGTTACACCTAAAAAATAGCCAAACATAGATAATAATTAGAATACATTCCTTTCACGAATTAGTTTTATCTGCTAGTCTAGCTGACTTTTTTATTCCCATGATTGATTGTAATTTTGACTTTAATTTCTATTATTTTTAATACACCAAAATTACATCAGTCACTATGAAATTTAAATGTTTTTTGGGGTATATTCTAGATCAGCACCATTTACAATAAATGAATCTGTCCTGTGTATAGGCATGTAAATCCATAAGACATCACTCGTTGATGGACGATAATAGGTAAATTAAATGACCACTAAAGTCAAATCAGTCAGCTAGAAATATTGTATCCCCCCTCGTTTTTTTATTCATATTGTATACATTTCAGGTGATGAATTGTTTTCCTGAAAATGTCTAAAATTAAAAACCGATTGCACTGTTTTTAACGTATTACAGTCACTCAAATGACAGTCGCTGTCGAAAAGTGACGTTAAATAACCATTTTACTTATATTAATAATAATTCGCATGTTTAGTGTCCGCTCATTAAAGTGCATTTTTTTTTTATTACCAGTATGGCATGGATGCTCATAACTGCCTGACGGGATAATATGGCCGCAGTCACTGTAGTCATTCATTCATTCATTCATTCATTCATGCATTCATTCATTCATTCATTCATTCATTCATTCATTCATTCATTCATTCATTCATTCATTCATTCATTCATTCATTCATTCATTTATTTATACATTCGTTCATTTATTCATTCTTTCATTCATTCATTCAATCATTCATTCATTCATTCATTCATTCATTCATTCATTCATTCAATCATTCAATCAATCAATCAATTAATCAATCAATCAATCAATCAATCAATCAATCAATCAATTAATCGATCGATCAATCAATCAATCAATCAATCAATCAATCAATCAATCAATCAATCAATCAATCAATCAATCAATCAATCAATCAATCAATCAATCAATCAATCAATCAATCAATCAATCAATCAATCAATCAAACAATCAATCAATCAATCAATCAATCAATCAATCAATCAATCAATTAATCAATTGATCAATCATTCATTCATTCATCTATTCATTCATTTATTCAATCATTCATTTATTCATTTATTCCAGTCCCTACGCTCCATGTATTTGGTTTCACTCACTAACGCATACAACTATCGCCAACAGTGTCCAGCGATCGCAAACTTTCATCAGTGAAGCTTGACGTCGGTGGACGCCGGCCCAAACGTCGTGATATGAAACCACTATAAATCTGGAACGTTGGGATTTAGCGGGAGGGGGTGGGGACTAGCCTTTACCAACGTTGTGGAACGTTGGCTTTCGCAATGTTGGATTTCGCGGGCCAACTAGCGGTTATGCCTACCAATGTTTCTACTTGAGAACCTTTGCAGTAGGCTTACAGATGGCCTACGTGGCTTATTAACGCAGCTTAGCTGAAACAGCATTAATGAACGTTTATGACCGTTAACAGCTTTCACCGCTCTCAAGCGTAGTCAAATTTTCAATGTCACATGTGTCAGCAGAGGTCAATGAAACCTCAAACATCGGCCATGACCACCTCAAGCGCCAATGATCAAACGTACCCCACGCACACTGTGCTGACTGCGCTGTATATGTAGATCATGATGTATTAACGTTACATATAGGTCATCTCACCCTTCGTGTTTTCATTGTCACACAGTTTTGTTGTTTCGAATATTCGTTGTTCCACAGTTAAGTTGTTTTGCAGTTACTATGTCTTGTATTTTTGCTGATTCGAATTTTCTTTGATTCTCACTTTGTTGTTTTATACTTTTGCTGTTTCGAATATATGTGTATTTCATATCAGTATTTTGATTTGTTTCTAATTGTTTGCATCATTGCTTTGATTAATTTATCCAGACATACATTTGTATTGATAACAGAACTTATGACAGAAGAAATACAGTGTATGACACAACCAGTCGACTGGAGTATCATTCTTATGCGCCATCTAGTGAGTCCAAAGACTAGAATAACGTACTCTTTCTAAATTTTGTGGTACGAGTATATATCAGTTGGCGAAATTTAATTTCGGACATGCATGTCCAAAATAAGAAATACAAGGAAAACTGATGAATGGGGCTTTCGGCACACTTGCTACGTTGCCACGTTAACTCAAAATTTAAAAGATTTCCGTAATTCTAGTCTATGGACTTGTTCACATCTTATGGCCATATTGAGAAGCCAAAATAAAAATACAGATTTTTTTTATAATTTTAGCCTGATTGTGTCGCTTTAAACAAATATGAGTAATTTTCACCCACTTGATGTAGCGAGATACCACTTGAAGTGGGTGAAAATTTTACATATTTAATTTATCGCTTTAAGTGTTATTGCAGAAGAGAGTCAATATCATCAAGTCATGTATCTGCCCCTGGTTTATATATTAGGCATTATGCTAATTTTCATGTGATTCTGCCGAATTAACCCTGTTGTATATATGTACATATATATTTTTTATACTGTCATTTTAATGACGCATAGATCCGCATAGACTTCCCGTCGTCAAATAAAATATCTACCCGTCTCTATATCTATCTGAATAACATTATCTCTCGTAACAGTAATAAACTGTGCAACGCTGTAGAAAGAGCCGTTTTTGCCTTTTAATTTGTCCTTCAAAAATAGATATTTCAAGAGAAATGAGCATTAAGCCTACATTCACGATATTACCTTTAGATCTTGATACAAATGCAGATTGATTTTTTTACCTACTTAAAGTTGTGCATCCTGATAGCGAGAAACAATTTAATGTGGGTAAAAATGTATATGGCTAACTCAGCGCTTTAAAGGTTAAGTTGCATGTTGTTGTATGCAGCACCCCTAACTTTGCTCATATAGGTGCAACAGTGATAAACTTGATAAGCGTATATGGCACAGCGTGAATATACGTGATTCGGATTTGCAGCGCCTCTCAGCTCGAGACACGGCAGATTTAGGCGTGCTAGAAGTCTTTTTCATTCATTCATTTAGAGCCACAGACATCTTCATGTCGGCGTCTACCAAGTGCACGCGTTAAGAATTGAGAAAGAAATGCGAGTTTAAACATAAATTTTTGCGAATGTTTAGTCTCAAATTAAACAAATATGAGTATTTTTTATCCACTTGAAGTTGTGGGTCGCGCTAGCGAGACACAACTTCAAGTGGGTAAAAAATAAATAATATTACTTAGCGGTTAAAGGGTTAAGTTGTATACTTCGGCCGTTCACCTCCCATTTGTTTTTCTGATCATACAGGCTTAGATAGACCTGATCAGACCAGCCAGCAACATGCTTCATACAGCTACATTTATTATCTTATCATTTTTTGTGTAGCCTGGACACATTATTTTAAACGAGCTGTTCTTCCATCTATTTTAAAGTGTTGACGCCACATCTCAAAAGCGGTGCAAGTTGAGAGCTACACAATCCAACTACACTGTACTTGAAAATTGCGGTAGATAAATATATATAGATCATATTATTTATAAGAAGCTGTTTTACACACACCTAAAATACATCCTTTATTTGCAGTCAGTGTATCGATTTTATTGGCCATTTAAATGTTAAATTACAATTTTTTTATTAATATATATGCAAATATTAGCAATTTTTTTCAGTCTGATCATTTTTATTACAGACGATGCAAGTATATTAATATTGGAAAAGTTATAAATATAAAAGTTACACCATGACTGTGCTCATATTTAGATTTAAATGAATAATTTGTTATGTCCCATTCATGTATTCAAGTACAAAACAACGCATCTTGCTCTTTAAAAATGTGTTCCCCATATAATGTAATTAGAGAAAATTGGATTGATAGAAAAGATGGCGTCGACGGGTAATACGAAATTGAACCGCACTATAGCTTTGCTGGGTGAGTCGACATTGTCATTAGCTATCAAGCCACGTTCAGTTTGTCAGCATACAGAACAAAACGCCGGCATTATTCATAATTAAGTGCTTAGATATTTTGAGGTAAGTTATTTGCTGGCAGTTTATTGATAATATTCTTCAAATAGAGAATTGACTTTCTGGCAAAATATTTCTTTTGTCGTTGTAATATTGCATTTATTAACATTTTTCTCGACACGGCAGGACCTCAATAATGACAATAAATTATTATTTTATTGTAAATAACTGCGTCGGCTAGGGGCTGAATAAAATAATCACATAATGGAAAACAATAACATCACGGAATCAACTATGAGACCAGTGTATACAAATAGTGGCGGATGAAAGAACAAATAATAAATTAATTTAAAAGAAAAAAATTAGCAAATAGATATGAATCATGGCACTTTTTATCAAATTTAAGAAGCATGTGGTCGATGTAGTAATGGTGATTTCATTTTAATATTGAGTAAAAAATAAAGGTGCAATGTGAAATATTAATGTTCACGTTATTAGCAGAGCTGGTTAATAATTATATATAAAAAATGCTGTTAATGCACAAGAAGACTCGTTGCGATGTATTTCACGGTAATTACCTTAACCATGTCAGTTCGGGGACTGACTTCAGATTCTGACGCTTAAAGTCGATCCCCGCACTGAAGGAGGAAATAATTTATAATGGCCGTATAACCATATCATAGGTATTCAAATGAAGCATATAGAGCTAACGAAGGCATTTATGATGATTTCAAATTGAAAAAAAACCTTTGGTCTCCGTGGTTTATGCACAAGTATTTCAGCGTTGTAACGGTTAATTAAAACAGTTGCACACCTAATAATATAGATAATAATAATATTTTGAGTTTTTACTAACCCTTAGAGATCTCAGCTAATATAGTTAATTTTCCATCACTTGAAATTGTGTCTCGCTACCGCGATCCACAACTCCAAGTGATCAACAAAGGTTTGCTTAAATTTAAGTCGAAATGTATATGGATGTCGCAGATTTGAAACATAATTAATTCTTAGAAGCTGGTTATATTGGGCCATTAAAAGATAAGAAAACAATACGACAGTCTACATCAGCGCTCAATGGGTTAAATGTGTATCGGTCAAAGGTAAAATCCCTTTACCGTTCAGAATAGTCGTTTTCAATCTAATTTATTAGCAGGTTAAATCAAAGTTATTGGGATCGAATTTTTTTGATAATCCTTGGTCTCTAATACAGTGTATGAGTAAATTTCTACCACTTGAAGTTGTGAGTCGCGGTAGCGAGATACAATTTAAAATGGGTGGAATTATTTAATTTAGCGCTTTAAGGGTTAATATGTAAACATAGCAAATAATTGTATAATATATATTTAATGTATTTGATTGTGAATGATAAATAATAAAGTTACTCTGTTTAATATTAGAAGAAAGGTAACAATTGACAAAACAAATTTGCAAAGAGTATTTGACAAAACATACTAGTTTAGTTGCGCTCCATATTTTGTATCGATAAATCATATTACCAAAGAAGATGATATTACTAACAATTTTTTATAAATTTAATTTGCTGTACTCAGACTCGGAATTATTTATCCGACTGTAACAAGTTACACCATAGACAAGCAATTTATGATACGAATTTTATAACATGGGCAATGACAACCAGGAGACCCTTGTTGTGTCATACGTGCGGCGCTAGGCCACCTCAAATGTACAGGTCAACGCAATCATTACGATAACGACAATATATCGTAGTATGATCAGGGAGAACGTGTATGTTGAAGGAAAATTTCTCGAATTTGAACCAATTGGCATTTATCATATTAAAATGAAACATATCTCTTAATCAATGATTTCTGGTCAAAAACGTGGAACAATAGTGCGCTGTGATCAGAAATGTAAATATGTCTATCATCTTGAACAGCAGTTTACTGTGCGCAAAGTAAGGTATATGTCATATTCGTAATTATGCTTACTGCCTGATATAATTGGTGAATTATCATGTACCTAAAACGTGATCATATGGTGTAAGTTTGGAAGAATAATCTTATTATATAGGAGTCTATGTTAGATGTAATAGGTTGTTTTAACCGTTTCAGCGCGGTCAGTCCCATCACTGCACTATTTTGCAATTTGCAAAATTATGGATTCAGATTTTTCACTATTTAAAGTAATTTACTTAGTTGTAAAATGTAATACCATTAAATGTAATGCCGGTGATATTAACGTATATCATGAACACTTTGCATTGATTTATTAAAATTATTTAAAAATATACCTAACGATACTTATAGCGTTTCCAATTTATTTTCAAATATTATTGGTGAATATGGATATGCTGTTTAGTGAATGGATGCCTAGTTGTATTTGGTCGCCGAATAGCCTCGTGAGATACACACGGATTCTGATGGACATCTTTTCAAGACAAGCTTGATTATATCACAATATTGACTAAAAATATTTTAATGATTTTAACCCTTTCAGCACAGAGACCGACATTGGATGTCAGATTCTGCCGTCTATAGACGTCCGAATCTAATGTCGCACTAAAGGAGTAAAATATTAAAAATGGCCGTAGACCCCTAACATATATATTCAACTGAAGAAGAAAGAACTACCTAGGACATGTATGATGATCTCCAATTGAAAAAAACCTTTGTTCTCCAGGTTTATATAAAAATATTGCAGCACTTTAGCCCTTCAGCCGCCGGTCCTGATTATAATTGTTTTTTTATATTTTATTAGCGAAAGAAATACCAGCTTTTTTACTATGTTGAAGATAAAACCTGTCATCAATCAGCAGGATTTTAAAATAGTTGACATCTATTTTGTCAAATCTGAATAATTTTCACTCACATTGAAGTTGTGGGTTGCGTCAGCGAGACACAACTTCAAGAGGGTGAAAATTTAAATAATTTAATTCAGCAGTTTAAGCGTTAAAGACTGAAAAAAAATGCTGATTGAACACTAATACCAGTTCACTGTCGGTGAAAATAAATACTATCAGAACAATTCATGTAACTTTTAAACTTCAAAAACATATTATTAAGAAGCATGGTTGGGACAGCCGTATTTTGTGTTTGAGAAACATGAAGCAAAACTACATAGCGTTTGATAAATATCACTTGTACCTAACGTTTTAGTAGAAGACGTTTGTACAATTAGGATAGGATATACCCAACCTTACTTTTAATGCAAACTAGAACGTTACTTATAATTTGTATTCCCAAAATGTTATCGGTTTCAAAAATATTCAAAAGATTTGCATTAATAGCTGGCGTAAAATGCGTAAAATTAGTCATATTTTCTTGATTTCAGGGCAAACATTTGCAACTATTGATGTTTAAAAACATATTTAATTTACAATAACAGTCCTGAGTAATATACACGGCTAATAAAACAGATTTAAACGACTACAGTCGACTATAGTGGTTAATATGTTGTCAATTATACAGTGATTCCTGAGGTTTGATTTATCAGACAATTATAGGCTCAGATAACATTACATATTTATTTTGCTGGTTCATTTTAATATCCGGCGTTTTCATTCAGGAAATTATACACTCGTGTGTGTATAAATGATAATCAAGAATAATAATTGTCCTCATTACAACTTCTAAATAAACAATTTATGGATCAAAGTTATGTAAAGTAATATAAAGATTTGTCTAAGTTGTGCCGCTAAGTAAAAAATCGCACAGTCTATTTTATTTTATAATTCTATTTCCATCTTCGCTGTAAGCAATTGACTTACAGATCACGAACATGACAAATAACATATTTATGACATTTTTTTCATTTCGATTATAAAAACACAACAAAAATCTTGTGTTTACATATATGTATTATTATTCTGGGTAAATGTCAAGATGTCCTAATGTTACTGAAGTTTGTACGCTTTTCCACAGTGATTTTTTTACCACTTTTAAACAAAAATGTGTTTTTTATTTCTGGTTGTTGATGCGGGAAACTGGTATTTACACTTCTATCATGGCAATGCCACTTTTAACATTATATTGATCTTAAGTGTTATCTGATATCCACATAATAACATGTGCTTTCACAAAGCTTCATATGGCAGTGGTAATTAAATTGATTTTAAGTGTAGCTATGATTAGATTATGGATATTTTAATCTGTATATATACCATTTACAATATCAAATCTTTTAGAAATGCATTGTATTATTGAATGTATGACACGACACATAATTTCAAAAATATCATCTTTGCTAATATGTATACTCCCTGTATAAATATTCTTTAATAAATAAAATAAATAAAGTAAACATCTGCATACACTACATGCAAGTACACATTTCAGATATGATAAAACAAAATGCGCCATGTTAAAATAAAAACTGGTTGGTTAGAAGCACCGCAGGTTCACATTGTATTTTTCAAATACAAAATATTTATTGAATAAAAATATAATTTCAAGACACCGAATAATTGAATATTTTGAATTTTTGGAATTAAGGCACATAGATACGTTATCATCACATCATGTAGAAGTAGGCCTATACAACATACATCGATATGTTCACTTTATGTGACACACAGAACATCCACCTGCAAGAAAAAAATGCACACCTATTATCTGTATCCAAATGTTCAGAAACTTTAGGTATATAAAACGCTTCAATGAACGCGTAAACATTTATATACTAATGTCCTATGTATATATTGCAAGATAGCATATTTCAAATGCTTTAAATAAAATATTATAACAATTTACCGCAAATTTTATTGAATAATTTTCTTCAATTTTCATGTTTGCCAAAGTATATATTATAAATGTAATGCCAATTTATTTATTAGGCAGTGCATTTGCGACATCTATTGCATTAAAATATATCAAATGTGAAATAAAACTGCAGGTCAATAATTTAATTTCGTAAATAACCAGCTGTCGATATGCGTTATTTAATTATCAAATCCAGTTCAGTACACACCCATCCGCAGGAATATTTAGTTCCAGTTAAAATGTCATCACCATTAGTCTGGTTGAATAAGCTCATTAATAATTGTATTACACGGTATTTTGTAGCCTGGTGAGTAGTAGGTGATTAGGTATGGGTGGTACAGTGTCCTGAAAAGACAAAAGGTGGTAAGTGCTGACTTGTCAAGTCAGCACTTACCACCTTTTGTCTTTTCAGAGCAGTACAGTCCTGTGGACGTATACTGACGACGGATCAGGAGATCACGCAGTATCAGCTGTGTCTCCCTCAAGAGTCTAATAAGTGCAGATGAAGATTGTGATAGTGGGACACAAGTGGTGGTCTTTGTTAGTGTGGTATCAGGCTGAGGTGGGGGTACTACTGATTGTTACTGTGGTATCAGGCTGAGGTGGGGGTACTACTGATTGGGTATTGTTACTGTCATCTGTCATTATGACGTTCACAAGGCCAGACGACACTCTCTGGTACTTGACCAAATCTCCACCTGTCTCCTCTTGTCTCCTCAACAATTTTATTTACTCACCAAGTACTCGGCAATCTTCAACATAAATCTTCTGTTTTAGCTATAAATAAATCAATGAACGAATAAATCTATGCAAAAAAAAGATAATTCTTTGTGTGCAACATTCGCTATTTTCACGTAAACGCTAATTAATTCAATGAACGATTCATTCATTCATTCATTCAAACCCTTAATAAAATAATGAACAAAACATCAATGCATTTGTTCATATCCTTAATATTTCAATGAACGAATCTGTATAAAAACAATAACTATTTGTGTGTAACAGCATTCACCATGATGATATAGACAATATTATTATATGAATATGGAAATGAAATTCACAACACGAAAATTGTTTAGGCTTTGGTAATACACCTAACTCAATTTTCACTCTGTGTAAGGGATCGCGTAAGGGAACGCGATTTTTTCTTCGATTGTGGGAATATATTATTTTGCTTTTGCGAAACTGACTCTCTTCTCTTGTATCTGTACATATATATATATATTTATGACAAACAAGTCAGAAATTACTATTATGTTGTTGTCAATAAGACATATGTGTGTCTGTATTATCACAATTGCTAATGGTCAAATATTAATTATCATTGACCTAACATGTCATCTTCGATGTCTCTCAGCCACAAATATGTCCGATGACAATGCTAACTATATATTAATGATCATGATTATAAATAGTGTCGCTCAGATGGATACAAATGGAGCATTGACATTATTTAGCACAGTGATTAATAATGTGGGTTATTTTTGTCCCTTAATCTCTATAACGGTTCCTCACCTGTTTTCGCAGTTACATGTTATGTGTACATTATTATATCGGGAGGGGGGGGGACGATTGATTGCCAGTGAGATAATGATAGATATGACTATGTGGTGTTCAGCCCTGAGTGTGGCAGCTCTGGGCTGTTGTGCCTGGGTGGCGTTTGGCTGGTTGTTCCTCCGACAACACCAGACATTGAACCAATGTTGGTTTAATTTTAGGCCAGCGTCTACGACGCTGGCCGAATATTAACCCAACATTGGTTGAATATTTCGTCTTTGCTTGTTCAATATCGTGTCAGGCTACATTATTTAGCAGTGGGTGACCGACCAAGTGCTGTCACGTCAACACCAGATAACTAACAAGTGAGACTAATGATGCTGACATTCTCAACCAAATGAAAGCATGCCCCTGTTTAAACCAATAATCTCACGTAACCTCTGCCCCGCCTCGGACATATACATACATGAAGCCCAAGATAAATGGACTGATTCATAAATTACCCCATTATTTAAGTTGCACAGTGCAAATCCGTTGTTACATCACTCAGAAGATTCATTCATAAACGTGAACGGGTTGTATGGTAAGATTTATTTGAAGTATACATACTAAGTTCAATTTCTGGTCCCGGTTCGAATAGTTCGAATAAATGTTATAATAAATAACAATGGCAAAACATGTAATGTGTAAGATATGGGAGTATACCTAGTCACACAAATAACAACATACATTTGCTTTTCATTCATGAGCAAGAATATATCGTGTTTTTTTTACTTCAGTATTAAATCAACGTAGCCCTTTGGGTGCATGTGATAATCACAGGAACACGGGATCCAGCAATCACAAAGCGCTGGACTAATGTTGGGTTGATGTTTGGCCAACATTGCACTAGCAATTACCGTCGTAATTACCGTCGAACTGATATTATTAAGAATTATTGTTTTACAGTCAAAAAGATTATCAAGTTATCGTAGGTGTCCCACTGAGTTATAGACACGCGATAGTATTAAATAGGTCCGGCAAATGGACTAAAATGCAGTAAAACAATGTTACACTTAAAAACAAGTACATGAAAAGTACTGCAATGGCTGCTTCCGAGCAATGTGTTTACTTTTTATATAATTTATCACCCACCTAAACAGTGAATTTCATTTAAGTGCTTGATTCGCTTCAAGATTTTACAATCGATGGTTTAAGAAGCTTTACTATGTTCACTGAGCTGTTTATAGTTTATATGATAACATGTTTTATTATCGTTTGAGCGTATTCTGAAGTATAGGTAGGGTATCTTGTCTCGCCTGGCGACGTTTTAATCGTCAATGTGATTATAACCCTTTCAGCGCGGGGACCGTCTATAGATTCTGACGTCTGAAGACAGTCCCGCACTGAAAGAATTAAAACATTCATAATAAATGTTAAAAAAAAAATTGCTGACATTTTCATCCCCATATCATCGACCATTTAGTTACTACGGCCACTAACGAAGAAACGCTCGTTAGCGCGTTTCAGGACAAACTTTCCATCGGATCTTCTTTTTATTTGGCAGATATATTCAGCAATGTCAGCCAATGATCTGATTAACTTTTGGGAGAAAAGAACTTAAATATAGCAGATTATCGGTCATTTTAAATTTGAGAAATTTCTTGACATTTAATATAAGTAATATGAAATAAAATGTCCAGTGTTACACAAGCACAACTCATTACAAATTTTGCAGATATAAAATCTAAAATGGCAAACTGGTAGCCATTTTGTTTCAATTTGGCTAAATATCCCGGAATCCTTGCATGATAAAATGTCCTGTGTTATAAGGCTAACAAAGTTTGCTGATCTACATGTATAGCAAATTTCAAATGGCTGACCACCGGTAACGAAGGGCTGCCTTCATGTTCGTTTCCGAACAGCTCCTGCTAGTTTTGAATGGGTTTCAAGCCACAAACGTATTGTGAAATTTTACGAAAAATCATTCATTTTACATTGCTTGCTTCCAGAACATGAAGATGTTTTAATCAATTTATCACGTCTTTATGTGTCCACATAACCACGACCCACAAATTCAAGTGAGTACTTTTTTTCAAGTTGGTCAAAATGGTTGAAGGTACCCACATTGCTAACATTAATTTTTAACATGAAAGCTGGAATAAAAGTGTCATCCATTGACAAAAGTCATAGCAGTTCCTATAACTTTTTTTGTGTTTTATTGTGAAGATTATAAAACCTTTTATTTTTGACAACATCTTTTGACAACAGCCTATAAGACAAGAATCATCAGAATGACAAACACAAAAGTACAAGACAAAGAGACAAAAAGATGATTTTTGTGACACAATTAAAAGTCATTACTGATTTTTTTACAAAAAATATATATGCTCATGCATATTGTTATATACAACGGGATTATTTCTGGAAAGTCACATGAAAATATATATGATTTATACACTTGTCATGTTATGTAGATGAGGACATGTCTGCTTCTCGCATCAAAACCATAGATAAAATAATTACATACTGGAGCAGGAAAATATATTTGCACATCATGGCGATGTTCATCATCTTTGTATCTATTTCAATTATTAGGTCTATTTAACATGTATATTTTAAGATGTAATTTTATACTCGGCAATGCCACATAGTCTGATTTTAAATATAAATGTACACATTTTAATAGAAACCTGCGATTTTACAAAACTAACCTTTTGTTTATGACACATAAGTCAGAAATTACTGTTTGTTATGTCAATAAAATATCTGTTTGTCCGATATATTATTATAAACAATGCACTCTGAAAAGTGTACCAAATAGTAGTTTGGCTCAATTAAAAAAATTTTATGAACTACAAGGTAAACAGAAATTCATATTATTTTTTCTAAAAAGTGCATAAATCTCAGGAGTGAAAATAGCGGATTATGAACAATACTTAATTTACAATATATAATTTATCAATATATGTGTGATAGGTTAAGACAAAACAAAACAAAACAAAACAAAACAAAACAAAACAAAACAAGACAAGACAAGACGTTGGCTCAAAACAAAACATTCGTAATTGCCAGGATGATATACATATACATTATTGCAACAGTTTTTAACTTACTATGCACATATCGCAAACCGTTTTTTACATGTTGATACATATCATATATTATACACTATAAAATCATAGATATATTTATTGATAATTTTTTCATAATAACACTTATAAATTTTAAAAGTAGGAGAACATAATTATTTGTCGAAGGATTCATAACTTTTTTGCAACGTAAGCGTTGATGAATTTATATATAAGCGGCATTTCAGATACAATAACCTGTCTTTACAAAAGGGTTTACATTGCAGTAGATAGTGGAATTCATTTCCTATATTTCCATCACTACAATATGTACATACTCGCAGTATTCTATGAACGTTTTCTCTAGCACCCTTTTTCACAGAAAAGTTGTTATTTCGGCATCTGAATCTAGGGTATGCAAATCGGAGGTAATAAGAAAGTTTAGTTATGTCATTTTTGAAGGTTGAATTTACTGTATATTCTGTAGACTTACTGTTATTATAAATGTCAGTAGACCAAAAAGTCTCTCAACTGCAAGTTCAATAAATATTCAAAATTTCCTGGTATGTTTTGTTGATCACAAAATACTGCGAAACCACACTCAATGATAATAATGGATATCTCTCTAATTACACGTGTACCATAACATTACACGTTGATTTTTTTAACATAGAATAATTCACAGAATTGTAACTTAAGTTGTTATCACATATCACACACTTCATAACAGCAGATTTCACTTCCACATAAAACTACTGGAGGAGCGACTGCGTCGAATAGTTCAAGCTGAACGTTCTTAGGGAGGTGAGCTTCCTGGCTTTTGCTATGAGGACAAACATTGCCCGTTTCCCTCTCAAAAAAGCTTGTGCTTGGCTATTCAAAATTTGCCGCTGTAAATGTATGTAATTAACACATATTTCTAACTGTTGCTATTAACCTAGCTCTGTTTCTTTCAAATAAAATTGTTTTTCGTTTCTGATTTTACCACTTGAAAAGGTCATTACTTGACTTTTTGCAAAATTTATGAAGAGTTTCAAGTTGATGCAACCCATTATTTGCAGATCGCTAGGGGTTTCTGCTAAAATCATGATGTCATCAGCGTATAATAATAAGCGAAGTTTTAACAAACACTGCAACTTCAGTGTCATCTACGAACTCCGTTGCCAGGTTCTGTACATAATATAAGCCGTCACACTTCAGTGATAGAAAGTATTTTAGATCAGAGAGATATATTTAAAAAAAACATGAAAAGATTTCCCCATTATCTAACCCCTACTTGACATGGGAACAAAGTGGAAACTGATCCATTATTTGAAACACATGATTTTGCCTTTAAACATGGGTTGTTTATGTCTCTAAACATTTTACCATTAACAAGAAGTTTCTGCCACAACAATACTCTACACTATCAAGCGTCAAACTGCATAATCAACAAACCAAACATATTATCTTTTATATCAATTAACATGTAAAGTGCAAATATATGATCATCGCTAAAATCGTTGAAAATCCCGACCTGTGAAGCCTACTTGTTCAGAACCAATTACTTCGAGTGTGTTAACATAACCTGTTAATTTCATGTTAATGACACTTGTAAAACGTTTACTTGAACAGCTCATGCACGGTAATTATTTGGGTCATTTTGTACCCTTTATTGTTATACAATTGTTGTAATATGTCAATGTTCTATTCGTCGAGAATAATGACACACTTGTGAGTTACATTGAACAGCTTTGTATATGATTTAATATATTCGGAAGTTGAGTTTATTATATATTGATTGATAATTTCGTCTTTGCCACAACTTTTGCTAATTTTTTAATGCTGAATAATTACTCATTTTATTTATTTCTCAGTAACATTTTGATTTAATATTGTGTTTGGCGTGGATAGATTCGAAAGTGCTAGCGCCCAGACATTACAGTGACGTTCAAGATTCTGCATAGTGAACATTGTAAGATATACGTCTATGATATAACTATATATCTAATTTAAAATATTACTTAAGATAATATCTCAAATAATCAGCGAAAAAATACAATACTATTCACGAATTGATATGTTTTGTAAATATGCAGCGGAGAAGGAACAGAAAAACTATTATTGATAATTTTCCGTGGATTCAAACAAATGTTAGTATAATAGCCTACTTTTGTTTTTTTCATAATGCGTTCACAACTCAAGGTTGATATTTATTTTGTGTATGCCATGTAGCATAGTATATATTGTATTGCGCAACAGAACTCATTTCTGCTTTGTCTGTTATTTGACAACAATTATTTAAAATATATACAGGTAAGCATGCTATTGCTGTTTAAACACATGGTATTTACTATAAATAGTAAATAAACCTTACATATGTCTTTGTCTTGTGAATGTTTAAAGATATATGTGTCATTATGAGTGAGTGAATATTGATTTCGTCGCTTTCTGCACATTGAGGCAATAGCACGACAGAAGGAAGCCTGAAGCCGGGACTATGCCTACTCTTATTTCAAGGGTTCTTCATAGTGCACAATTTATTAGGCAACACTGTACACTCCATGCCTTTGAACATTTTGGAGCACTGCATATGCACAATCACAATGACAAATATCCGGCCTGACTAGGATTCGAACCTGGTACCTCAAGGTTACAAGCCCCAATCGATACGAATGAGCCATCGGGGCCGGTCATTAATAGGATAGAGGGTTTACCCAAACCGCTTCGGTGACAAAAGGACTGTGTCTGTTTGAAATACTTATGCAAACAAGGGTACATATAGATCAGTCGGTTTGTACCGGTGCGGAGCATATCCCGGCAAAAATAAGACATATACTATAGGCTTCTTTAAACTTTACAAACGTTGAAAGATTTTTGATTAAATCATGGAGACCAAAGGGTTTTATCGATTTGAAATCGTCATACGTGTCTTAGTTAGCTCTTTCTTCTTCATATGAATAATATGTTATGGGTCTACGGCCATTATGAATATTTAATTCTTTCAGTGCGGGGAACGACTTTAGACGTCAGAATTTGACGTCTATATATACGTTAGATTCTGACGTCCAAAGTCTGTCCTCGCGTAGAAAGGTTAATAACGGGACATTTATATTATGTATGTTATGAAGACCACCTTACCATTGATTCAATTTTATATTTTGTCTAATCATAGACCTAGACCCAAAGGGTGGCAATTGAAATTTCAATATCAATTAACATAATTGATTTCCTCTAATTAACCAGATTTTTTACCCTGATTAGGACCAACAAATCTTCTCCAGTATAAAAGCATGATACCGGCGGACGTGATCATTGTCAAGTAAGCCACACGCCTCTAGAGAGAACATACGGTGAGCGACAGGTTATCGCTATGCCCCAATGTCGGACCACCGTTTGCGGCCGTGGTCCAGCATTAAGCCAACAATTACTCAATATGTTATCAATGCTGATTGAATGTTGGATCGACGTCGCACACAGTGTACCCACATTGAGCTTGAAGCGCTACAGTAAATAATTTAAATGTTCACCTGCTTAAAGTTGTGTCTCGCTACCGCGATCCATGACTTTGAGTGGGTGAAAATTATTCATATTTGTCTAATTTGAGGCCAAGCGTTTGCAAATCTTGACATTTAAACACTTATTTCGTTTTAAATAACAGGTGATTTAACAGTGATAATAAAACGGATTTTAACTCTTACAGTGCGGGGATAGACTTTAGTCGTCAGAATCTGACGTCTACAGACGTCAGATTCTGACGACTGAAGTCTATCCTCGCACTGTAAGAGTAAAAATATTTATGTTGGCCGTAGACCCCTACCATATTTATTCAAATTAAGCGGAAAGAGCTAACTAAGACATTTATGATAATTTCAAGTCAAAAAACCCTTTATTCTCTATGATTTATACGAAAGTATTTCAGCGCTTTAAGGGTTAAAACGACCATAGTCGCTCTTAGCGGTGTAAGGGTTATTAAAACACTTTGGTTCGGGCTTAGGCTGGTTACCTGGAATAAGGAACATACTTTCCACACATGCAGTCCTTGCAAAATCTATATCTATATTTTATCTAAAAAACGTTTTATAAGTCAGAAAAATATATATTTACATTTCCACGTGATAAGTTGCAGTATGGTCAGAGAAAAGGTAAGATAACGCTGTGGTTTCTTGAAAATCTGCGTGATAGATTGGTAAGTGTCCTCGAGGTCTCCCATTGATGTGTACTTACTTTGTGATGTTTTACTCTGATAATAACTGACACTGTAGGTCACAATAAAACGTGCACACAATCAGAGCAGTGTAGTCAAGCGTCATTTTATCTACCTGCGTATCCCATGTGATTGCTTGTGTTACATGTGATCGACATTTATCCCTTTAATCGCTGAATATTTTTGTACAAACATGGAGACCAAAGGCGTTTTTTTCAATTTTTAAACATCATAAATGTCTTAGTTAGCTCTTCCCGCTTCATTTAAATACCTATGTTAAGGGTCTACGTCAATTATAACTATTTTTATTCTTACAGTGTGGGAACCGACGTTAGACGTCAGAATCTGACGTCTCTGACGTCAGATTCTGACGTCTAATGTCGATCTCTGCGCTGTAAGGGTAAATCAAGAAACAAAGTAACGCTCGATAACCAGCTCGTATAATATTTATTACAGTGATATTCATCAATGTCAGGAAATGACCTGAATAAATTTAGGGAACAAATCATTATAACACATGGCAAATATTACAGATGTAAAATCTAGCTAAGATGGCAAATTGAAAGCCATATTTTCACTTTTTTTCAATATCACGGAGACCGTGCACGATGACATAAAATAGACTATGTTAATCCTCACAAAGCTGAAATATTTTTTGTGCAAACCATGGAGACCAAAGGAGTTTTTTTTTCAAATTGAAATCGTCATAAATGTCTTAGTTAGCTGGATCTTTCCGCGTCATTTGAATACCTTTGTTATGGGTTTTTGGCCATTATACATTTCTAATTATTTCAGTGCGGGAATCGACTTCGGACGTCAGAATCTATAGACGTCAAATTCTGACGTCTAAAGTCCGTCTCCGCGCTGAAAGGGTCAAGCAAGATAACCCACAATTATTTGTTTATATAAAGAATTCAAAATACTGAGCTTGCGGTAACAGATGGGTGTTTTCAAGTTCATTCCGATCAACTCTTTCTATTTTCTATATTTTTGTGTCAAATAAAAATGAGAAATACATCTGTGAGGTGAAAATATGGCACATACATGCTAGCATGGTTAAAAAAGAGCTACAAGAAAACCAGTGAAATTATTAATTTAAATTTGTTATTTTCACAGGCACTTTATCCTATGAAAATTGACGTGATGCATATGTCATTAAAATCCTTAAATCGCTAAATTTAATTATTTAAATTTTCACCCAACTTGAAGTAGTGTCTCCCTGCCGCGATCCAAAACTTCAAGCTGGTGAAAAATCCACAAATTTGTTTAATTTGAGACAAAATATTTGCAAATATTGTTGTATAAACACACATTTCATCCCCAATAAAACTTATTAAAAACGATGATAGTCGCACTTCTAGCGCTTTAAGGGTTCAATATTAATCCATATACACGGAATCACATGTAGACATAAGCCGTGCACGATGAAGGAATTTCCCCGGTAATTTTCAACCAAATTTAATAAATTTTACAAGCACAATTTTCTAGTCATGAGGCGATTACCCTAAAATTTTTCCAAAGTTTTTATAAGTATAGTCATACTTCTAAGATGAAGTTCGCACTTATCCTGCTAAAATCATTCATTTAAATTTTCAGCCACTTGAAGTTGTGTCTCGCTACCGCGATCCACAACTTCAAGTCGCTGAAAATTACTCATATTTGTTTAATTTGAGCACAGATATTTGCAAATCTTGATGTTCAGACACACACTTCATTCCCAATAACAGTGATTTTGTCGATTACTAAAACATATTAAAAATGACAGTAGTCGTGATCAGCAGGATAATGGTTAATAGGTTTATAGAGGGGCGACATTTACTACATGTCACAGAGACTAGCTTTTAAACCATACAATATTTTTCAATGATATTTTCAGAGTAGTCGCCGTATCGCTAGAAAAAAGTGCTGAAAAATTTCATAAAATTGGTTCGGAATTGACTTAGAAATAAAGGAAATTCCTTCACCGTGGTTAATGTTAATATCTGGGTATAAGTTCTTGTACTATTCAGTCATTACATATTGTTGATATAAATGTGATGAAATAACATAATGATAACATCTTATATATAATATTTTAGATCAAAATATATCTTTCTCGCCCAAATATAATTTTCTATCCGTATCACTGGTTAATCCCATTATGATATGGAAATGATATGGTCATTCCATTATGTAATAGTCAATTGTATAAAACAATATAAGCAGTTGTTCAAATATAAGTGAAAACATACATTTATTCACCGCCAATGTAATGATATACTATTTGAATTACAAATTATCTGAACATGTGCAATTTTATCAATTTTTTTGTTTGCACACATGTTTTTGTTTTTATGCACTTTTAAATGATTTAACTGTGTATTTTTCTTTACATAGTTAATATTAATAATATTATCAGGTGGTTTCTAAGCTAGCAATTTCGTGGCTATGTCAAAATATTGAGATCTTCAATTGTTTTCTATTCATTGATGCCCTCGACATTTGTTGATACGATTTCGTACTATTAATAATCTGAAAGCCAGAAGATATCAATCCAATTTATGTGTTCATTCCTCAGTAGCGCGGCACATTATACCCATGTGCTTGTTTAATGCTGGGCCACTGACCAACAGAAAGCCAACACAGTCTCAACTTCTCAATATCTGAATAAGGAGCCAACGTCAACAAAACTGAAACGGCAAAATGAAGTAATTACTTACTTGAAAACTAAAAAAAGTCTTATTTTTTAAAGCAGAAATGAGACGTTGACGAACGCAATGCTTATTTTATTTTAAAACATCAACATTGAATCAGCATTGGATCAATAGCCGATCGTGTTTGATGGGAATCTATGATAATAAGACCACCATGGGTATTGTTAATGCCCCCCCTTCAGTGTCACTGCCCCCCCCCCTCCACAGTGTCACGATGAACGTGCCACTTGTTATCAGAGTGACGGATGACCACCTGCTATAAGCGGCCCTGCCCTACCCCCACCCCCCCCCCCCCCCCCCCCCGCACCCCCGGGCCTGTACAGGGCACACCCCGGGCCAACAGGGCAGTATGTGCCATGCACCCACCCCGGTCTCTACACAAACATGTTGACTCTGCTGTCAAACCGGCTCCTCCTTAATACATAATGCCCCATTAATTCTCACTGTCTGTCTCACCAATCTATTTCTCTGTTACGTGACTAACTCATCAGAGTGTAACCCAGTACTCTCTGTCTCACCAATCTATCTCTCTGCTACGTGACTAACTCATCAGAGTGTACCACAGAACTCTCCGCCTGTCTCACCAATCTATTTCTCTGTTACGTGACCATCTCATCAGACTGTACCACAGTACTCTCAGTCTCACCAATCTATCTCTCTGTAGGCTACCCTCAGTCTGTCTTACCAATATATCTCTGTGTTACATGACTAACTCATCAGAGCGTACTACAGTACTCTCCGCCGGTCTCACTAATCTATCTGCTTGTTGTGTGACCAACTCATCAGAGTGTACCACAGTACTCTCTGTCTCACCAATCTGTCTCTCTGTTACGTGACTCACTCATCAAAGTGTACAACAGTACTCTCTGTCTCACCAATCTATCTCTCTGTTACCTGACTATCTAATCAGAGTGTACCACAGTACTCTCTGTCTCACCAATCTATATCTGTACCAATTGATTAACTCATCAGAGTGTACCACAGTACCCTCTGTTTGTCTCACCAATCTATCTCTCTGTTACCATGATTACGTGACCAACTCACCAGGATGTACCACTATACTTATTGTCTCACCGATCTATCTCTCTGTCACGTGACTCACTCATCAGGGTGTACCACGTTTATCTTTTGCTAAGACTACTGAGACAAACAGCACTGTAATTGCTTACTTTTTAAAGGTCAAGTACAAACATTTTTAAGAAAATAGATTAA